>JAMYHL010000006.1:600000-1078944 GCA_025531455.1 Apiotrichum sp. Y4204 | reverse complement strand
TCCAGCAGCAAAGGTAACGGATGGACTACGGAACACACGTACGACTCTGTGGGACAGCCCAAGGAGATCATTGTGATTCAGGACAGTGCCAGTCCTATCCCGAAGAAGCGCACACGTGCTGCAGTCGCCGCCGCTGCTGCCGCCGTCTCCGACGCAAAATGGGCTAATGGGCACACGAATGGAGGCGCAAAGAAGCGCAAGATTGAGGACGACCACAACAAGTCCAAGAGACTTCCACCAGCCGGCCACCGTATGGTTCCTGCGGTCCCTCCAGCACCCACCCAGCCTGCAAAAGCACCGGCTGCACCACCGTCTTGCGATGACGCCGAGGGTCACTACATTGTGAAACCTGATGATATCATCGGCGGACGCTGTGAGTAGAGAAGCTATTCCTATGATTAGAAACGCGCTGACTGTGCAGATAAGATTGTTCGACTATTGGGCCAGGGCACGTTTGGAAAGGTTGTGGAAGCGCGACACATCGAGTCGCGGAGGAAGGTCGCCATCAAGGTCATTCGTGCGGTACAAAAGTACCGTGACGCGAGCAAGATTGAGATCCGCGTGCTTGAGACTCTCAAGAAGAATGATCCCGATAACAAGTACAAGTGCATCCACCTCACCGAGTACTTCGACTTCCGCAACCACCCATGTCTTGTGTCCGAACTCTACGGCATGAGTGTCTTCGACTTTCTCAAACAGAACAACTTTGAACCGTTCCCAGATCGGCACATTCAGGATTTTACAAAGACGTTGCTAAACAGCGTAAAGTGTGAGTGGACGCCCACACGGAGAATCCACGCCCTATCACGACAATACTAACAACAGTTATCCATTCGCTCAAGCTGGTCCACACGGACCTCAAGCCTGAGAACATTCTTCTGGTTAAGAATGACTCTTGGCTGAAAGGGCCGCGACAGCGTGGAGCACGGTCAAAGTCGATTCTTAGAGATACGGACATTCGACTCATCGACTTTGGTTCTGCAACGTTTGAAAACGAGTATCATTCCTCGGTTGTGAGCACGCGGCACTACCGTGCACCAGAAATCATACTCGGTAAGTAGCTGATCAGGGCATGGGCGGGTATCGTCTTGCAGCGCGAGAGGTCTGTGCTAATTCGTGTTCAGGTCTATCGTGGTCGTATCCGTGCGACATGTTTTCGATCGGGTGCATCCTCGTGGAATTTTTCACTGGCGACGCCCTCTTCCAGACACACGACAATCTTGAGCATCTAGCGATGATGGAAATTGTGATGGGGCGCATGCCACCGCGAATGATTGAGCGGGGCCGGTGAGTGACGACTGTCTGTTCCCAAGTTGACATTTAGGGTGAAGAAGCCAGAGTTCTTCAAGGGCAACAAGATCGACTTTCCCAACCCCGAGACACGCAAAGATTCGCGCAAGTTTGTCAAAGGTCTCAAGTCTCTGAGGGACATTATTCCGCCGACAAGCAATACGAATAAGCTCTTCCTCGACCTCGTTGTACAGCTCCTCGACTTTGATCCTGAAACGCGCATCACGGTTGACAAGGCTCTTGATCACGCCTACTTGAAGGCACACATTCCCGAGCCGACATGATCGCCGCGCACGTCGGAACCCAGCATACAAAAGGTGTAGCCCACTATAATACCTTTACCCCATACAGCTCGGGCGGGGTTTCGGTCGCCCATGTACGTCGCCAGTGGACATTTATCTCCCTTCGTTCTCGGTCATCTTTTTTCCTCCACCAGCGCACGCATGCCGTCGTCTGTCTCTGTACTGTGTTATGTTACGAGTAGAGTTGTGGAGACCTTGAGAGCGGGTGCATTCCAGTAGAATGTGAAGCGGCTGGAGCATGTGGATCGATGTGTTTTGTGGAAAAAGTTGGATCACCTGGATCATCATGATCAGGTGACGTATGCAGAACTGTGAGAGTAAGCACTCTAACCTGCCAATGTGCCACCAGCGCCATGATGCCGGCGAAATCTCGGCTGGCTCGGCACTAGGAACATGGTCATCACAGCCAGGGCATCACACAAAGCCAGGCACTCACCAGAACGGCACCAACACGCAACGTCCACAACGACCGTTTCAAAAACCGCTCGAGATCGAAATCCGAATGTCCCGGCCGGCCCCACTACACAGCAGGACCGCAGGAAACGAGTGCAACGCGGCCACATCATATACGTTATTAGCCCCTCTGTATAACAGATAAATTACTGACTATTTGCGCGCACTCTCGGCCGGCGAAGACTCGATTATCATGACAACTACCACATGTCTGGCCCGCTCATGCCCGCTCATTGTGTATCCGAATGCCATAAGCCAAACCGTTCGGAGACGGACACGGTACACGGGGCGGAGATGGACGGATGCCGCCGTGCACCGGGACGCTCCGTGAAGGGGAACGGGCAGGGCAGGGGGTTCGGGAGTCGGCGTCTCAGCATGGCAGTACTATGAGGCCATGAGGGACCTATGCCACGCCTTGGGAGGAGAAATTGGTGCAATCTTATTAGCCGAGGCTCTGCCGTTCTGGGCGCTTCT
Source organism: Apiotrichum sp. Y4204 (assembly GCA_025531455.1). Taxonomy (NCBI): domain Eukaryota; kingdom Fungi; phylum Basidiomycota; class Tremellomycetes; order Trichosporonales; family Trichosporonaceae; genus Apiotrichum; species Apiotrichum sp. Y4204. Next base: position 1,076,425 of record JAMYHL010000006.1, on the reverse strand, counting down.
GTGGTGCTGTACTCTGCAGTGCTTGACTTTGGTGTGCGTCCAAGCTTGATACTGGGGTTTGCTTTGTGTTCTCGATGAGGCATGCACTGTGTGTATTGCATGCAGCGCCGGCCGCCGTGCACGTGTCTTGCAGTGGTACTGCGGTAGTGATAATGATCGTGACGCTCACTCGACCTCGCCTAAACGCCTTGCACACGAGCCCAGCGCACATACCGAATGGATATGAGTGACAAACATTGCCCGTGCCCTCCTGCGTCAGTTGGTGTGTCAGTTCCGTGCTTGAGTTTCAACAAGATAACAAGCAACGCGCAACGCGATCAATCAGGATGATCAGAATGGTAGTAGTATAAGGGGGCTAAGTTTGCATATTCTACAGAAAACAGAATCTGCCTAATCGGCGCGCTTACTTGCACTGCGGGGGTTAGTCGTCCATTGTCAAGATTAGAGCTCGGGTGCGCGCGACTCACCTCCTTGTCCATGTACGCAATAAGGTCGTTGCGGTCCTTGGCCTTCTTGAGGCCGGCGAAGGCCATCTTGGTGCCGGGGATGTACTTCTTGGGGTTCTCGAGGTACTGTGCAGTGTGAGCAACTGTGGTAACGTGAAAAGTGGGTGCGAGGAGCGAGCAGGCGGCTTGGCAACGAGCAGGACGTAATGTGATGGAAGGTGCCAGCTCCAGCGGAGCCGTCCGCAGTATGGGCGCCTTGTGACGTAGTGGGCGGGTTGCAGGTGATGGCAGTGGGGCGTTCTGAGCCTGCCTGGCACATCCCAGTCTTCTATTCCCAGCCTCGTCTGCGCATCGCCCTGTAGTCCGCATCCTTACGCCGCGCATCCGTCGCCGACGATGTTCCCTTCCATCCGGCATGACGCTGCGCGGTACTATCTTGTCCGTTGCTCGTTGCTCATCCTGTCCCGCTCGCTCTCGCTTCGCGACTCACCTCGAAGAGGGTCTGGCCCTCCCAAGTGACGCCCTTGTTGACGTTGGCGGCGGTGTAGGAGAAGCCCTCAGCCTGGCCCGACTTGCGGCCGAAGAGACCGTGGAGGTTGGGGCCGACCTTGTGGGGGCCACCGGCCTCGAGGGTGTGGCACTGCGCGCAGCGGGTCTTGAAAAGGCCAGCGCCCTTGGCGACGTCTCCTGTGGGGATGTTAGTATTGTCGCGGGGGGATGCAGCGCGCTGTCAATGGCGATGGGCGGGCAGAATGGGCGAGATGCGATGCGATGGCGGTGGAGCCAAAGAGGGCGTAGGGGGTAAAAATGGAGGAAAAAAGTTGGGCGGAGGGGAGCCGGCGAACGACGATGTCGGCCCGTGTGTTGTGTCGCTTCTGCCCATGCCCATGCCATCGAGGCGACTCGGGTAGTCATTGACGCGTGGATACTCACCGGGAGTGTAGGACATTTTTAAGAGATTAAACTAGATTTGTGTGGTGGGATGGAAAAGAGGAAAAACTAGACAGCCGAGGTCTTGTAGGAGTTATATACGACCAGGCCCCCGTTCCAAAAGCTATATAGCATATGGGTGGTGCAAGTGCCGAGGAGGAACCCACCCACAAAGCAGGTGCGGCTGCCCGACCTCCTCCGAAGCTGCGCCGAAAAGCGACCAACCACCAGGCGGAAAAACGTCACCATCTGAACCATCCGCCAGCCAGGGGAGCCACCCAGCGTCAGCCAATAGACTGCACCGCGAAGGAAATACAATGTATGCATTGCTGCGGTACTGGCCCAGAGGCCGAGAGGGTGAGGGTAAGGAGCATGATGGCACCCAAGATGCAACAGCAATTTACAGCCATCGCCGGCCAGTTTCTTTTGTCCGCCGTGGTCCCGTCATGCATGTCGGCGGTGATGGCGTTGATGGCAGTGAACAATCTCAACTCCCGTGTGGATCTGTGTCCTGCATGTCCTGTCCTCCCGTTAATCTGCCAAAAGCTGCGAAAGGGTTCCTCTGGACGCTCTGGCAATCTACCCCAAATTTCATATGTGCACGGATAGACGAGTTGCTAGAAACTGCTGTTCGCTGCTCCCCTCTGTTGTAACTAATAACAATCAATGCATTTTTGCCCTACGCACAACCATCGCATTTCGTAGTGTACTGCAAGTGTGCCGCCCAGGGTGTTGTCCATCCTACGTTGCATGGCCTTCATGGCCCGTCCACCAACGGTGCGTGATGTGTAGTTGTTGTCGCATTAGAAATGCAGAGGATACATTAGGAGCTCAGAGTTACAAAACGCAGACCGAAAGCTAATCAATCATCGATTGAATCACCAAATCACGTAAATCACCAATACTGCTAGGATAGGCCCGCGAGAGATAGGCCCGCAGGTTCCCCACCACCAACTCTGCCCAGCTCCCGTCGCTCGTCGAGTTCGACCCGTTCGTGATCAGTGCTCGAGATAGTGATCTCCACCACCACCACTCTCATCACCCACACACATCGAATAACAATGGTGCGTACACTGACACTGAGCGTTAACTGACATACACAGGGCGGCGGCGTGAGTTCTTTCTTCCGAGACAGTCGGCGAGGCGGGAAGCGGAGAGGGGAGCGGGAACGATTGAGGATGATGGCGCTGCCATCGACGGTGCTGGTGGGCACCGAGGCCTCTCGGCGAGCGAGAACACCAGATTCCGGCGATGTTGAGCGGATACGGTACGGCCGCATGTGCGAAGAGCACGCAGCTGGCGTCTCGCACTTCGCTTTCCAGTCGATCCGACTCTTCAACTCTCCAACTCCCAACTTCCCAAGTCCCAACTCGACTTGGAGTCAATGCACACGGAGCTGACGGCAGGCACGTTACCCTTACCCCAAGGAGGTCTGGACCCCGTCCGGTACGTTGCGCGACAGAGGACGGGCAGTGGGCGGCGTCGATGCAGATGTCTCTAATCGCCTCATCTGCTCTGCCCTTCCCTTTGCCTCATCCCGCACTCTGGACGTACGCTAACAACAGGCGGCTGGTGGACGCGCCCCACGAACTGGGCGTCGAACACGATCATCTGTGTCGCGGGCATTGCGCTCGCGACCTACGGCGTCTGGCGCGTCTCGGCGCGCAACGAGGTGCGTACAGGAGTGAGCGCTGGAACTATATTACAGGTCCAGCCCACTCACTTGACATCTGGAGATTTGCGTTCATCTTGGACCCGTGGCTGACAAACAGGAACGCCACATTGCGCCGACCAAGCCGATCCCGTCGATGAAGTGGTCGCCGCAGGCGGCCGAGATTGGCGTGCGCAAGGAGTAGACGTAGGCTAGATGAATCGCTGAACGCTGCGAGAGAGTGGGCTGCGAAGGTGAAGTTTGTTGACAGCGTGGTGCCATGTTCGGAGGTTTATGGAGAGTTCAAGCAACGCGTGGTGAAGGATGACATTGAGAACTGTCTGGCGTCTGTCGAGTGACGGGCTCCAGGGCCCACAAATAAGCGGACACTAGAGCATGATGACCCTACTCTTGCAAGACGGTCAAACACGACCGAGCAGTGGATGTTCCCAGTTCTCCTCCGCGAATATCTGCATTCCTGTCCAGCATCTCCAGATCTGCACCTCATTACACCCCTATCTGCGTACATATCTCTACTTGGCGAACTCGGCGTTGACAGCCGTCCTCATCTCGTCAATGGTCTTGGGCGGGTCGTTGCTTCCAAAGACGGCCGAGCCCGCAACGAGGACGTTGGAGCCCGCCTTGGCGCACTGGCACGCGTTGCCCGATCCGACGCCGCCGTCGACCTGAATGTTCTTCTCCGGGAATCGCTCACGGAGCTCAGTCACCTTCGACAGGCACTCGGCCATGAACTTCTGCCCGCCGAAGCCCGGGCGCACGGTCATGACCAGAAGCAGGTCGGCGGCGTTGCCGAGCGCATCAGTGATCACCTTGCTGGGCGTGTCGGGGGAAATAGCCAGGCCCGCCAGCATGCCATGCGAGCGAATCAGGTCGATTGTCTCCTGCGCATCCTCCGGTCCCGCTGCCGTCAGTTCCGCCGAGTTTGGTTGACAAGAGTGTTAGTAGCTCCGTAGCACTCACAGGTCGCCTCGTAGTGGAAGGTGTAGAGCTTGCCGCCGGCCTTGGCGACATCAGGGACCCACTGTGGTGTGAGCATAGTGTCTTCGGCACAGCTGTGATCGGAGTCCACGGTAGGACATCGATAAAGCAGTTCAGACCTGGCCGATAGATGACTGCTACTACCCTGCCTCCGACCTCATCGCTCCGACTCGTGGCGCCACCCACCTGCTTCGGGTTGGACACCATCATGTGGCAGTCCATGAAGAGCTCGGGCACATTCTTGTTGACGTGCGTGAGGATCGGCGGACCCATCGTGATGTTCGGCACAAAGTGGCTGCCGTCAGTAAGGAGTGCAGATAGTGGCCATGCCGATGCCTGGGCTAAAGCGTACCCGTCCATGACATCTGGGAGTTAGCGTTGGGCATATGGACCTGGGGGAGAGGCAACTGGATCGTCGCCCTGCTGACAGTAGATCCTGGTAAGACGATATGGTTTGAGTACCAGATCAACAGCTACGACGCGCCCAGCCCAGTTCCCCACCTTACGTACCCATATGGCACCAGTCGGCGCCGCTGTCGAGCATGCGCTTGCACTCGCTGCTCAGGTTTGACAGGTCCGACTGGGGAATGTCAGCTGGTTTCACAGTTTCGTAGCTGCACGCACGGCAAGGACCGAGGGGGAGATGATAGCGGAAACCATTGTGGTGTGTGTGTTCAGATGGTAAGAGTTGAGAAACAAGAAAAAGTTGGGATGCAGGAGAGAACAGGATAGATATCATCTCCATCGCTATGACCCGCCTCGCGCAGCCAGTCCCATCCTCCATCCAGGGTGATCCTTGGGAATTATGACCTCAACCGTCAACCTCCACTTTTCCTCACAGAGCTCGCGTGACTTCTGGGTGTAACCCTCGTGCTTTTGGCGTGTAGGTCGCATGTAATATCTCTTATATGTGCTATGTGCTTTTATTACCATTTATCCCAGACCGCACCCTCCTCTTGTGACGCCTGCTCGATCTCGGATTTCCGCCACCCAACAACAAGAATCCATCTTCATTCAGCGACTCGTCACTCTCACACCTTACAACACAATAGAAAATCGCCATGGGGATCCCTCTCAGCGTCGAGGACATGGTCGCGAAGCAGCGCGCGGAGAAGGAGGCCGCGTCAAAGGTAAGTTCCACCTGTCTCGCTGACCACAGCTGACACCACAGCCCAAGTTCCTCTCCAAGGCGGAGCGCGCCAAGCTTGCGCTCGCGAAACGCGAGGCCGAGGTCAAGGAGCAGCAAGCACGCGAGGCATCCGAGCGCGAGCAGCACGACAGGCTGCAGAGGGAAGCGGAGAGCGAGCGTCGAAAACTGGAGTCTGCGCGTTGTGAGTCTGGGAGCGAGCTACTGATAGCTTTCCGATAGCTCGCTGCGTGTCAATGCTGACCGTAATTGCTGACTCGCCGCAGACGGACGCGAACGTGACTATCGGGATCGCGAGCGCGACTTCTCTTCCCGAGATGGGCTCGACTACCGCGAGCGGGACAGGCAGGGGCGCGACGTCCGCTTCCGTGACGAGCATGGCGACGCTCGGTATCGTGACCAGCGGGACGACCGTGACCGCGATCGCGACCGCCGAGGAGGCCAGGGCGGACGGGGTGCGACGAATGGGGCAGTGAAGGGTGCGACTAACGGTGCTGATGGCCCTGCTGGAGCAACCGATTCGGATCTGGAAACGATCAAGAAGCGCTACCTCGGCCAACACGAGACGACCAAAAAGCCGTGGCTGCGGAAGAGCACTAACAAGAACGCCATCTTTGATTGGAACGCAGGCGACGACACAAGTGCAGCGCCGATATGGACTCCGCCTCCGGAGGGCGCTCGTGTCCCAGGAGCACCCTCATCCACGAACGGGCGGTCAGCTGGCCCCAGCGCGGCTGGAAGCACGACAGGCTCGCCTGCCCCGACGTCAAAATACGCTGACGCCCTCGAACGGCGGCGTGCTGGAAAGGGTTCCAATGACGATCGCCATTGGAGCGAGAAGCCGCTGAACGAGATGAAGGAGCGCGACTGGCGTATCTTCCGTGAAGACTACAGCATCTCATCTCGCGGTGGCAACATTCCGCATCCGCTGCGCTCGTGGCGCGAGAGCGCTATCCCCCTGGCTGTGCTCGATGTTATTGACCGTATCGGATACAAAGAGCCGTCACCCATTCAGCGCCAGGCCATCCCCATCGGGTTGCAGAACCGTGATCTCGTCGGTCTTGCCAAAACAGGTATGCACAGGTATTTCACTTCAGTTGCTGACACATAGGTTCCGGTAAGACGGCAGCGTTCGTCGTCCCGATGCTTGCATACATCGACAAACTACCGCCACTTGACGAGGATAACCGTCACCTTGGTCCCTACGCACTAATTCTCGCCCCGACACGTGAGTTGGCGCAGCAGATCGAGTCCGAGGCGCAAAAGTTTGCTGTACCTATGGGTCTCATTTGTGTCTCCATCGTCGGTGGTCGCTCCGTCGAAGAACAGCAGTTCAACCTCCGTAACGGTGCACACATTATCATTGCCACGCCCGGTCGTCTCAAGGACATGGTCGACAAGAGCATGATTGTCATGTCGCAGTGTCGATATGTGGTGATGGACGAAGCCGACCGAATGGTTGATCTTGGCTTCGAAGCCGACCTCACATTCATTCTCGACGCCATGCCGCAGGCCAATGAAAAGGACAACGGTCAAACGGACAGAGTCATGACACTCTTCTCGGCTACTATGCCTCCCGCGGTCGAGCGCCTCACGCGCAAGTACCTCCGCAAGCCAGCAACTGTCACTATCGGCAATGCTGGTGAGGCCGTCGACACCGTCGAGCAGCGGGTCGAGTTCGTCCACGGCGAGGAGAAGAAGAAGGCGCGTCTTATCGACATTCTGCGCAACATTGGTCTTCCTCCGCCAATCATTGTCTTCGTCAACCAGAAGTCGACAGCCGACGTTGTGGTCAAGTATGTGCAGCAGGCTGGCCTCTCGGGCGTTACTCTCCATTCAGGCAAGAATCAGGAGCAGCGTGAAGCTTCACTTCAAGCGCTGCGTGATGGTGCTGTGGACGTTCTTGTGGCCACCGATCTTGCGGGCCGTGGTATTGACGTGCCTGACGTTTCCCTCGTCATCAACTGGCAAATGGCGGATACCATCGAGCGCTATGTCCACCGTATCGGTCGTACAGGTCGTGCGGGCAAAACCGGTGTTGCCATCACGTTCCTGGACAACAGTGACGAGGAGGTCATGTTCGAGCTCAAGAACGAGATTGCCAAATCGCCCATGTCGACAATGAACCCCGAGCTCGCCCGGCACGAAGCCGCCCGTCAGAAGGTTACAAAAGAGATGAAGCGCAAGCGCGACGACGACGAGTAGGAGTGCCTGTAGCGATGGCTTCCTTTCCCCATTATGCGGACCGCGATCGTGGGAAGGCGAAGGACAAAACGAACTGGGGATGGTGGTATGGCGAGGAGGTTAGGGGATGTCGGGGCTCGGCCTTGGCGTGGGAATGACTGGCCAGGACCCAGGCCTCGACTCATCCGTGAGTTCAGGATGCGAGAGAGCTTGGGACTTGTCCGGGGTGGTCTGAGTCTAGAGTGAAGTTTCCCCTGACGGTGAACGGCTCGTGTATCCTGTCGCTGCCGCACTGCCAAGGGAATGGTTGAGGCGATGTAACAGGAGCGAAGAGGGGGACACCAACGCCACTGTTTCGGGCCGAGGACGGGGGGTAACATGACCTTCCGGTGGACTTGTCGGTGGTTGTCATGTTTGCGGTGTCGATGAAGTGACTGAGGGGCAGGGTTTGATATCGCAGGTATATGTAGATCTACAAATGCACTCTAGAATAGCAGCTACGAGCAAAGAATTATCATATCTTGTTCTCACTGTCCCTCGCAGACTATGCTATGATCTTTCGAGGTGCTGTGGACGCCATGGAGGCCGCCACGGAAGCCATGCCCAATGAACGGCACATTTCGCCCGGTCTTCAAGGCCTTGTTCCTCCCCTAATCCCTCCACCAGGATGCCCCTGTCGTGCACCAAAACAAGCAAGCCAAAAAGCGCCTTGTGCGCCAGCATGCTCGGGTCGCCTTTTCGTCCTTTGCAACATTCACCAGCAGGCCACCAGTTCTCCTCGCCCTATTTCTTGGCCGCGGGCTCGACGATAGGCGAAACAGGACAGAACGAGAGAAGGGCAGCAACAGGGAAATTCTGAAGAAAATGAACGAGGGATAGTGGAAGTGACACCCATTCCTCCTAGCTCCTCGCTCCTCACTCGTAACTCCTGGCCAGTTGCCATCACACCCACGGATAGCGACGCGTAGACCCACGTCTGGAACACCTTTCTTTGCCAGAACGAGCGCACAATAGGCGCGACGCGCACGGCTCTGGTGTCGCAGTGTCTCGGGGCACCTGCCTGAGTTGCGTTTGACATTGCTGCACGGTTCGTGCTCGTGTCGCCTGGCTCCCCTGGGGACATTCTATCTGTCACTCCGGCATCGGGTTGTCATAAACGGAACAAGCAGTAGCATTGCAACAGCAGCGACAAGGGTATATTGTATGTATGTGCTGAGCATTCGAGTCATCTAACAAACCCAGCAAAGAGACATTTGTAACTCTCCGAACTCTTGCCACTTACACCTGTTGATTCAACCCCTCGCGCGCAGTCTCATACCTCGTTACCCCTCGTACTCCCGTCCATTCCCCACGCCCGCACCTCCGTTCTCGGTCCAGCTAGCGTACAAGGACCGACGAGCAGTGTCTTGGTATCGGGACTCGATCGTTCGCCACAGCGTAGCTGGAACGCCAAGTGGGAGTCACTGCGTCTTTGAGAACATCCAATAACCTTTTGCTTCTAGGCAGAACACGACCTCCTGATTCACCACTACTACCGTCGTTCCTTGGAGCTCCTTCTCCTTCGTTTTCTCTCCACTCTCTCCCAATGTCCGCACTCGAGCAGGCTGCCCTCGACGGCCGCCTCTTTGCGCCGTCCGCGCGTCCTCCGCGCCGCGATTCGCTCGACACGGACAGCGACGATGACACGTATGACACGCACTTCGGCGGTAAAACGCACACCTCGTCTTCCGTCACCGCGCGCCGCGCGGCGCCGAACCGCAACTCGGTGTACGGAGGCACGGGGGCGCGGCGCGGCGCACAGACCGGTCCGAAGGGGGTGTTGAACGACCACGAGGCACACCAGGCAGCGGAGCGCGCCGCCATGCGCGCATCCCTATCTGCGACCCGCGCACAGCAGGAGCAGCGCGCAATCACCGCCCCGTCTTACCGCCAGGAACAGGAGATGGCCAAGAAGCTCGAAGCCGTCGCCCTCGATGACGACGAGGAGGTCGCCTCGTGGCGCAAGAAGCGGCTCGAGGAGATGCGCATGAAATCGGCTAGCGCAGGCCTCCGCGAGGTCGGGAAGCACGGGTTTGTCGCTGCCGTCGAGCGGAAAGGATGGGTCTGCGTTTTGATCTATGAGCCTGTGAGTTTCCAAGGGGAAGGGAAGCGAGTGTGTAACGCAGATGCTGACGCTCCTCCCTTTTGTCGTCATGATCGCCCACGGTCCTACTTTTATCTTTGTCTCCCTTCCCATTCCCTGTTCTCACACCTTCAGGCACTCGCACGCTGCACGCCCCTTCTGTCGGAAGCAACGCGCATAGCACGTTGCGGCGCGTCGATCGTGCGTGCGCGCGCAGCCGTGCTCGGCTTTGGTGTTGCGGGCGGTGGCCGCGTGATGGCCGCGACCCGCGAGCGTGACGTGAGCTCGAGGCTCGATCTCGAGGAGCACGACGACGACGACGACGATGACGACGACGAAGATGTCGTTGGTGTGCCTGACCCCGATGTCCTTCCGACCCTCCTGGCGTACAAAGACGGCGAGCTGGAAAAGACGTTCATCCGTGTCGACCTTGAGGTCGGCAAGGGAGGGCTCGAGGCCCTGCTGCTGCGGTACGTACGCGTGCTCGGGATATATGTTTCCCGATATCAGCTAACTTCTTTGTGCGAGACAAGCTGATGACAGTGAGGATATCATCTCGGAGGGAACGGACGACAGCGACGAGGAGAGGTAGCGAGCGTGTACATTTTGGGTTGGTGACATTGAATCAAAACGACATAATGGGTGCGGCAAAGATTTCAGTAATGATGATGGGATTCCATGCATTCTTAGACTCTACTGGCTTGACTGACAATTGAGAACTCGCACACTGATGGGCAGCTAACTAAAGATAAACAGAGCATCGAGTACATTCCTCGACACTCACAAGCTACAGGCTCGCGTCGGCAGGGGCCGCCGAGTCAGACGGGGGACCACCGCTTGCCTCTAAAACCTCACGGGAGATTTGCTCCATGTAGTTGGGATTGAAGAGTGACTGGTACATGTCGTCGTCCTCGTGGGCGTCAAGCTCGGAGTGGGAGGAGTGGTCGGTGTCGTAGTTGGTGAAGGAGGTGTGAAGGAGGTCCATGGCCTGCTCCATCCCCCAGTCCATATCTTCGTCGCTCTCGCCACTTTCTGTCCCACTATCTGTCACACTGTCTGTCCCACTGTCTGGCGCGAGCGGCCCATCGAAGAGGGCGGTGAGATCGGGGGCGAGGGTTTCGTCCTCGAACGGATCATGTGGCACCACGTTGGGCAGTATGGTTAGGGTGAAAGGTCTGTTATTGTATTCGGCAAGGCGGCGGGCACACGGATACGTGAGAAGAGTGGACTCTGGGCGAGCGGTCCACACTTTGATGCAGCCCCCTTTTGTCAGCTGGGAACAAAAGGTAACAGCTCACAGTTTGGGCGGATGGGCGTTGGCCACTCCTCGTCGTCCACGTGGCATCGATGAAGGTCTTCATAATCGATGTGGGGACAGGGGGTTCCCTTGTCCCAGTCGGCTAGGTAGATGCCGCGCGCGTCGACAGCTATGCTGCTGCGCACCTGGAGCTCTTGGAGACATGAGATATCGAGGGCGTACGCCGTAACCTTAGTGAGAGGTTCTAGATGCGTGAATGGCAGCGGTGGGATCTGATCGAGGTCAAAGCAGAAGATCGTCTGAGAGGCTTCGTGACAAACAAGACGGTTGCCCCAAGCTTGCGTGACCTCTATCGGCCCGTCATAGCTGAGGACAGCTGTGCGGGACCCGATGAACTCTGCGCGCTTCTCTATGGGTAACGCGGCCGCTTCTGCGAGCACGCTGCGATGATTGCGAACCACAATCACTGACCCATACTCGCGCCTCAGAATAAGATCGTTGTCAGACACAATGACGCTGTTCGTTAGCAGGAACACAATCTGCCGCATTCCTCTTCTCACCTTCGATAGTCGTCATCGAGTCGGTGTTGTGCCCAACTCGGATTGATAACGTCGTTGAAGTTTTCCTGTTCGGTGTCTGCACGATACGCGTCGATGAAAGATTCGCTTGTTGCTGATAGATGGAGATTGATACCATTGAACGGTTGTGGGATGGCGGTCCACTCTTTCTTGTTTTCTATACCGAATGGAAAGTTGTACGGCACATAGAGCACCAACGCAGCCATCTGAGACTTGCTTGCTCGCGGGTCTGGGAACGCAATGACCTTGGACCTCGTATTACGGTCGAACACATGGCATTGAAAGTGTGTCACGACATGAATATACTCATCGTCAAAGTTGATATCCTAAAATCAGCTTTGTTGCAGGCCAAGCCTCTACGCACAAGTGCCCGGCCTCTTTCTTCAAGGTCCTCTTCACTCGGTGTACACGAGTCGACGATTCGCAGTCGCTCCACAGGAAACTCCTCGATCCGGAGACCATCGTCGAGGAAACAAAGGACAATCTTTTCCTCATTAACGCCAGCGAGCAGAGCTTGTGGGGGTCGGGATCGTGTGTCGAGCTTAACGCGAAAAGCGCGGCACTCGGCCAGCGCCGTAGTGGTCGTGAAGAACTCGAGTGGCAGTCCGCGCTCGTGGTGGAACTCGCGCGGCTGAGCATCGTCCTTGGTGATGGACTCGGCCCGCTCCGCAGCGTTCGCAGTACGGTAGATGTGAAGCGGTCCTTGCGGGTCCGGTACGGTGCCCCAGTCGGCCTCCTCCTCGTGATCGACTGCCGAGTGGTCAGTTGAAGGGATCGTGCATACAGAACAAGCATGCGATACGAGCACTCACCGCCCGGCACGCTTGAAACGACCACATAGCCGGCGCCAACACTTATTGTCGCAGTTTTCACGATCCACGGAACCGTGAGCAGATGCTCGCCTGTGTACCTATTAAGCACCAGCAGGCTGTCGGTTCTGCTCATGCCAAACGGGGTATCGCTATCAGAAAAAACGGAAGAGTCGGCACCATCATCGTCATCAAACTCGTCAGAGCCGTCCAGACCGTCCGAGTCTTCAGAGTCACCGGCTTGCTGATCAGCATTCTCGTCCTCATGCTCAAGGGCAGTCTCTGCCAAAGCGTAGATGGTATCCTCGTCCGGGTCAATTGTGATAGAACGCAGCTTAAACGCAGGGGTGGGCATCAGGGTCTCGTAAATCTGGCGACGCTTCCATGCCGACCGCAGTTGGAAGTGTCCGAGCACTGTGGGTGAGACAATCACCCGGCTATGACCAACTCACGAGCATCGCGATAGGGCGCAGCGGGGCCGACATCGGTATCGAGCCTCTCCGTCTCCATCGCCACCGCGCGTTTGATCACCTCTTGAGTCTTCGTCGCCATTGAAGTCCCCGACTCTGCCGCATCCTCTGATCTCTCCCCGTCATTCCCCTCATTCGCCTCTTCTTCCTGCTCTTCCTCCAGTCTCCTTTCCCACTCTCTCCTCTCCCTCTCCCTCCGCTCCCGCCTCTCCACCTCGGTCCGCTCCCACTCAGGCAAATGCACGCCGAGCGGCTTCCCCATGGTGCGCCACAGCCAAGGGTCCGAAAACGAAAACGCCCGCCAGGTTCGCGACACGCACTCGGCACGCAGCAGGTCGCGCACCTCCAGGCGCATGAGCACCTCGTGAAAGACGTCCGCGCCGAGCACGTCAAGTGGGTCGGTTCTGAGTGAGGAATCGCCCATGCTGGTTGTGGTGGTCGCAGACGCGTCTGGCGCGTCATTGCCGTCGCCGGTCGTGGGCGGCCCGGTGGAGGCGGGGCCGACCCCGTCTATATTCGGGTTGGGTTTCGGCGTCATGGCTGTTGACATTAAGCGCTCGTGGAATCGGCACGTGTCGGGGCCGTAGTTATATGGTTGAGAGATGTTTTATAATGAGATGAAAGCGAGTGATGGAGAGAAGGGATGAATGCAGAATCCGAGAAGGCGATGCAGAGAAACAGACATCGCTTTTGTCGATGAGTATTTATTGGACCTCTCTTTGGGTCCCCACTGTCCAGAAAAGAAGCCCAACCGTCAGACGCCTCGACGCCAAGCACAGTCCCGCTGTTGCCGTTGCCATTCAGGGGCACGCTCAAGCATGCATGCATCTTATCGCTAGCGGCCCATGCTGCCCATCTGTCTCTCCACAGCCCCGACTGCATGCGCGCATGCAACACACTCAGTGCCTTGACACAGGGTGCAGGAATCAAATGGCAAATACATCGCTCTCTCGATATGGCTCTCTCAGTCTCACAGAACACTCTACAGCTACCGTCTATGCAGACGTGTCCATCGCCATGCTTCCGTTGCCGGTCGCCGCGGGTTCCGCGTCATCTGTCTCGCCAAACATCATACCGCTCGTCTCACGCGCGTAGGCTGCTGACCGGTCCACGTCCAGGAAGTACTTGTACGCGAGACGGATGTCATCGACCTCGACCGTCGTCGATTTGCGGCGCTGCGCAATGAGCTGCGACGGGGCGATGAGGTTGATGGCGTAGCGAAGCGACGTCTGACCGCCCATCGTCGCGAGCAGCTCGAGCGCATCGGGGTGCAGCCGCACATCCTCCTCATCGGCGCGGATCTTGACGATCTCCTTGATTTCGTCCTCGGTGTACTTTGACGTGCTGATGATAAGCATGCGGTCGAGCAAATCGCCGGGAATGCCGTGCGGAGCCTTGTACTTGGTGCCGCGTATTCTGGTCACTCCACGGTTCGACGCCATGACTACCAGCGGGGCGAGATCACCCTCAAGGGCACGGTTGAGGAACGAGAAGCACTCAATGTCGAGCATGTGCACTTCGTCGATGAACAAAACTCCGGGCACAATCTCCGCCTTGCCCTCCTCGCGCCACTCGGCAACCTTCTCGTTGATCTGGTCACGAAGCTCAGGCTTGATCTCGCCGGTGTCGCCCGCAAACAGAGCGAGGAAGCCTTGCGTCCGCGAGTTGATGACATCGATCTCATGGAGCGACACCGTGTGCACGACCTCCTTCCTTGTCTGCAACTCTCCATCGGGACAGGCAACAAACCGTGTCTGCAGTCAGTACCGTCAGGTGAACATTCACTCACGTCCGCTCCCATGGCATCATAGTCCTTTGCCCGGCCAAAGCTGCGTCCCAGCTTGGATATCCTTCCGCTCGCCTTGTCGATGCTGATGACGTCGCCAGCAAGCACCTTCTCCTTCTGCAGCTGATCGATCATCTTGGATCCCAGGTCGTAAACAGTCTCCATGTCGGTCGTCTTGAGAGTCAAACGCCCCGTCTTGGTTGCCTGCATTGTAAGCACAACGAAGCCCGTTTCAGACATACGCCAGTGACACTGCGGTCAACCTGAATCTCGACCACCTCTCCCTCAATAAGCTCGGTCTCCTCCTTGATACGGACACCAATGGCGCGACGGAACGCCTGCGTGAGCGCCTCGGTTTTGGACATCTGCATGTCAGTTGGGAATTCGGATTGTCCACCAACCTCAAGGGAGAACACCTCCGAGGCGGTCAGGTTTACGAAAGGAACGTCCGAGCCAAGAGTCTGCGCCATACCTGCAGGTCAGCTCCCTGCAAACATCAAAAGCTCACCCATAGCAATAGCAGTCTTTCCAGTGCTAGGAGGACCAGCAATGAGAATGGCACGGCCAGCGATGCGGCCATCCTGGACCATCTTGAGGATCACGCCGGCTGCCCGACGCGCCTTGCCCTGCCCGATCATGCCCTGGGCGCTGGAACGAGGCTCGAGGTTGGCATCGAGACCGAGGCCGTGAATGTGCGAATGGGCGCCTGAATGTCAATGACCGGACATGGGCTGTAGCTCACCGATGCGCTCCATCTTCGTCACGTCCTTGAGGGCGGACGGCTGAATCGAGATGTTCTCAGCCTAAATACTGTTAGCTTCTGACCCATTCCTAGGATTTAACCATCCTGAGAGGCATTTCCCCCCATCCCCGTTCCCCCTCGCGCCAAGAAATGCACGTACCATGTTTTATAGGATGGATCGTGTGTTGATGAGAAGCTGTTTGACGTCGAAGAGGCTGTCTCTTCTCCTCTGGTGTCCTCAATGTCCGTCAGAGTCCCACCCAAACAAGATTCATCATTCTGTTCAAGCTGCACAATTTGCCTCCGTTCTATGTGATGAAGATCACGTGATAAATTAACCTCCACATTGGATTCTTTGAACATTTCGAGCGCTGCAGATCGCATGCGACCCGCGACCCAAAGCGATGGAAACAGCTCTTGCAGCCCATCTCTGTCCTCGTTCTCAGTTACCTTCGACATCACCCTTGGTATCACTTCATCATCTGGGAAGAAATGGAGACCACGATGGAGGACATTAAACCGACACCCGTCAAAATTGAGGAACCGACTCCAGTCGAGACCTCCGCTGTGCCGGAAACGTCATCAGCCGCTCCGCAGACAGGTCCCCCGCATCGGAAAAGGGAGGAACAGCCGCTGGAGCCGCTCGATGTCGTTCTTCGCCGCCGTTTGACAGTTATCAAGGAGGGTGACAATGTTCTTCTCAAGCTTCCCAGTGATGCGGTCAAGGCCGTAGTGGCTTCCAAGGATGGGTAAGAATGAGGATCTCGTCCATGCTGACCTTGCAGTCTCATCCAGCTGGGCAAGTTTGGAGCCTTCCCCGCCCGAGAGCTTCTCGGACTTCCCTACGATATTGAGTACGAGCTTGTTAATGCCGACGGAGGTGCTAGCACGACTCTTGCGACTCCAGATGAGAGCGCCGAGGCTGAGGGCCTTCCTTTCGGCCAGGCGCGGGGGAAGAAGAACAAGAGGAAGGGCAAAGGCGAGGCGGATGGAGGAAAGACCAATCCGGGATGGAAGAACATATTGCGTCCGATGAAGCGGAGAGCAGTTCTGGATGCTGTGATTGGTGGGTGATGAATGTCTGACACTGCTAATGCCGCAGACGATGTCAAGGAGACGAACGAGTTTATCGACGACTCGGAGGAGAACCGCAGCAGTCTTCTCTCGCAGGAGGAGATTGAGGCCCTGCGTTCCCAGGGAGTGTCTGCAGAGGAGATGATACAGAGGCAGATGGCCCGTCACGACCAGTTTGACCTCAAAACCGACTTTAGCAAGGAGAAGTGGCGGAAGCGCAAGGAGAAGAAGTAGGTAATTTGATCCCACAATGTCCTAACTCCTAGGTACCTTCAGACGGTGACGCCGCTTGCACCATCAACGATCAACATTGTGAACCACTATGCTGTTCGGTCCCCGCAGTCAATTCAGTATCTGCGCGAGGACACTCTGTCGCAACTATTGACCGTCTCAAATGTCCGCCCTGGAGGCCGCTACCTTGTCGTTGACGACACTGGCGGTCTCGTGACGGCCGCGATTGCAGATCGTATGGGCTGCGAAGGACGCATTCTCTTGTTTACCGACGCCGACAGCCCACCCGCATGGGGTGTCATCAACGTCATGAACTTTGGCGAGCGGGAACTGTCATTCATTAAGTGGCTCAACTGGATGGAGGCCGATGAGGAGTATTCCAGACGTAGGTCGTCAAGTTGCAATACAGCTGACTCTCCAGCGGAACCTCCCACGGAGGAGGACATGCCATCCATTTCTCAGCAGAAAACCCTTGCTCGTCTGCGAAAGCACAACTCTCAGGTCGCTGAACTGAATGCGACGCGGAAAGAACTCCATGACGGCAACTGGGATGGGTGAGTTGTATCACCATAGCTGTGTGTACTAACCCTCAGACTTATTCTCGCAACCGAGCTCTCACCGATTTCAGTCATCAATCGGTTGACAAAGTATCTTGCTGGGTCGGCTACAGTGACCGCCTATTCGGCCTACCAGCAGGTCCTCGCCGAGACTCTGCAGTACACTCGCAAGGACCCCAACTTCCTTGCCACTCAGCTGACCGAGTCATGGCAGCGGACATACCAGGTGAGCTAATATTTGAGCTTTTCCGGCTAACATGCAGGTCCTTCCAGGCCGTACCCACCCTCAGATGACTACCAGCGCAATGAGTGGCTACCTCTTTCATGCAACGAGAGTGTAAGTACTTGCCTTGTTTGACCAGTCTAGGTCATCACTGGTCACACAACATACACAAACTAACTGAACCAGCATACCTTCCACTTTCGTCGCTACATCTCATCAGCGACACAACAACAAGCGGAGGAAAAAGAACACTGGTGAAGCCGCCACACCAGCCGAAGCTACGGAGGAGATCAAAGTGGAGATCAAGGAGGAGGCATAGATTTCAGTTCGGTCTATAGTCTGCATGCATATGAACACTTCAATGAGGGCGTGCATGAACGGGGATGGACCAGCTAGCTGGTCGCTGGCCACTGGCCACTGGACCCAATGGTCTACACGTGGACTGCACGCGGTGTGGATGCCGGCATTGACGTGTGGGAATGTGGGTCGATGAAGTCGTTGATGACAGGCATGACGGAAGCCACAAATCCAACCCAGAGTACCAGAGTGTCTTGTGGCAACACAAAGTCTGACAGTAGTGGTCGACGTCCGCGTTTCACTCTGTCACAATCCCATCCATTGGCACAGCACGGCCTCATCCACTCTCTTGATCACTCGCTATCGCTGCTTGGTATCTTTGGCATCGACTGCTTAATTAAGCTTTCTCTCGCGCGTTACGGCCATACAGCACAGACGGAGGGGTGCAGTCATGTCGGCCGATAAGGCAGCTCAACCGCCATCTTCAGGCGGCTTGCTCTCGACCCTCTCGCTCGGGACGCGGCGCACGCCCCGCGCCTCGTCAGAGGCAATTGCGCACCCTCTTTTGGGGGCGAGCACATCGTCGCTTGTGAGCGACGTCTCGGACGACAACACAAGTGTTGGCCGCTCTCCAGACTCTTCACTCAACGTCATGTCACCATCGCCGGCCGGGACATCGCCCTCCGGCTCCGGTCAGCTACCATACAAGCCGCGACAGCGCCACCACGCTCCGCAGGTTTCTCCTTCCCACTCCCCCTCCTCTACACAGCACCATAATGGCGCATCCTCAACGGGCATGGCCGCGGCGCCGACAACCTCGACAAGCACCACCATTGCCCTCCCCCCATCCTTGGACACCGCTCCCCTCGATGCGACGGCCACGTCCCGCCTCCAGCTCCAGAGCCTCAAAGCTGCGGCGCAACGCATTGGTCTCGGAAACGGAAGTATGGGCATGGGGATGATTGACAGCATCTTCGATAAGGGGGCACGCGCAAGGGCCGAAGGGGGTGACTGGGCCGACCTCCTCAAGGTCCTCACCAGCGGCAAGGTAGGGGATACGCTCGGCGGTGTGGGAGAGCTCTTTACTAATGGCAGGCAATCATCCTCCTCCCTTCCTCCCCGGCAAGTTCTCTGCCCATGACCCCGCAGACGCTCCGCGATCATGTCGCGTTCCTCTCGCCTCCGATATCTGTCACATCTGGATCTGGGACGGCGACACCAAAGGACGACGCGGCGGTGCTGGTGACGCTGTCGGGCATGGTGGGCACCTTGAGAGGGTGAGTTGTGCACTGTGATGCAGTTTTGATGCCAGAACGACTGTGGCGTTCGAGTCGACCGTCCCGACAGATGCACCACTAATCTCATCGCTTCGAGACGATGCCCAGCGTGTCGCGGTGTTGGCTAGGCTGCGACCAACCCAGACTACTGAAGATGCGTCGTCGTTCCCCAGCTACACGGTGTCTTCGGAATCGGCGCCGCTCGCGTTTCCCGCATTGGGCAAAGCCGTTCCAATTGCCGTCGTCGATAAACCGGTCGTGAAGGAGCCAGCAAGGAGGATCAACCCATTTGCATCGCTATTTGGAACACCAACCGCATCGAGCAACGCCTCACTGTCGCCCTCGGCTGCGTCCACGCGCCCATTGTCTCCCGAGCCGTCATCCGGTCCGGCTTCGGGAATGTCCTCCCCACGTCCCAGCATTAGGTCATTGGACGCAGATCCCAGCGGGTCCCCGGATGCTGCGGAGGGTTACACGATCGTGGCGTACATGATCAACAAGCCGGTGCGGTACAACGAGGTTCACAAGGCGCTTGTCAAGGCCGTCCGATCGGGCGTGCGGGCCGAGCTCAAAGGTCTTCCGGATCGGGTCATTGAGAAAACATTGAGGCTTGTCGTGGGCGCCGTATGCCCTGTCTCTGCTCTCAACCCCGCCGACCAAACCCTGCTACATTCCCACCATCATGGCCTTGGTGGCGAGACTAATGCGACTGTCGCACTCGACTTTTCTGATCCGACTGCGATGGGAGAGCGTCTGCAGGACTTTATGGAAGCCATCTACGACGACTTGGTGACTTACTATCGCACAAACGAGACCCCGCGGAAGCCATGGTCGCGCGCTAGCTCTGTTGAAGCCGCTGAGGAGGAGGATGAAAGCAAGAAGGCACAGCAGCGGGAGCAACACGTCGAGCATGCGGCCAGCCAAGGTACCGAAGCGGTTGAGGGCCTCGTCTGCCGACTGCTGTACAATCGCATTTTCTCGCCACTCCACTCCGACGATTCCCGCCACGATGAGGCTCTTGCGTCGCGAATCGCTGCGCTCAACATGTTGGATCTCTCGCTCGACCATCTCGGACTCATCACCCGTCCCCCGGGGGAGAAGCCACGCGGCACAATTTCAAAAGGCCTTGCCCAGCTTTGCTCGGATATTGGTGTCGGTGAGCACACATCACATTGCATGTGTGTGCCTTTATGCTGACATCGCAGAATTGCAGAAGCTTTCGTCTCCGGACTGTCTGACGCCAAAAGAGAAGGCCGATGTGCTTGTCCACGCGCACAAGATTGCCGTTGGTGAGTTACTCCTCCCGCTTCGCATGCTAACATCAGATGGTCTCGCAGACCTGCCTGCCATCAAGCTTCGACCTGAAGGCGAGGCATACATTGCGCCGCCACAAGAGGAGGAACAGGAGATGGTGTCTATGGACGAGGAGAGCCAGGAAACAGAGAGCCCAGCAGGAAGCGATGCTGGCCAGACTGAGAGCACTGACACTGTGGTGGGGGCGGCCCCTTCTACATCAGGTGCGGACGTCATCCTCCCCGTCATGATCTACTCGGTTGTCAAGGCGAACCCTCCCCAGCTCGCATCACAGCTCATGTACCTGCGACGGTATCGCAGCGCCATCTGTCTTGTTGGAGAAGCTTCCTACGCCATTGTGAACCTCACCGCTGTGGTCGAGTTCCTCGAGCATGTTCACCTCTCGGAGCTTGGACTTGGCGACAGCGACCGCGTCATGTCTGTGGAGGACCTCACCCCCATTGGTCTGACGTACCTCGACGATGGAACCGATGCCGCCTCTATCGCTTCAGCATCCTCACGACTACGCGGCCGAGTGTTCCAAGTTTCAGAGCTGGCTGGTAGTGCAGCGGGCAGCGCGAACAAGGTCATAACCGGGGTTGTCGACTCTTCACTATCGGCATTGCGGGGAATGATTAGCTCAACACCACAGGTGACCTCCACCCCTCCCACAGAGGAAGAGCCACCTGCATCGCCATTGACAGCCAACCGGCCCAACCGCCCGCGGCAGAGCAGCACGTTCTCCCTCGCGTCCGTGACTGCCTCGGTGGCTAATATCGCCGCTGCGGCAACGACTGCCGCTGCGCGTACGCGTTCTCGTGCGAGCTCCCGTGCGTCCGAGTGGCCAAACCAAGAGATGATGGAGGTTGCGTCGCGCCCTGGTAGCCTGCGCGAGGTGCGAGAGCACGACATATACGATAACGACTCGGATGCCGAGACTGAGAAGGAGGACGGACAGGACGAGGGCCGCGTGGAGGAGCTGGACGAGGGCCGGAGTCGCTCGCGGAGCATCATGTCCGTTTCGTCCATGATGAAGGAGCAAGGCATGAGCCGCGAGGTGTCGTCATCTGGTGGGGCCCAGCGGCAGGAAGTCAGCCGGGAACGAGAAAAGGAGAAGGAGAGAAACGGCGCTGGAGAGAGGGAGACTATTGGTGGACGCCTAGCGCAGCAAATTGGCGGTTTCCGTCTAGGCTCCGACTCTCCGGGGACCACGCCCGAGAAGCAGTCACTCTTTGCGTCGCTTACCCGCGCCCCCAACAGGCGCAACACTGCCAGCGGGCGCCGGAGCCCAGTTCCCGACGAAGGCCCGATCGAGCGGTTCATGCATTGTGAGTGGCGTGATGTCCAACGCTGACAACAGGCGAAGTGGGCGACATCCGTCTGTCAGAAGTCGGTGTCCTACTCCGTGACTACCGCCGCTTGGCTGGGGCACTTGCTCGGCTGCAGGAACGGGACAGGGATAGCAAGTAGTGGAGGGGGAGCGGAACCGGATTGGGATGCATAGATTGTTTATACTATGGGCCATGTTGCGTTAGGTGATCGAGTTCTGCCCTCCGCACCCAGTCAGTCAGCGGTAGATCAGCAGCTTGGCCATTGCGGCACGACCATATGTTGTTGCCCCACTCTCGGTCCTGGAATGGTCATTCGGTAGGACGCACATCCCCTTTCCTCTTTTCTCGTCCAGTATGCATAGCACTTACATGTAGGGAAAGCGAGAGGCAATGACATCTTGCCATGGCCACAGTAACAGCACCGACGGCAAACGAACAAAAAGTGTGACCCAGGACCATGGTTAATTTCCGATGACCGACGCCCAATGTTTCTCGTTACCCATCAAAGTTGCATTTGTTTGCCACTCGAACCTAGATGGAATCTTCTGCGGTTGTGAGAGTCACCAGGCGTACAGGACGTTTGCTGTTATGCACGAGGGCACACACACACACTCTCTCTCTACAAAAAAAAGCTCACCAAATCAGAAAAAAAAAAAAAAAAAAAAAAAAAATGAAAAAAAAAAATATATTAAAATTCAAGATCTAAGTAGACTCTCCATCGTTTATCACTCCATCGTTTATCACTATCGTGCCCAGGCAACCCTCACAGGTGGTCATGCAGTTCATGCGGAAACATGAATCTGACACACTGCTGATGCACAACGATATGGCCGTGGCATTATAGGATGTGTTTGAGGGTTTTGCCCCGGTCACGAAAAATGCCACATGCCACACTAGGCCCTCAGGAGTGGCGACTTTCTATCGATGTGCGTCCTTCACAGACGGTGTAATTCCACACAATCCACCACTCTTCCGCGTTCTCTCGTCTTCTCTGCGCGAGCAGCGGGTTTGGTCTGCAAATCGCCATTTCCTTCAATGGAATGGCAAAAACGATCCGCAAGGATCATCCGTGACGATTGGCGGGGTCGAACCGCCGACCTCACGCGTTCTCATTGTGAAGCGTGCGCTCTAACCAACTGAGCTAAACTGCCGGACAATTTTTGGATTTTGAGAACGTTTGCGATGGCATCGGGAATGCAATGGTGTTCTGCAGCTCATGTCGTCGTGTGACGTTACAGTACGCTGAGACTACGAAACGACGAGAGGTCGTCACAGGCGCAGTACGCGCATGCGCAATGGCAGGTGCTGTGTATGGTAGGCCGTTTGTTGCCTTTCGGATGGAGGCGGTTTGTTTGAGGGAGACGATCCGACACACTTCATCTGGAATGATGACACAGACCCCCATGTGCCCGAGTGACTACTCGCCTTCCATCGACTCTGCAATGATATCGTATGACTGTGACTAGTGCATTCTAACTCTACAACAGTGAGGACTACAGAAGCTGGACGCAAGGACTCAAGATCCGTCGTCCACCAAAGGGTATACTGTCTCATATGTCTACTTCTCTCCATCTAGAACCAGGCCATGAACGTCTCGCTCATAGCGGCAAGGTGAGCAGGCGCGGTCGCCTGGCTGATGAGCGTGACCATTGAGTGGTTCAGCACCGGACCGCCTGCCGTGCGCTCTGACGGTTTGACGTCTCCGATGTGACCCATGAGCTGGGCACGCTTGATGAATTGATCGACATTCTTGTACACGTGTGCCGTGAGCGGCTGGTCGACGCGCGAGTCGCCACCCTTGCTGTACGTGTTTTGCCATGTGAGGATCTCGTCGCGGATGAACAAGTGCAGCGTCGACTGCAGGTCGAACTCGGGCTCGGTGAGGCTGTGGGCGATGGCTGTCGCGGTAGCCGACACGACTCCCTCGACACCGACGCGGGTGATGAAGTGCTGCATGTTCGGTGTGAGACGGAACGGCACGGCCTCTGACGAATGGAAGAGCGGCTGGCCGGCGACGAACGCTGAAGGTGTTAGTGACGGAGGATGTAATACTGCTGATTGTAACTTACAAGGCAACATTTCCGTCATGTACATTTGACCAGTGCGGCGGCTGATGTGGAACCTGCTGGGTGCACGGTTGTTGAGGCAGCAGACATAGGTAAGGAAGGCCGTTGCTGCCGTCTGCTGCGCGAACATCTTGCGCATAAGCCAGAGGCTCTCCGAGTTGGCCATGTTCTTGATCATGTAGTTGGTGAGCACATTTTCCGGGAGCATCTTGGCCTGAATCTCCTCGATAATCTCCATCTTGATCTGGATGTAGCGCGGGTCGGTACGAGGGATGGACGGGTCGTACAACTGGCGCTGGCGGTCGCAGAACGCAAGTATGGTATCCTCGTGCGTCATACCCTGGCTGAACGCGTAGTCATCGTAGATCTCCTGCATGGAGACGTAGGATGTGTCGTTCTGGATGAGGCGGAGCTGGGTACCGAGCGCGACGGCGACAGGAAGGTGGAACTGGAGGTTGCGGCGACGCGACTCCTTGCGCTTGCGAAGCACGCAGTTCATAATGCGGAACAGCTGCACCAGACGCTCTTCGCGACGGCAGTGACGGGCAGCTGGCATCTGGACGTTGAACGTGTATGGCGTGCCGTTGTGCCCAATCATGGTGATACGGCGGAAGCAGAAGCCAAAGCCGCGACACTGCTCGATGCGGGGGTGGAAACGGGCAATGCGCACAAGCTCGTCCGCCTGGTCAATGTGCTGCACATACTGGCCGGGAACATCGACATCCTCAAACTTGGTGTAGTGGAAGTCAGTGAGGGTGACTGCCGAAGAGTCAAGCGACTGGAACCGCGCGCGGCCGTCAATCGTCTTCTCATAGAAGTCACGCCAGCGCTGCAGGCGCCTGATGTACTCGCGCATGCGGGGCTGATGGTTGATAAAGTCACGTTCGACAGCCACGCGGAGATCAACATGGAGGTTGAGCGAGAAGCGGCGGAGGTTGTCCTTGGTGTTCGGTGCAAGTTCCGCGTCGTCGTTGAGGAACGCTCCACGCGTGCTCCACTGTGCCATCGCGTCGTTGAGTAACGCGGAGAAGAAGCGGTAAATGTCCTCCTCGGACGTGGGCTTGGCGCGGTAGCCAATGTGGTCGACCATTTTCTCCATCGACAAGGCCAGAAGAGGCACTCCCGTCTTGAGATGGTTGATGATCTCGTCGACAAACTCCCACGGCTGGCGGGGTTGGCGCGGCATGGGCGGTTGGGGCGGCGCCATCTGCGCGTTGCCGGCGGCACCAGGAGCACCGGGAGCACCAGGAGCACCAGGCGCGCCATTCTGGGCATTGGGACCATTGCCATTGGTGTTAGTCGTCGGAGTGTCGGGGCTCTTCTTCTCGTCCTTCTCATCCTTAGCCTCAGGCTTGTCTGCGGGGGTCTCGGCGGGCTTGTCGGCCGCGGGAGTGCCAGCGTTAGGGGTAGCTGCCGATCCTGCCGCGTTCTGTGCGTTGGCGGCGTTGGCAGCATTGGCCGCATTCTTCGCCTCGACGATCTTCCTAGCGTGTGCAGCCCTGGCGGCGGCCGCGACCTGGCTCTTCTTGACGTTGGTAAAGTCCTCGCGGGTGACGCGAAGCGAGTAGAACAGGGCTTGCGGGAAGGTCTTTGCAATGAGCATGAGAATGTGGCGTGCAATCGCAGCCTCGCGGTGAGACAGCGAGAGAAGCAACTGGGGGATGAGGGTGATCCAGTACCAGATGACCAGATCGCCCTTGTATGCTTCAAAGGCCTTGGCAATGGTGTTGCGGTTGTCGTCGAGACCAAGCAACCACAGTACACGGAGGAGAAGGGCGCGTGACTTGTGGGAATTGTACAGACCTGCTGCCTGGAGGTAGCACGAGACTGCTGACGAGGCGCGTAGCGCGCGGTCCTGGGCCCAGGACTCGGCCCACTCGGCGTCGGTCATCGGCTTCTCCCCTGGCCCAGGGGGAGGCTTGCTGCCGGGCGGCGGCGACTCGGGCTGTTGGCGGTACATCTTCTCGTTGAACTTGCCCCACTCGGCCCACGCCTTCGGCAGGTTGTAGTCCATCTGAACGGCGTGGGCAAACTCGTCGTTGGCGTCCGTGTCCTGACCGAGACGGGAAATGAACATGCCCTTGAGCGTGAGGAACTCGGCCTTTTGCGGCTGCGCAAAGTACATGAGGTTGGTGGTCGAAATGTTGTCGAGACCTTCGTTGAACTTGTCAGGCTTCTGGAAGTAGCAGAGTGCCTGTTCGCGAAGCTTGAGGAACGCCTCGGAGATTTCAATGTTCGGCAGCATGTAAATCTTGTTCAGGGCGGTCGAACACACGTCGAGAAGGCCATGGCGGCGTGCAACCTCACCAAAGCGGTTGATCATCCAAGCTGTCTCGTGGTAGCCGCGGTAGCCATGCGTCGCACCCTCGGCAGGCTGCACCATCGGCATGTAAACGCGAGTGACAGCCTGGAAGACGTGCTGGCGCCACGCGAGAAGGTCGGACCAGACGCTAATGTCGTCCCAGAAGTTGGGGAGACGGTCACGCCACGTAGTGAAGATGCCCTTCAGCTCGCCATTGACGCGCGCTTCAAGGGTCTGCGCTGTCGTCATCTGTAAGCTGTCATACACCTGGGCGGCTTCCTGGAGCTCAACCACCTGCTGGAAGAGACACAGCAGGGGAATGTGTGCGCCAGTGACAGATGTGGGAAGCGTCGTCCACCGGCGGATGGCGACTTGCTGGGCCTCGTCGACGATGCGCATGAAGTCGTTGGGCGGCTCACGCGAACCGTGCGCCTTGGTCAACGCCGTAAACGCTTCGAAGATCTTGCGCCGAGGCGTGGGCACACCAGTGACAAGCTTGAGGTTGCTCTCTATCATCTCACGGTCGTTCGATCCCCAGTCGGACAGGCGCCACGCGCATTCGAGAAGGAGATCGGGGTTCTGGTCGGCGCGAGCGAGTTCCGTTAACGATTCCCAGTTCTGGAGCTTTTGTGCGGCGAGTATCCAGTGGTCCTCCCAGAGACAAAACTCGTCCTCGGTAAACGGCAGCGCCGCGTGGCGGGCCTTGAGCATCGTCTGCTCGTACAGCTCCATGGCTTGAGGCCACTTGCCATTCTGCTCAAGAGTGAGAGCGGCAGTCGTTTCCGGGTACACGTAGCGGCAGCGAGCGTTGCCGTAGAACATGTCATCCTCGTTGAGCTCGGCGTACAGTTCACCAAGCGCTCCAGCGCAGCTCTCGCGAAGACTGTCGGTGCCGCGGTACGCGTCGCCGAGCGTGTTGAGAATCTCAAACGCCGAGTACCACGCGTTGTACGTCTTGGCGAGGTACTTGATGAGCAGCGGTGGAACTGTAATCGGAGGCTTGCAGTATGCAAGGCCCTCGAGGTGGGTCTGAATGACGTTCGGCTTGAGTTCGGCCTGCTTGTGGTGGTAGTCCTTGCAAAGGAGCTTGGCGATGTATGGCGTAAAGGTTGTCTGCTGAGAGCGAGACAGGGATGCCCAGACCTTGGGGAACACGATAACCCACAGCTTGTGGCAGAGGATAGGGTCGAGGTGCACGAGATGGCGAATGTACTGGACAATGTCGCCCAGCTGCCAGTTCTTGGTGGCGAGTTTGTCACCCTCTGAATAAACAGGCAGAGTGGTCGAGAACGCGTCGTCCCTCTTGTCAGCGGCGCCGAGCAGAAGAGACAACATCTGGGGCATCCAGTAGCTGTCCGCGAGGGTCTCCCAGTTCTGGAGCGAGTACAAGTACTCCAAGCGTGCGTCGACGTTGCGCGGAAGCGTCACCTCGAGCTTGTCAAGGAACTTTTGCCGCTGTGCAGCGTCCTTGCTGCGCGTACCGAGGAGGAAGGCGGGCTCGAGGCGGTGTGTGAGGTCTGAGCCCGCCAGCTGCGGCAGCTCGTACACCTCGTAGATGAGCTCGAGGTATTGCTTGAACAGCGCGTCGTCGCGCGTCTCAAAGACGGCCATGCGCAGCAGCAGTTGGGCCTTCTCCTTGACCGATATCCGTCCGTCAATGGGCGTCTCGACGTCGACGTCCTTGATGACCCACTGCCGAACCATGTCGAGAATGTACCGACACAGGGTGAGGTTCTGGGACTTGTCGATGATCGCGCCAAGGACAGTAACGAAGTAGCGCTTCTGCTCCTTGAGGTCGGCGACGCGGTCACGGAGCATGTCAAGGATCGATATTATGAGGCGGTACGACGGGTCCGGACCATTGGTGGTGGAATGGACCTTGACAAGGTTGGAGAGGACGCGAAGGATACCCGATGAGATTGCCTCATTGTGAAGCTGCTTAGGTTGCGCCTTGAGCCAGCACTTAAGGAGGAAGTTTGTGCCAGGCAGATCTGCCGAAGACCGCAGGCTCGCCTGTATGCCGTTGGAAACGGTGGTGGATACATACTTGAGCAGTTTCTGCGGCTCGTCCTCGGGGTCCGCGTCCGCTACCTCCTCATCCGGTAGCTCCATGAACATGCGCTCCGTCAGAGGGCGAACGACCTCGTGCAAAGACGCATCGTCGAACACCCACACCTTCTCAAGCAGCTTGCGGAACACATCAAGCTTGCCGCGGATCCAAGCCTGATCGCGAGACTCAGCAACGGCCGCAATCACTTCGACAGAGTTGGCTATCGTTGTGATGCTGTTCTCGTTTATGTCCTGAGCCATGGTGCGGTTGAAGAATCCGAGCTTGATAGAAACGTTGGGAAGGCCGTTAGGGCCGAGTATCTCCTTGAACAGGTCAAGGGCGCGTTTGGTAAGGCCGCCACGGGCGACTGGCTCGGAGGAGGACGCAATGATGCGGAGGAGGTGCGTGGTAATGAGCTCACGCGTGGCTGCCGGGCACGCCCAACCACCAGTGCTCGTGGTTGTGGAGATGGCGGTGCCCGCACGATCGAGACGTTGGCGCTTGGCTGGCGAGGCTGTCCCTTCCTTTTCGTCCACATCCATCGCATTGTCGTCCTTTGCGGCCTCCTCGCGTGATTCGATACGGCGCCGCTCCCAGCGGAAGATGAGCTCTATAACGTCGACGGTGAGCTTCTTCATCTCAGGGGTGGCGGCGGCGACGAAGCCGAGCTTCTGTAGCGATATGGCTATGTGCGGCACATACAGCTCGCGGTAGTCGTAGAAGAGATCCGGATGGTTGACGAGCAGCTCGCACACGACGACAAGAGTGCTCGTCGCGTGGCCCTCCTCGACGAGCACGGTCTTGACCTTTTGCGCCCAGTCTGGAATAACTCCCGGAGTAGGCGGATCGCGCACTGAGAGGCACGAGGCAAGGGTGTCGATAGCCTGGCGGAACAGTCCCTTCGCTTCGTTCTCCTTGAGCCTCAACAGACCAGTCCACGTAAGGCGCACAAACTTCACGGGGGTCTCGTATGTGACCATGAAGCTGGCGGTGAGAACATACGCCATCAGCTTCACTGTAGGCTCTAAAAGATTGATGCCCATCCAGGCGAGCTTGAACACTTCCTTACGCGTATCGAGAACCTTGGGTCCGGCGTTCTTGACGAGCAGCGTGGTGAGCGCAAAGATCTCGATCAGGAGGGTGTCCTCGCGCTGCTTCGCGACGGGGGTGACCGAGAGGGGACGCCACATGCGCTCAGCAATCTTCTGAATGAGCGACTGTTGCACGAGCGACCCGTCGTTGGAGGCGTCGGCGAAGTAGACACGCAGTGTGGGGTTGACAACCAACCGGAGGGCATTGGTCTTGAACGCCCATGTAACAACACTCTCCTCCTCGTACAGGTTCATGAAGTAGTCGATGACCTCGCGGCGATACTCGACGCTCTCCTGAAGCGCAACGCGCTGGTATAGGAAGAAAGCGACATTTGAGCGATCGAAGCTGGAGCGGATTTCGTACGCCTCAACCACGTGGAAGAGAAGCGGGATGTGCTGCTGGTGCTCGAGGGTGCTCATGAACATTGAGAGGATAAGCGGCGGGATCGTCTGGTAGTGCGAGTCGCCCATGTCGGACTTCGGGTCGCGGGAACGCTGGACGATTGAGCGCCAGACACCCACGATGGCCTCCAGGACCGGTTCGCGTTCAGCAAGCCACGAGGGAGACTGCTGGGACAACTCCTTGATGAGCTGCAGGCCAGGGAGCACGAGATCAAACTGCTCGGGGTCGCCGAAAGACAACGAACAGATCTGCTCGGCCTTGTCGCTCAGCTCCTTGACGAGCTTGGGCGCCTTGCCGGAGGCGATGATGTTTCGGTACGTCCACACCACGCGAGCGTTACGAATGTTGTCCAGGAGGTTCTGCGCGCCCTCCACATGATACCTGTCGAGGTACTTTGCAATGTTCTCAGTGAACGGGCCTGGGGCGCTCTGGTGGAGCTGCGCCTCAACGTTGACGACGTGGTTGGTGAGCTGCTTCAGATACTGGACGGCCGCGGGGGGAAGGAGGCGGAAGATGTTGACCAGGCGCGTCATGCGCGAAATGTCCGGGTTGTCCTCAAGAGGACCAGCAGCGGCCTTGGCAAGCATCTGCACGTCCGCGAGGGTGTCAAAGTGATCGAGAAGCTTGACGCCAATCTCGACCTTGAAGTAGTTGGTGAGCAGCTCAAGGAAGCGGGCAAGACCCTCCAAGCCAGGCACGCTGAGACGCTTGGCGTCGGCGAGGTTGACAAGAATTGGGCGCAGACCGGACTGGAGGACCTCTTTCGGGAGCTTGTTCTGCTGCTGAATCACATCGTGCAGGCCACCGTGGGCGACATCCACAATCTCAGGCTGCGGGGAGTAGACGTGCTTGAAGTAGACTGTGATGATACGCTGGCGAATGGGGGCCAGCGCCGGGCGCTCGTTAAACTCCTGATTGTTCATTGTTGAACGCAGCATGCGGAGGCACGCAATGCGCAGGTTTTTGAGCCAGAAGCTCTGCTTGTGGCTCGGAGGCTCACCGCGCTTGTTGGGGATGAGGCTTGCGTCGTCCACGTCCGCGAGCGCAAGCACCTCCTGGACGAGACGAACAAACTCGTCGTTGATCTTGGGTACTGGCGGGCGGAGATCCATGAGGTACGTGACGCAGTCGATGTTGCCCACCTGCATAGCAAACGAGGAAAGGGCGCGGAGGGGCTTGGAGAACACAGGTCCGGCGGATGTGTCGAGAAGGACTGAACGCGTGACGTCGCCAATAACGGTCGATATCGGCTGGTCGACCACCTCGGCCAGGAGCTTGATGCAGTCTTGTGACGCCTCGCGGGCAAGCTTGCTCTGCGAGTTGAGCTCGCGGACAAGAATCTCGGTCAAACGGTTCTGCTTCTGCTTGCCGTCGTCGTGCGACTGGCACAAGCGGATGAGGTACTGCACGAGCTCGATGATCTCGTTGACCGAGTTTGGTGGGTCACGGGGTGCGTCGCGGAGCGCAAACATGAGAACGCGGACAAACTCAGTCTGCAGCTCGACAATGTACTTGCGGCTGAGCTGTGCGCGGCGGACAAACACGTCCATGGCGGTCACGCCGGCCATCTTGTGGTTCCAGTCCTCATCCTGGCAGAGGTTGGTGAATCGGCGGACGAATGCCAATACGAAGCGGTCAAGCGCGCGGTTCGTCTCCTTGTTGTTGACGACCTCCGGGTTCGTTGCGAGCTCCTTAAAGTCGGAGATGATCAAGGTGAGGGTTTCGGCAGCTTGCTCGCGGTCCACCGAGGTTGTCTCCGCAAGGCAGTGGACTATGGCATCGGTGAGGGCCAGAGTGAGCTGCGAGGGACGCAGGCGATGGTTTGTGTCCGGTAGCAGCTTGTCCTCCTTGGAGTCGCTACGCTTGAGCTCAGCAATAAAGACCCGCTTGCAGAAGCCGCGCAGGAATTCAACTGCACGCTCGGCCAGCGATGGCTTGTGGGCTGCCTGAAAGAGCGTCTTAATTGTCTGACGGAACACTGGCGTGCCTTCCGTGTCCTGTCGTTCGCTGTGCAGCATCGACATGGCAGAGAGCATGAGCACCTCGAGGCCATCGTCCTCGCAGGCGGCAAAGTCCTCTCCAGTGACGGTGAGGGCGGCAGCGTTGACGAGCGGCGTGAGCTCAAAGGTGGTCCTCTTGCCCTCAAACGAAATTGGTGCAGTAAGCTCGTTCGGGCAGGGCTTGTACTCCAAGAGGTTCTCCACATCGGTGTACCGCCTGTTACGACCACCGAGTTTGCCAAGGATCTTGACCGCGGCGTGAGAATGGTTGCGTTGTGCCGGAACGGTCTTTAGCAGCTTGTGGAGTGCGGCCATCAGATCACGGAAGACAGGGTTCATGGTCGGATCCAGGAAGTCGGCAGTGAGGTTGTCAATGCACAGCTCCAATGTGCGCAGACCTTGGCTTATCAACTCTGCGCCGGCCTGAAGCGCATGCACCAAGGGGCGCATGAGGTAGCTCAAGTGCGGGAGGAGATTGGTAAGGCGGACGGGTACCGTGAGGGTCAGCTCGACAAAGAGGTCGCGCTGCACGGGGTCGGTGGCATGCTGGAGGAGGTAGGAGAGGTTGTCGAGCATCTCCTGGAGGATAGGGAGAACCTCCTTGTACAGCTGGTCGAACCGGCCACCACCAATCGACCGGAAGAGTGCGCGCAGGATCTGGTAGTAGACAGAGGGGTCGTTGGCCTTTGGTGCCAGCGCAAACGAGCGCATGATGAGCTTCTGCAGATGAGGCACGAGCACAATCTCGTTGGTCGTTATGTACGTGTTAATGGCCAAGAACGAGATCTTGAACAGCCGCAAAGTGAGGGTCGCCCGCTTCGGCGAGTAGCTGCCGACCTCGTCCAGATGACTCATGAGATGCTTAAGCGAGATGGCGACAAGCTGGTGCGACACAGACTCGTGTGTGATGAGAATCTGAAGCACCGAGAAGACCTGGGGGTTCTGGAACGCGCTCTCGACGAAGAAGTCCATATGCGTTGTCCAGACCTCACGGAACGAATGCGGGTCGAACAGGAGGAGAATCTGAGATAGCAGCTCGATCGCCTCCTTCGGCTCTCGCGGATCGCGGTTGTTGTCGTATATGGCGATACACCGAAGGGCGTGCTCGAAGAACTTTGACAGAAGCTCGCCATCTGGTGCGGGGACCGGGTTTTCTCCTTGTCGGGTATAGGTGAGCAGAGTGCGGAACGTGTGCAGCAGGGTCTTGAAGAGGTATCGCGCCTCGCGACAGAAGCCATCGAGGGTCTCGTTCGCATACGCGACCTGGTTGACTGGCATGGCCTGTTCAATCTCTCGCCAGCCATATGCCAGGCGCTCGGCTGCTGGGTCCTCAGGGTCGTCCATCTTGACGTCGCCGCTCTCCTCCTTCGCCTTGCCCTTCCCTTTGTCGCGGAGCGACAGCGCCTTGAGCTTGTCATACGCCTCGGTCATTGCTTGGAGCTTCTCGAGCGACGCGATGAACATGCTCCGCATCAGCTTGGCGCTCTGTTCAGCGTCGCCCTGCTTGGCTATTGAGTCGACAATCGTGTTGAGCAGCTTGGCGCACATGGTCTGTATGGAGCTGGAGAATGTCGGGTCGTTGAGATTGCAGCTGAAGACGTACACTACGCGGCTCAACTGTGCGATGGGAAGCTCGTTACGGACGTGGTGGATGAGGTCTGCGACGACAGACGACGCGAGGGGGCGCAGCGACTCGCGACTCGAGACTCCCGTTCCGACTAGAACGCGTTCTTCGAGTAGAGTGTCGATGTAGGGAATGAAGGACGAACGCGAGTCTGCAGTGAGGATATGACGGGTCGCGACCAGCAGTTCCTTGCGCGTGCTGACGTCCTCGGGCGGACAGTCGCGCAGTAACCGGATGCACGCCTCGGGGAATATTTCCAGATAGTCCTTGACATTGGCCTGGGACGAACCACGGAGCACGTAAGCCAAGAAGGCCATGGTCTTGACCTGGGTCTTGATCAGCTCCGCGTACATTTCCCGGTTGGTGATTCCCGGCGCGACGCCGACGAAAATGTCGCCACGCTCCTTGGCCTCAAGGTGTGCTATGCGCTGGGGCTCGGGCTGTATCTTTATGCTCTCCATGACAAGCGGCGAGAGATCGAGCATCGCGGGACCCATGACGGATTTGTACGTCTGGAATATGAGGACGACGGCTATAGGGCATTCGGTGAGGACCTTCGGCGAATGGAGCGCGTGGGAGAGATGCGTGTGGCTGGAGGATGACGGCTGCGGCTGCGGCGGCGGCGGTGCCCCGTCAGCGGGGGTCCCCGGAGTTCCAGCCTGGACGTTAGCTTCTTTGGGCCAAGCATCAGCTCACCTGAGACTTGCCGGCTGGCGTGCCAAACTCCTTCTCCACAACACCTTTGAGGTTCGAGTACATCTGCTTGACGAGATCGAGGAATTGCTCGACAAACGGCTCGGCCTGGTCCTTGTGGCTTCTGAAGCCATCTATCATTATTTTTATACACAGCAGCGCATTGTCCTCGTTCTCGACCTTGAGCAGCTTGACCATGAGCTCCATGACGCGCGCCTCGTGCTGGCGGAAGGGCTCGGTGTGCGGCAGGCGCTGGAGGTAGGCGAGCAGCGTGTGGCGGTAGCGCTGCTCGCTATTGTCCTTGACAAACACAATGTGCTTCTCCTCGCCAAGAATGTTGATGAGCGTCGGGATGAAGATGCCGAGATACTTGTCGTAGAAGGCAAAGTCGCGGTTCGACTCTGCGCTGTCGCGCAGCTCGCTCGCAATCTCCATCCGCCGCCGGAGCGGAATGCCGGTATCCGACAGCTGGGCCGCGAGCGCCTCGCACTCGGGCACCGTCATCGGCCCTGTTGTCGTGAGGTGCCCGCCGTGAGTCGTCGGCGTGGCGGTTGCCGTTGGTGTGCCGACAGCCGTTGGTGTCGGTGCAGTCGCAATGGATGGCTGCCGCGGCCGCCCGGCTGCAGCGCCGGGTCCCCCGGGTCCCGGCGGCCCCGGTGGGCCAGCTGATGGCGGCTTTGGTGTGGCCATGGAAGCGTGTTTGTCGCGGAGAGGTGGAGGTGGCCGGGGCGAGTGACCACCCTAGCGGGCCATGCGCAAGGTGGGGGAGTGTAGGAAGCGGCGCGGGTGCGTCGGGGGATAAGTACGCGCTGAATGTGCTTGCAAGATGGTCGCCGGGCTAGATGACGGGGATGGCGGTGGTGGTGGATGGCGCACTGATGGTGATGAGGGCGAGTGTGATGGTGATGGTGATGTTTTGGATAATGAACAGAGTCAAAAAGCCGAGCTGGAACTGCATGCGGGAGTGTGGAGGGGAAGGAGGGAGGGAGGGAAGACAAGAATCTGGCAGACCCGTAGACCCCTACAGTGGGATTCTATATCGCCGCGGCGATATAGGCGGAGCCCCACAATCGACCCTGGGCCATCATGCACCTGCGTACCTGCGTACCTGCATTGTCTCCCCACACGTCACCCCTCGGTCTCGCTCTGATATCTCAACTGTCACTTCGTCTTCCTCTCTCCACTCCATCCCACACAATGTCCACAGCCGAGATTGAGCAGCTCGCGCGCTGGCGCGTCCTCGGCGCACGGAACTCGGAGCAGGTCGTGCGTCTCGCGCCCAAGGTGCTTGCAGCAGGAACATCGGGAGAGACAGGTACGTCGAGCCCGGCTAAACGGTCTCTCGAAGAGCCAACTGACGCCAGAATGGGCGGTGCGGGAACAGCTCGCCATCGCGGCCCTCGATCTTGGCAAGGTCTCGCTAGCGAATGTGGGTGGCTGTTGGCTCTTCGACCCATGACTTCTCTAACCGCAGACACAAATCCGCGCACTGCAGAACCGCTTCCCCAAGTCGCCGCGTGTCGACCTTCTCGCGGGCTTGCGGCTCGAGGCCCTCGGCGAGTCGGACCGCGCGCAGGGCGTGTACCGTGCGCTGCTGAAGCACGATGAGACCAACATCGTGCGTACTGCTACAACCACACAGTTCTCTGACAGCAGTCGGCCCACCAGCGCCTCGTGGCTCTCGCGCCGACGCGCACGTCGATGATCACCCGTCTTCTCGAGTATCTCGACACATTCTACGTCGACGCGAGCGCATGGTCCCTCCTCGCCGAGCTGTACGCCGACGAGGGCGCGTACGGTCAGTCGCTCACCGCCCTCGGGCACGTGATGGTCCTCCAGACGTGGGACAGTCACACCGTCACCCGGGCGGGCGAAACGGCCTTTACTATGGGGTGGGTGCTGGCAGTTGGCGCAGCTTCCGCCAAAGACGTGGAATGATGTCGTGGACTGACACTCAGCGATTACCAGCTCGCGCTCAAGTACTTCCTCCGCGCGTCCGAGATGGAGACACCGCCAGACGCGGCGCCAGGCGGACGCCGCACACGCACGTGGTGGGGAATCAAGCGGGTGAGTTGAGGGTGCTTTGTCTGGACGATGATGTGGTTGTGGCAGGTACGCGTGATGGGGGCTGGTGAAAATAATATAAAGACCAGCGAGTTTCATCTACCGTGTCATGTCTGTTGTCTGATCGGCCCACACTCGTTGTTTCCATGTGCCCGTCACTAACCCCAGTGCGCCCAGCGCCTCCTCGAGTCCTCACACCCGACATCGATGGACGGCGCGCCGTCGACTCCCGAACAACTGCGCAAACTGGACGCCCTCGCGACCGAGCGCATCCTCGCGATCGGGGGCGCAAACCTCAGCGTCAGCAGGGCCGTTCTCGCCGCGGTGTAGAATGTTATATTTTTGTATGGATAAATGCGGATCGTGCACCCTCCCATTAGACACGGTACTACTGTAGAGTTTTGATATTACAAGACACCCTGTCACGGGTCACAGCCAATTTGTCTTGTGCTGTCACAGGTCACACCTAGGCTGTCCTGTGGACCAGGGGTATTAGGGCTATTAGGAAATATGTAATAGGTGAAAGGACATTACAAAAAAGCTAATGTCATCAAGCTTCCTCATACAATTTCCTAATCCATTCCACAAGACAATAGGAAAAAATCCTAATAATATTCCTAATGTCTTGTAGTGTCACAGGTCACAGTGGCTTTGTCTCGTCCCTGGTAGCTGGGGGGAGCGAATATAGTTCCGCCAAGGTGTCTTGTAATATCGATACTCTACAGTAACCCTCGTCATCTCGCTCCTTGCACCCTGCCCCGCTCACACATTTCCAAGCATCATCATAACTGAGCGTGTCCATCTGTAATATATCTATCCTACAACCGATGTCCGACTCATCCCCTCTAATCCTATACACTTTTGCCAGGCACGCATTAGATCCAATTGTCGATCCGGCTCTGGATCTCGCCGACACCGCGCGGCAGGCGCGCAAGGCTCACTTTTGTCGCGGCGCGGGTGTTGCGCCAGTGCTCGGCCAGCTCCTCGGCCGTGTCGTCGTGAAGCTGCTCGATTTCGCGCTCGTTGCCGAGCGGCGAGCGTGTGGCACTCCCGTCGGGGCTGCGCGGACTGCGGCCGCCGCTGGCACTCCCATTCAGGCTGCCGCCCGCACTGCCCAGGCCGTTCCGTCCAAGCGTCAGGTCGGGGACGGCAGCGCCGAGCTGCTGCAAGAGCTCCTCGTGGAGGGAGAGCACGGACGATGCGGAGAGGTACTCGCTCGCGAGCTCGTATTCTGAGCATCCAGAGCCAGACGATGTGCGCTTGGACGACAAGGGCTCGTCCTGGTCCACGGCGGACACGTCGCTTGAACCGCTCACAGCGCTGTTGCGCGAGATGGTCGGAAGCTCGCTTCCGCTGCCCGAGCTGCCGCGCGATACGGTCGGCGGGGACATGAGGCCCGGGGAAGTCGGCGATATACAGTCGGGCGTGGGGTCACCAATGTTCCAACCTTCGTCAGACGGGAGACTGAGCTTTGGTATCGCGATCGGATGGGCGAGTGTTGCCCGACGGTCCATAACAGTCAAGCCGTTGCGGAGGCTCTTGGCGGCGGCCTGCAGCGCGACGTGGCGCACACGAGCCCACTCGCGCTCGTCCCGCTCCTGGTCCTTGAGCAGCATGCTGATCCAGAGATGCAGCTTGGCGAGGTCGATGCGATCGTTGCGAATTGCCTGCGCCAGCTCTGGAACAGCGGCTTCGATGCGGTCGCGCGTCACCTTCTGGAACGGTGTGAGGAGCGCAAGATTCCGGCCAATGCGGAGGTTGGCCGCAAGGCGCTTCTCAATCACGCCAGCCATGTCGCGCAGGCAACGCAGGCGCTCCTGGATAGTCTCGGTGCGCAGCGACTTGTACGACGGAACCGACTGGGACCGCGGCTGCATGGACACAGGTCGAGTAGCCGCGGCCGTACCGCGCCCTGCTGCAAGCTCGGCCTTGACGCTGCCAATGACTGCCTCGATCTGCTCGCCGCCGCCAGTCACAATATCGTTGGCGCCTTGGATGTCCACCTTTGGTGTCGGCGTGGCACGCAGAGAACCCACGCGGCGAAGCATGGGGCGTGTGGGTGGAGGTGCATCGTCCACAGTCGTGGTATCCGAGAACAGAACCGTACGGGCCGCGGGCGCCTCGGCGGGAGGGGTGAGCATCCCGCCGTTTGCGCTCGCGAGATCCTTGCGGTGAGACTCGGCCGCCGCCGTGCCCGCAAGGACAGCTTCTCCGCTGTCGATAGCCTGTGCACGCATCCTGATGCCCGCGGACTTGAACGTCGAGGCGTAGTTGATGAGCGTCAGCCAGTCGTTCATCTCCACCTCGTCCAGGGCCTGCATCAGATATTGCCGGCCGGCCGGCATGATGAAGCGGAATGCAAAGGGCACCTCGGTGTACTCGCGATCCCACACGGCGACACACTCCTTGACGGAGAACACCTCGTCGGGCTGGAAGTTTGTCATGCGTGGAATAATGGGCTGATCGGGGTCGTGCCGTCCCGAGTTGCGAATCTGCTCCATGAGCGTCAGGGCCAGTATGGTGTCCTTGAAGAAGAGTAGCTGCGAGCCAGTGAGGATGACGCTCCAGTTCTTCCACTTGCGACCTGTCGGCCGCTTGCCATTCGGGAGTAGCGTGTCATCTGGTGTAAGTGCTGCACAAAGGGACATCCATCATAAGCATTCACCCTTGCGTGTGATAAGTCCGACCTTGGTAATCTTGAGAGTCTGGATCTCCTCTTTTGCCACCGGTCTGGAGGGCGTCTTGTCCGGATGCGAGCCAGGAAGCGACGGCATCGTGACCGAAGATTTGCGGCGCGGGCGCGACTTGATAAACGACAGAGGATGCGCGTCCGCGAAGCGGCGCTGCAGACTGTCGACATCGAGGAACGCACGCGTGCCCATACAGGAGAAGGGGGATTCGGCGGGGATGAGCGACTCGACATTGGCGCGCAGCGTCATGACGGTGCCGCTCGCAATCATATCGTACACGTCAACTTTGCCTGGGCGGACGGGGCCATTTGCCACCGTCGACGCGCCAACGGCAGCAAGGGACGCCTCGTTGTCGTCTTCAATAAACACAAAGGGCGTAAACGTAATATTGTCGTAGAATGCCTCCAGCGTGGTCTCTGGAACGCCGTCCAGGCGGGTGTTGCGCACATAGTCCGCTTTGGTCATCTTGTTCTTGTTGTGACGGTTGAACGCGTCCGTGTGGAGCATCATCATCGAGAATGCAAGCACATATGTGTTGTCTGCGGGGTCAGATCAGGCGACGCTTGTTACCCACCTTTGGCACCAAAGAGTCCTGGCTCGCACTGTTCGTAGCGAGTAGCAAAGGCCTCGACAACACGGTCAATCTGCTGGGTTTCCTTAGGCAACGACAGGTCCATGAGCAAACGGCGCAGAGCAACATCCAGTGCGGTGTGGTTGAAATCGAAACGCGACATGTAGCTGCAAAGCGCGTCCATGTGGAACTTGTCCGAGCTGGGTTGTCAGTAGAGCTCTTCATTGCGGTCTCACCTCTCGGCCAGAACTGCCGACAGTTGCCGGCGGCTAATCAGCAGCACACGGCCCAGCCAGGTTTCGGTGGTGTCGTCTGCATGAACTGTCGTGTCCACGTCCTTCTTGTCAAGTCCCCGGTCACCCACAGGAGCCATGCCAATGACAGATCCACTGCGCGACTGCGAGTTCGAGCTGTCTCGTGGGCTGAAATCGTCGGGCACAGCAACGGCGCCAGGTACTGGCCGGGGAGATATCGGCCGGACATCGTGCGGTTTGGGGGATG
This sequence comes from Apiotrichum sp. Y4204, assembly GCA_025531455.1. Lineage (NCBI taxonomy): Eukaryota > Fungi > Basidiomycota > Tremellomycetes > Trichosporonales > Trichosporonaceae > Apiotrichum > Apiotrichum sp. Y4204. The sequence goes on along the minus strand of JAMYHL010000006.1, from coordinate 1,036,965 downwards.
CGGAGCGGAAGAGGCCTGTTGACAGTCTGCGGATCGACCCTGGGCGCCGCGGCGGCGTTGCTGCGGTAGGGAACGTTGGTGCTGGCAGCGGAAGGTGAGTCGTTGACCCGCTCTGACCGACGAAATGGCCGTGCAGAGACTGCGCAGAGGCCGCATGCGGAATGTGGCCGCCAAAGGTGCCCGTCGTTGAATGGTTACTATGCGTGGTGATTCCAAACGTCCCCGCAAAAGATATTGCGCCGGACGAGATGGTCGAAGCGCGGGCACGCGCCGGCCGCAGCCCTCCTGACTGCGCCTGGGGCGTGGCGTTGGGATCCGTGGCAGCGGACCCCCGCCGACCACTGTTGCGAGACCCCAACGACGCGGCGTAGGATGATCTCGGGGACATTTCGGGTGTCTCCGTTATCACAATCGGGCGCGACTCGTCGCCTCCGATCATCAGCTGGAGCTGCGAGACCTGCGGTACATCCTCGGGTCGAATCCTTATCGGCGGCAGTGCTGGTGACGGGACGAATGATGAGCCAGCCGAGGCGGACGATGCCGGGCGGGTATGTGGTGTTTCGCGACCATCATCGCTGCCGTAACGCATGGCACTGTTGCTTCGAGCCCGCCCGTTGATGGTGAACACACTGCGCATCTTGACCAGTGCCGAGTTGCTGGATTTCGGTCGGGGGAGTTTGGGGCTCCGCGGTGTCTCACCCGCGAGGGTGGCGAGGAAGTTGGTTTGCATCGACCTCGGTGATGATGTTGGGGATCGCGCCAGTGGCGAGTCCACCGTCGGCCTGTACGATCTGCGACCAGCGTCAGAGTAAGACCGCCGCCGGTTGTGGTCCCGGCGAGGCAGTTCAGATACTGTTGCCGGCTGCTCCTCGATAGGAGGCACAGAGGGCGTCGCTGATGGGGCGAGACCACCTTCGGGAAGGGAGCCCAGCCCAGAACCAACGGTAGAGGAGAGCAACGATGACGAACGCGACGGTGGTGCCCGTCGACTGCTGCTTTGGGAGTCTTTAACTGATGACTGATCGGTAGACGAATCAGCAACCTCCTCCTTGTCGACGGCTGTCGTCTGCTGTTCCGGTTCGGGTTGCGTTTCAGCCCACTCCCTCGCTGGCCACCACTCCTCCTGCTCCATCGGGGGCAGGACGAACGACGTCACTGATGTTGGCGTTTCGGCTTCGGTATGAGGGATCGTCGGCCGTGCGGTCGCAGTCGTCGAGCTCGACGCCGGACGCCCCCGGGGTTCGCTGATGAGCATCGGGGTGGACATGTTTGTCGGCTTGGACTGGGTATCATCGGCAGTGGACTCGGCCTCGGGCCCTGGTGTCGGAGTAACGCTCTTGCGCTGCTGATTCAACTTGGACTCTGAGCGACGGCGCTTGATTGTCTTCCGCACACCCAGCCAGTTGAACTTTGATGGACCTGACTCGTCGTCGTCTGTCTGGTCGGCATTGAGCAGCGGAGAACGCGTGAACATGGCGGAGATGCTGCGAGGGCGCGGTGCCTTGACCTTGTCACTTGGCTCCTTCTCCTTTGCCTCGTAATCGTGCGATCCCTGCTTTGTTGCGAAGCTGACCTTGCCAGCCGGGGTCGGACTCCGAGCACCGCTGGGTAATGGCGACGAGACCGACACAATCGCCGGCAGCGGCTTGTTGGACGGTATGTTCGGAAGCGCGCTGAAACGACGGGGATGCCCCTCTGGAAGTCCAAGCCCAATTGATGTCCCTCCCGCAGGTGATGGGGAACCTGACCCCTGCTGTACCCGCGGCATGAAGGGACGCTGTTGCGGCGAGTCCGGTGGACAAGAGAATGGTCGGTTTGCAGGTGCGCTGGAGAATGGAACGTCGAAGGGCTCCGTATTGAGGGGGGAGCTGGGGGTGATGACAATGTCCGTAGGGGGGACAGGCGCGGATGGTGCACCGACAGGAGGCGCTTGAGCCGCGTGGGTCCCATTGGGACCGTGAACGGGAAGCGAAACGGACCGTGGGCTGTAAAAGTCGTCGTACTGAGGCAGAAGCGGTAACGGCTTGTCGACTGGCGACTTGTCAAATAATGGGGCATCGCTCACGGGCATAGAGGAGACGCGTCGCGGGAGGTTTGACGGTGTGAGGGCCAGTGGTGGGAGAGTGGGAGCGCTGGAGCTGGATTCTGGTGGCGGTGTCGTTGACTCGGCCCCGTTGGATGCGCGAGAGAAGAGTCGTGACTTGAAAGGCTTCTGGCGTGTCAGCAGAGATCCATGCGAGCAGGCCGAACAGGGGGTGACTGTACGTCAAGTGCAGAGACAGGGTGACCAGAAGACAAAGAGGTGCGTGCTGCTACGAGAGGGGGCTCGAGAGCAGACATACACAAGTGGCGTCCGGCGTGCGTGTGCAGCGTCGGCGGCAACGACGCCACGAGCTGCGCCCGCCCATCTCGCATCGCAGGCCGAAGCCCGGCACTGGTGGCGGGCGCCGGGAGAGCCTCGAGTCCCGAAGGGCCGCATTTATGAAACCCGTTGACTTCCAGGCGCATGAAAGAGAAAGAACAAGAAACAGGGCTCAGAGCACATGGACGCACAGGCTTCACGGTATTGTTGCGGGACAGTATTGCCAGAGTCGTGAGATCCTTCTGTCGGACCGGAGTATCGTCGTCGAGACCACCTTGAGGAGCGAACTGGTTGTGATCGATCTGGGGACGGATCGTCCCTTTGCGGCGCACCGTTCCCGTCGCCTCCCAGTCGCTGTCGTTGTCGGAACCGGCCAGGACCCAGTCATCGTCGGAATCGACATCATCTGCCTCGCCAGTGCTGATGCTCGCGCTGACACGCGCACCGGCACTGGCGCTCGTTCCTGTTGTTGGGGTGCCCGCACTGCTGTGGCTGGCGGTGGTATGGCTGGTATTGGAACTGGCGCGGGCGACACCAAGAGGACTGGAGATCACACTTATCCCAGAGCCCGAGGCTGAGCCCGAGCCCGAGCTGGAACCGAGAGCCCAAGGCCGGCGTTTGCCTTCAGTCCGCGGCGGGGTCGCATCGAGTTCCTCGATCGAGTTGTTGTCCTGACCCGGGGCTGCGGGGATGCTGGGGAGGGTCGCGGCTGAGGCCACACGGGCCTTGTCCTTGTTACGGGTAGGCGTGACAAGGCCAAACCATGAGCGGCGACGGCTATCCTTGCGCGAAGGAGTAACTGGGATGATTGCGGCCAGGGTCTTTCCTGGGGAGGGTGAGGGTGAGGGTGCGAGGAACGGGGATGGGGATGGAGATGGCGACGGGGACGAAGACGACCGCACGGCGTCGGTAAACACCATGACTCTACGGCGAATGCTTCATCGACCTGGTGGAGGTGGGAGTGTGGCTAGGCTGCCGTGTCGAAGGTGGATGTCCGAAGGCGACAGCTCAAGGGACCTGGCGGTGACGGAGCGACGATGCCGGGCACACGAGCGAGACCGTGACGACGCGGACGCGAAAGCAGATACGGACGCCAGGACGCGAGTGGCCGTGACAGTCTGTGGTAAGATCGGCTGATCGATTGTGGTGGAATCAGTGCGCGCTCAAGTGTCGCTGCAGCTGGTAGCGTAACTGTGCAAGGGCGGAAGCGCAGGTGCCGTGGATAGCAAGCAAGACCGGGGGGAGACAGCGAGAAAGAAAACGAGTGTGGATGAGCTGATGAGGGAGAGCGTGACAGAGAAACGAGTGCGGCAGTAGCAGTTGGTTGGTTGTGAGCTGAAGCAATCGAGTGCGAGAGAGAGGGAGAGAATGTGCGGGACTCGGTTGCTACTAGTGCTGCTAGTGTGGTCGAGACCGTGTCTGTCGCGCGTGCAACGGGTGTGGTCCGTGGGCCGTGGGGGTGGAGGTCGGCAGCTGTAAGTGCTGGGTATTCAAAACGAATGGCAGGTGGCGGCGGGCGGCAGGCGGCGCGGCAGTCGGCAGTTGGCAGTCGGCAGTCGGCAGTCGTCGTCTTGTCGTAGGTGCGTGATATCAGTCGGTCGGTCGTACTGTACAGAGAGGCGCGGCCAAGAGATTGGGAAAGAGAGACAGTGTGTGTGTGTGTGACAATGACAGTAGTGAGAGTGGAAGTGAGAGTGACACAAATAGGAAAGTATGATCAAAAAGTGCGTAGACGGCGACGACGACGACGACCACAGCGGCGAAGGGCAAGTCGGGCAGGTAGGGGACTAGGGAAGCAGATGCCGCGGGTGTGTGCGGCGGAGGCGGCGGTGGCGGCGGACACGACGGGAGTGAGAGGCATCAGAGGGGAGGGGAGGGAGACAGGAGTGCGCGAGCTGTGGGGTAAAAAGGTACAAAGTGCTTGAGTTCAAGCGGGATGAAGGGGGGAGAGGGAACACACACACCCGCGCGCTCGCAGTCATCAGTCCACTTTGTATTCCATCATGCGATCATGCAAGCACTCCTTCCGGATTGTTCATTGGCATGCATAGATTCCACAATCATGACACCATGCATCGCCTACATCGCATGGCAGGGGGGGGGGGGGACACCGGAGGTCGGGGACCTCTTTTTTTTCCTGCCGGCCTCTATCTCGTGCGCAGCAGGCAGTGTCAGACTGCAGACTGCGTTCTCTATCTGTTCTCTCTCATTATCCGACTGTACCCCCTGTCCATGTAGCTAACTAGGTACGAGGTGGTACTCCCGCCCGTCCCTGTCAGGTGTTGCGCGCGCGACTTGGGTCGCGTATCTAGTGCATCAATCCTCTCTCCATCGAATATGCATCAGCGCAGTATGCGGTGCCTCCATTCAGAGGCCTCTCGCCGCCCACCGATCCCACTGCTGGGTACTGGAGCCCTCAAACCTGAACTGCACATGTCCGCTGCGGGGCTGGCCGGACTCTGGGCACTGGGGGACCGGCGCAGTACCGAGTATATTGTACCTCGTACCGGGAAAGGGGCAGCGCGTGTAACCATCATGACGAGCTACGCCAGACGCGGCCAAGGAGACGCGTAGCTCCGCGCAGTCTGATCATCAGTACCTCGTAGGCTTGGCCGAATTCGGCTGCGGACGGAAAAGGGCCAGACAGCCGCGAAGCTGCAAGCGGCCCACGGCCCCACGGCCTATTAAGCTCAGCTAGAAGCGAGCGCCGGAACAAGTTGGACCGTTTCCGGCAGCTAGAGCACAGAGTGCAGAGTGGTTGCGGACACGAGAGCACACAGGACCACAGCGCGCAGAACACTCCATAGTTGTGCATCTACGTGACATCGACAAAGCCAGCTCCAGAGCTCCAGAAGCTTCAGTCACCTATGGCCCCCCTGTCCATTTATTTCCCAAAGGGGACTTGTTCGGGTTTCATCTGGAAAGGGTATATGCTCTCCGCGCTCTCCCCGTCCATATCGGCCATATCCCCATCATCTCCAGTCCCACAGACACCTTGCGGTCTGCGGCCTGACGAGTGGGCGAGGGGCACAGCGCGGTGACCAAAGAAGACACCGTGTTCTTGTCACTCACCCCGGATCCAGGACCTGCTCTTGTGTTCTTGCTTGCGGATCTGCGTCCTTCGAGCGCAGGCCCGCAAACCCACAAGGGCCACCGGATCTCAAAGTAGGGCGCGTAGTATACCCGCCCGATCGCACACGCCACTACTTTTTTTTTTTTCCACCGCGTGCAAAGTACGTGGGTGCGCGGGTGCGGGGATCGCTGAACGATGCATATATGACTATCGGATACCGGCCTCGGGAGAATAGACCCGGCCGGCATAGGAACCCATTGCTCATGGCAACGGACTGGCTGGACGGGTGCTGGACCGGCCAGGCCGTAGAGTGACTGTTCTGCTGCTGTTCTGCTGGTTGTCTCGGCCTTTCGTTTCCTTCCTTTGTGTTCCCTGAAAGTCCCTGAGCTGCAAACCATGGGGCGATCGCCCTCAAGAGTCCAGAGACCAGGGTGAGTACCACTTCGGTCACTTCAGCAGATCCCTCTGTTTACATAACATAACGTGGGCAGGGGGTGGGCATGGGCATCCGCAACCTGGAATCGACCTGCCTTTGTACAGTATGAGAGCATGGCATTAGGCCAGGGAGCCTGAATCTTGCAAATGAACTAGATTCACTTGGAATGGTTGATTAACATAATTGTGGACTCCCAGCCAGCCCAGCTCCGAGCTGACAAGGCTCGTCCAGCCGGAGATCGGAATTGTGCACCCGCCACATCCGGCTGGTGACTGGGGCACCGGGGCACCGGCCAGAGCTGAAAGCCGCAAATGCCGCGATTGGCGACAACCCCCTGTGTTGAGACAACTGATACTGGATCTTTGATCACTGATCTCTGCGTTCGGCGAACATTCAGATACCAGATATCACAGCAGCTCACTAGCTCACTCTTCCACTACATCCCCACTCCACAATGGCATGCCTCAACTTTGTCCGCAAGGTGCGCCTATGGTGCGACACAGCTGACGGCAGACATGGGCGAACACGGTCGCCAAGGCCGGCCACGACGGGCAGGTGCTCAAGCGGGTAAAGCTGGGCTGCATGAACTGGGTGATGAGTACTGATTGCAGCTCGTGGTTAACGAGGCACGGCCGGGATGGGTGCGCACCACGCTCCCGATCGGCAGCGAGCACATTAACAACCACAACGTGCGTGGGATCACAAGGTCACGGGCTGACGGCAGACTATCCATGGCGGCGTTATTCTTTCGGTGCGTATGAGACGGACTGGACAGTGCGGGAGTCCTGGTCGCCGCGTGTGTGCCAGTAAAAGTCCTGGGAGCTGGGAGATAGAAGAGGGAGTACCAAGTCCCTGCCATGGCCATGGCGGGACAACGAGGATCGGCATGACCGACAGGAACCACACAAGGGATCGCGGCCCGCGATCGACAGTCGTCGCAGACTATGATCTGCCGATCTGGTCCCAGGTTTCAAGATCTCAAGGCCAACCCCGCCGATCGTGATCTTCAGGGGGCAAGAGGCCTCCGGTGCTCCGATCCTCCGATCTTCCAAATTCCAGCCTACGCGTCGGTAGTCCTGCTTTGCGCGTTGCGCGCTTTGCGCTCTGCGGATCTGCGGAGGCATGCAGAGCACCTGCCTGACCCATTACCCACCGGGTCCAGTTCTCCAATTTCCCAGCACCGCCCGCTAACTCCAGATGGTCGACACGGTGACCTCGCTCGCGCTGCAGTCGCGCGGCATCGTGCCGCCGACGGGCGCGTCGATCAACGCGTCGTGCGAGTTTGTGCGGCCCGGCGGCCGTGTCGGCGACGAGATCGTCGGCGAGGGCGAGGTTGTGCAGCTTGGTGAGTGTGAAAGGAAGGGGGGGCGTAGTTGTCATGAATGGTGGGAGTGTGGGACACGATCTGTGTTTGTGAACGTGTAGCATCCAGGAGCACGCCCCGAGATTTATCATTTGTGGCCCTCTCCCATCTCCGACAGGTCGCACGTCGACCCTCTTGCTCAACCCCATCTCCAAACCCTCCCCACCCACCGCGTTCCCCACTAACCGCAGGCCGCACACTGGCATTCACGCGCGTCAACTTCTACAACAAGGACAACAAGCTCGTCGCGTTCGGCAACCACACCAAGCACATGGGCAAGAATCAGCCGACGGTCGCGTTCAGCGAGGATGGCACGGAGGAGGTCCCGCTGCCGGAGAAGAAGCACTAGAGCGGAAGAGGGGTGATGCATACAACAGCTGCATATGTCGGAGGAGGGGCAGAGTGGACTGAGGATGAGCTGTATGGCGGCCGCATGTGGTCGTTCTTGGATTGAATTGCAGCGAACTGTACAATCCTTCCTTTTATCCTTTGAGCTTGTTAGATCTGCGACTCTGCTCCTCTGGTTGTCACACGTCCAGCACCACGCCGCACCGCTGCTTGCGGCCTAGACACGAGTTCAGCGGGACATGGGACATGGAAGCTTATGGGAGAAGTCACTCGGTCACTCTCTACTTAGGTCCCGTCCTGGCCCCACACTTGTCGACCTGGGCTTGCCGGCATATGGAATATTGGAAGACTCGGGGGATGGGAAGGGGTTGGTGGCCATAGGGCTCGGGACGCCATGATCGGATATGCGTTTTGTTCTTGCTCGCGGCTCCTGCTCTCTAGCGCTCTCTGTACATGCTCAAGAAGGCGCCCTCGCACATGGATGCACCCACATGATTCCATGGTCCCACAACCAGATCTCAGAACCCAAGAGTCCAGCAGTTCAGCAAGAAATCAGACACTTATTAGTAGAACACCCACTCCAAGAGCCTGTTCCGTCGTTCCCGCGCAGCCCGCTGTTCCCGGTCCCGGTTGATCCAAAATCCTGCCTCTCCCAAAAACCTGCATGCACGCACTGAAGGACACAGGGAACAGGGCTTGCTGGGAGTCAGTTTCCTGGACAGTTCCTGAACTGTAAATCCGCAATAATAATAATCTGGCTGGAATACTGTACCTCCACTTGAAGGCAAGATAGATTTGTGTACGGAGATGATGATGATGATGATGAATTGATAGGGAGGCGTGAAAAATCAAAGACACATTGTGCCCTATTCAGTGGCGTTCCAAAAAAGAATCCCTCACACGGCCACACCGGCCACTAGCGGCCATCTCGAAGCCAAGCAAAGCAAAGCAAGCAAGCAAAGAAAGACAATGATGATGTCTTTGAGGATGAGCATGTCAGTGGTGAAGGATTTTTGTTGTTGACATCGTTCATTCCACGAAAGAAAGATCGCCCGACATCCACGACCCCGGGATCCCTCCTCGATCCACGACGACCACACTGCTCCAAAGGAGCCCACACTGGCGACACGTAGCTCACTAGCGCCCGGCCTACGCACTTTCTCCCACTCCCCATCCACAATGGCGCGCACTCTCCGCCCGACACGGCGCGACCTCCTCGTCGTGGTCGTCACGCTTCTGGTATCGACTCTCTTCCTCGCTGCGCCGCGTGATGGGACGGGGCAGCCATCGCGTCTCAAGTCGTTCACTGCCGCGTTCATCGGCGGCCAGACCGTCGCTGGGCCAGTGCACGGGCGCCCGTTCGGCGAGCAGAACCGCAAAGTCGGGTTCACGGTGCTGAATACCGATGACGGAGGAACAGATGAGGAGGCGGACGAGTACGCCAAGATGGAGACCAAGATGCTCGGACACACTCCCGGATGGACAATGTTCGAGAAACTGTATCTCTTCAACGGGCAGTTTTGGGTCTTGACGTGAGTGCCGTTGGGATGAGGGCCAGCGAGGCCACCGAGACCAGCTGGCGAGGCAGACCGCGTGGCGGAACTGCTTGAAGTGTGCCCAGCTGGTTGGAAGCATGCAGCGACGCGCGTGCCAGTCTTGTCTCGTCCATTCTCCGTCTGCTCCCGGAATTCATCTGACAACAGCGACAAGCGGTCCGACTGGCCTGAGCTCCGCATGCTCACGTCGACTGGGCTGCCGGCGAACGACGAGCCGGGAAACGAGGAGGCACGGGAACCCAAGGGCGACGAGCTGTTATTCGTGAGCCCGAGGGACGCGGCCAAGGAGTGGGGAGAGAACGTCTACGAGATGAGCGGCATGACGTGGCTGTTCAATGACGGCCAGTGTGAGTTACGAGCAGGGCCGATGGCCAGAGACTCGGGTCGTGCTCACACCAGTCATCGACCACTACTACCATTTTGCGGCGGAGCTCCTCCTCGGCGTCTGGCGCGTGCACGCCAGCCAAGATCAGAGCATCGACGCATTTGGCAACACCAAGCTCGTGTCGCCCAACAAGGCGTGGTTCCTGCATCAGAACCACCTGCAGTGGTAAGTTCCAGAGCCCCACCCACACTCATCCCAGGCGCGACGGCCCCCGCTTCAACCCGACGCTCATGTACGGCCTGTTCCCGAACATTGCTCTCCTGTTCCCAGAGGACTATGCCGACCTGCGCGACGTCACGCGCTCCGAGTATCGCAAAAAGGCGTTTGTGTTCGAGCGCGCTATCCTCGTGGACCGCTCGGCGGCGTTCCGCGGCCCCTACACGAGCCCGACCGCGCGTACCGTCGCGGGAGCTACTGCATTCGGCAACGCGTCGCGCTGGTGGTGGGAGCCCGTGCGGCGGCAGGTACTGCGTTTCTCTGGCGTCGAGGAGGACGTCCTCGACCGCAACCTTGAGGGATACGGCGCGGTAGACCCCGTCAAGTGGGAGAAGGGCGGCGAGGAGGAGGGGCTGTACAAGCCGCTCGCCAAGCCCGGCAACTACCGTCCGGTCGTGACGTACATTTCGCGCCAGAGCTCACGCCGCCGCCTCACAAAGGAGAGCCACGACGACCTCGTCAAGGCCCTCGAGGCAAGCGCGAAAAAGCTCGACTTTGAGCTCATCATTGTCGAGGCCGAACGGCTCACCAAGGAGGAGCAGTTTGCGATAGCCGGCAAGACTACGGTGGGTAGGAGTCGATTTTTTACGCTGACCGCAGATCATGCTGGGCGTGCACGGCAACGGCCTCTCGCACCTCCTCTGGATGCCTCCAACCCCGCGCTCAGCTGTCATCGAGATGGTAAGTCCGCTAGGAGCCAAGCGGGCAGTCGCGCAGAAGCTGACGGTGCAGTTCTTCAAGGGCGGCTACGCACGAGACTATGCGTGGACGGCCCACGCGCTCGGTATCCGCCACTTTGCGGTGCAGCACGACATGCACTTCACCGCGCCGAACGAGCCGCGCGTCGACTACCCCGAGGGCTTCCAGGGCAGCAGCATCACGGTCGTGGGCAAGGTCGTTGCCGACCTGATTGAGGACCGGTTGTCGGGAAGGGCCTGAGCGGATAGGGGTGAAGTGAGGGGAGGAGGTGGAGGAAGGGGGGAGGGGGGCGAGACGACGCAGAGTTGAGAACAACATCACCGGCGAGCGCGAAACCCTCGCGACGCGTCGACCCGACACCATGTCCAACCAGCGGCGGCATCGACTGCGCGCCCGCCATACCCATACGGATACTGTGATACTGTCGGTCCATCATCTGTCATTATTAGTTTTACTCGGTCATTTCATTCCGGTCTGTTAGCTGTTAGCTGTGAGCGCTGCTGAGTGCCATCTGCTGCCAATGCAACCATGCCTAGAGGAGTTACTGAGGGGACAGCGTCTGTTGCCTCGCATGGTCGCTGGGCACAATTGAGGCACATTGAACCGACATGGACATTGCGTAACGGAGTATGGCCAAAGAACAAGTACAGTACAGACACTGTTGGTTCCCCTTCTAACAAACTTCCTCTGATACAAACACCCCCCTCTCATGTCCTCATGTCTGATGGATCCTGGGGGACTGGATAGCCTCGCCATCATTGGGGAGATGATACAGGATTGGTGCTGTGGCTGTGGCTGTGAGAACAGGATCACATGCCCACAATCTGCATTACTGCATGTGCTTTTTTCGAACGAGTTTTATCGAATTTTGAGGGTGGAGAGAATGAGTACAGAGTGGAGGGTTATGCGAACAACAAGCGATATCAACCGAGTGAACCGAGTGCAGCCAGAGAGCCCTTTGTGTGACTGGAAGCGGCCTGTTTCCCTCCGCTCCTGAAAAAATCGTCGATCTGAAAATGATATCACCGCCCAGATTGCATCAGATCAGAGAGAGTGGGTGGAGTGGAGCCAGCGAATCCCCAGCCAGCAACCAGCACAACCAGATGTCGCTTGCGGGAAACAATAAACGACTACCACTACTACTGATCCCTCTCAACTCGACAACATCCTTTGCTTATCATTGCACTCTTCTTCACACCAACACTACTAGCACCACACCAGCTCCATGGCCGCACCCCTCTACGTCACCCAGAGCGGACGGCTGTACCATGCCGGTCTGATTCTCATCGTCACCGTCGGATTGCCGGGTGGGTACATTTGGAGGCAGAGGAAGGCAGACGAGAAGACATGGGCCCAGGTGGGCGATGGCAATGCTTGGAGCTGGGGTGGGAGTGGGAGAGTGGAGGAGGGTGAACGATGCGGGAAGACGAGGACATGAACGCCCATCGTGTTTCCAATTGCGAGCTTCCAGCAACGACCTCTGGTGTTCTCTCATGCTGACGCTTATCTTACCTTTCGACGACGACTACGATCTCTATCAATGCTCGATTCGCAACGTCTTTGGTCTCATCGTGTCCTCGCCCATTGCCCGCGATACATTCCCGCCGCCACCTAATGCCGATCTCACGGATCATCGTCCCTCTCCACATCTCGCGTATCCCTCCTCCGCCTCCTCCCCTACACAGCCCGTGGCAAAACACACATCTCGCGCGCGCTGGAGCGCTACCTCCGCTGGATGGGCGTAAAGACACGCGTCTACTCGCTCGGAGACTATCGCCGCAAAGTCCTTGGCGGCGCCAAGAACGTGCCCGCCGACTATTACAACTATGAAGGTGCGTTCCGCTACGAGATAGGATGGGGGGCGTCGATATGGGCGGCTATGCCGATTTCCGCGGGAGTTCTGTGCACCCACGCTGCGTTGCTTTTGGCCAGCTTGGACGCCGGGCATCTATCTGTAAAGGACACCACAGCTGCCGGCAAACGTGCCCGTCTCTTTCGCGTTCCCTTCTCTCTCCGACCTCAGTCCACGCTCACCTGCAGGCGAAGTGTCAGCGTCAACAATAGCATTACGAGAACGGATCAAGAACGAACTGGAAGAGCAGATCTGGGACTTCTTCCTCGTTCAGGGCGGCCAGGTCGTCATCTACGATGCCAACAATGGTAACTGCGCGGCGAGGAAGGAGACAATGGAGGAGTTCGCGAGCAAAGGCGTGCACGTCATCTTCCTCGGTGAGTCGCGGAACGGGTAGCTAGGGACGTTGCAACCCGTCTAGCGGTCACAGGCTTGGCCCAAGACGCCATTGCAGTGCGACACAGCGCAAGCTAACTCCAGAATCTCTTTGCGACAAGGACGATATCATCACCGCCAATATCCGCAGTGTCAAACTGTCGTCCCCGGATTATGCCGGGTGGGACGCGGAGCGTGCGCTCGCCGATTACTGGCGCCGTATTCGTGATCAGGAGGCTGTGTATGAAACCGTCTCAGCCGACGAGGGCCCGTACATCAAGGTGCTCAACGTTGGCGAGCGCATTGACGTGAACCGCATTGAGGGTGGGTCCTATGTCGCGTATAGTTCTGACGGCAGGATACCTCCAGACGCGTTGCGTCTTCTTCCTCATGAACATCCATACCAAGCCGCGCACCATCTTCTTCGCACGGGTGAGCGTCTCACGGAGTCGAGCTTCAGCTACTTTGCTTGTCGAGATCCCAGCTGACCATAGTCCGGCCAATCTCTCATTGAGCACTCGTACAAGGCGGATTCTGACCTGTCACCTGCCGGGTGGGAGTACGCTGCCCGCCTCAAGGCGGCCGTCTCTGCGCGACGCAAGGCGCTGAGGGAGGAGCGCATCAAGCGCGGCGAGACTGTGCATGAGAACCCACTCGTGGTGTGGACGTCATCCCGTCGCCGGGCGCACCACTCTGCGTGGCCGTTCGTGCACGCAGGATACAAGGTGTCGCAGAAACCGATCATGGGCGAGATCAACCCTGGTGTGTGGGACGGCCTGTCGAGCAGGGAGGCGATGGAGCGCTACCCTGATGAGTGGGAGCGCTTCCTTGCAGACCCATACGCCCATCGCGCCCCACGCGCCGAGTCGTACCACGATCTGTCTATCCGTCTTGAACCGGTGATCTTCGAGCTCGAGCGAGAGCAGGATGATCTTCTTATCATAGGCCACGCGTCGGTTATCCGCTGCCTGCTTGCCTATCTCGTCGGCCTCCCGCCATCGGAGGTGCCTGCTGTGGAGATTGCGCGTGGCGATCTTCTGGAGGTGACGCCCGCAAGCTATGGTGTCATCTCCCGCGCCTTCCACTTCTGGTCCGGTGAGGGGCGTGGTGACACGACCACTGGCGGGAACCTGTACGAGAACTTTGCAGAGGCTACCAGCGGGTCCACCTTTGGCCTCCTCCCGACATTCGCGTGCGACACGCTCAACATGGAGCGCGAGGCAGAGGCCGAGGAGGCGATGGAGAAGCAGGCCAAGGCGAACCTTGTGCGCGCCAAGCTCAAGCAGCGCATAGGCTCTGGTGCGGATGGCAGTCGCTCGGCGCCGTTCTCACATCCTCTCGAAAAGACGACAGTCGTCGGAAAGGGCACTGTCACGCCCGACGACAGCTCGGGCGCACTGACCACGGAACGCAAGAGTGAGTACCGAGGTGTTGCACACAATGATGTGATCCTAACTCCTCCAGTGAGCATCTTGCAAATCTAACCCCCACTCATTCTTCTCGTAAATCACTCGTCGCCGTCTAGTTTGTACAACGCTGTATGCAGGGTATATTTTGTAGTACCTCGGCGCTAGCGCCTCCCAGCACGCTCTTGATTGCCTCGTCTACGCTTATCTCCTCCTCCGCATCCGCGACGCGCCAGTTGGGCGATGGCCCGCCACGCACCCAATCAAAGTCCTGCACCTGGGCATACTTGCTCTCCCCCTCGTTTCCCCCCAGCGCAGCGGGATATCCCATGACGCACACGCCCTGGCTGCCCTCAATAACAGGGAGGGAGGGTACGTCAAGGCACACGACCGTATCCCGCGTCGTGTGAAGGCGGAACTGCTGCGCGCCAACAGCCACAACGCAGCCACTCATATCCGAAAGCATCGCGCTACCCGCCATACGCGGCGCGAGCACGACACACCCGCGCAGCCCCGACGCATGGAGGGACGTGAGGCGCGCGTCCCCGAGCGGCCGTAGATCCACGACACAGTGCGTGAGGTCCCGCAAAGTGAGGGTATACGTCCCTTCGGGTGAGACATCGCGCTCCGTGAGCGTGCAGTCGGCACGGGACGAGAGGGTGTACGTCGGCGGTCCTGTGGGAGCTGGAGGGGGAGCCGGTGCCGAGGCAGCCGGCGTACTCGTCCCGCTGGCACTGGCACTGGCGCTTGTGCTCGTGCTCCCGCTCTTCGGCGCGCGCTTGAATGCAAACCGCGATTTCTTATCCACCCGCCCGGCCGCGAGGCGCGTCTCGAGCTCCTTGATTTGCTGTCGTCAACAAACGGGTAAGGTTAGCAATCGAGCACCCGACCCACAATATCGTAGCTCCGCTGGTCGTACGCGGGCAGCTCGGCGCGCACGCCCGCAAGCGCAGTTCGGAGCGCGGCGAGCGCGCCTGCCGCGCCGGACGCGTCGTCAAGTGCCGCGAGCACGTCTGCCGTCAGTCAGAGTTGCGGCTACACTACGCACCGGCCTTGAGGCGCGCAAATTCGGGGTAGAAGGCCGCGGCCGTTGCTGTGCTTGCCATCGAGGTGGGTGGGGTAGTGGGAAGTTAGAAGTTGGAGAATGGGCTGAAGAGTTTGGAAAGTGGTGGAGGTGGGTGGAGGTCTGACTGGACGGACGTGGACGGTGTGTGCTTTGGGCGTCTGTGTGTGGTCTAGATGTGGAGCGCAGACATCTGCAGTCTACGTTCTGACTTTCGGCGACAGCTAGGACTTCACGCTTTGAAGCAAAATCATCAGCGTCAATGCAGACGAGCACGATACTAGAATTACCGGACTTTCCCACTCTATGCGGCGAGTCAGTATCTCTCGAAAAACACCAAGACCCCGTGGCGTAATGGTAGCGCGTGAGATTCCAACTGGGATACTCCTATTCCTCAAGGTTGTCCGTTCGATTCGGGCCGGGGTCGACCTTTTTGAGTTGTTCAAACCCTATTTCTTTCTATTTATTGCCACACGCCAGGCGCGATGGACTCGAGGCCAGCAGCAAACGGCGACCCGAGAGCCTAGGGGTTGGGCGCGAAGGGTTGTATAGGGGTGAGGATTGAATACTGGACAAGGGCTAGAAACATTGAGACCCACACGGCGGCCAGTCGTGGGACAAACCTGGAAATCCCAACATAGTCTGAGATGAGGACGGTAGTGACTGCGCTGTAGCTTGTCAGATGATCAGATAGCCTGGCAGTCTACGTATGCTGGAAAGAGCGGGTTGCGCTGCGCGTTGGTTGTATGTCTGGCGTGTTATAAAACTCTTATCGCTGGTCGTCTCCACCGAGAGCCGCCAGAGGCCGAATAATATTTTGTAGATATGGGAGCGGGTGAGATGAAAGAGGGAAAGAGTGAGCAGAACAGAGAGCTATATCGGTGTGACCGGTTGCGAACTTCACACGGGAGACTCGGCCGCTGCATATCCGTATGAGTAGTGTGTTCCAAGTGGCACACTCGTCGCATCCGTCGTCTGCCGTCTGCGTCATGTCCGTCAGCATTTCAAGTATCACGCAGGACGTAATGTCTGCGTGTGGCGGATTGTTTTGTTTGCTTATGTTTATGTTCGTCTTCTTGTGTTGTCCTGCCAGACTAATCGGTATTGACGATTGCAAACCGCGAGGGGGCTTCGGCTTCTCGAGGTTTCGCCACATCCCATTCAGGTGACTGGACGAGACGTTTCGAGTCGGAGTCATCACCATCCTAGCTCTGGGCTGGACGAGACGTTCCGAGTCTGATCATTCCTACCGTATCCTGCGCCGCTGACAACTATGTGAACGATCCAAGTGACGAGGTAGATAGGATCGGTTCGTGGCGAGCGTCGGACCACGCTCCCGCTCCGGTGATTTGGCCCCCCCAAAACTGGACGTGGACCGTTATACCACCAAGCCCGAGCACAATTGTCAGCGGCGTCTGGACGCCAGAACGGAGCACGACGCGCGATACCGTGTGATGCCGTCGGCGCGCCATCTGACACCTGGCCACTGTGCTCATGTCCTTCGCCTCATGACCCAGCTCGACGGTGTCGCCTCCGGCTGGATACGCATCCGGAAGACGTGCACCGCGACGCCTCGTGTACGGATCCCGACATAAGGGCCGCCGACACGAGCGGTAACATTGTCAGGGGGAACATTGTCAGCAGGGGTGAGCCGGCTACAAGCGGCTGTCACCGCAGGTTAGGTCTTGACCGTCAATGAATGGATATGCCGCCACTGGGATGTGGGTGACTGTGGAATGTTTAGTTGTTGGTGTCGGCCGTCGGCGATCACCTGTCGTGTGATAATATGGCAGCAGGTCTAATATGCCTGCTGGCCTGGTGTGTCTGGCTTCACGCGAAGAACATGTGATTGTTGGCTCATGTTAAGATGATAATGGATACGTGTTGGTCTTCACGGATCATATTGCTACACAATACAGTCGCTGTTCGCCGGTGGGGGTGTGGGCGCTGCCGCCAACGGGCAGCGGGTCCGGCCGCAGGGCCGTAAACTCACCAATGGGCATGGACGGCCGGTGTGGCGATGTCATTGCTTGGCATGCGGGCCTGCCTGCGATCAAGAGCCAGTAGCCCAGGCCGGCCTCGAAGCCGGAAGCGAGGGCAGAGGCGCAGATGAGCCCCCCGGAGCAGGGCATGGTGTGTCTGGGGGAGTGCATGCAGTATTGTCCATGTGGAGATGCGGAGTACGGCGTGGCGCTGGAGCAGACTGAGGCCAGTTGCTGGGTGATCGGGCATGCCCGAAGAAAGGATTTTTGCTCCTTTCTTTTTTTTTTGGTGTGTCGTCGGCCGCCGCGGCGCGCTAGAACTCCTAGATCCGGGTTGCACGCGAAAGAGTTAACCGGCAAAGGTCTCTTGGCCGAATAACCGCCCATCCACGCCCCCCATCGTACCCCCCGTCCCATCTCGCTCATATACATACAATACCGAGCATCTCTTTGTCACCTCTCTCTTTCCAAGTTCTCTACACACCCCATCACCTAGATCTATCCACCATGTCCGTCATCAAGACCGAGATCACCGAGCTCTGTGAGTAGTCGACCGCCGCGCGAGTAGACAATGGCGCTAACGTTTCCAGTCGGCATCCAGCACCCCATCCTGCTTGCGTGAGTCGAAGTGCGAGGCGATCGGGAGCGGCTTGGGAGTGGGTCAAGCAGCAGCGCCGGAATGTCGTCGAGGCTGGCAGTGGTCTATTGTCATCCGACGAGCAGTTTCAGCCTCGTCCGGCGCTCCACTCTGTTGTCGAGCTGCTTGGACCCGCCCAACCACCAGGATCTCATTCCACCCCAATGTTATCCATCACGCTGACCCTCCAGAGGCATGAACGTTGCGGCTGGACCCAAGCTTGCTGCGGCCGTCTCCAACAACGGTGGACTCGGCGTCATCGGTGGTATTGGTTACAGTGAGTTTTGGGTCTCGGACCTCTGACGCGGACACCGAGTCCGATAAGTGAAAGTGGTAATGGTGATGATGGTGATGGTGGTGGTGGAGGCCGAACATGGATATCACTGCATGCCGAGGTGATCGCCCGGACCTTATTCCCTCGGGAACCCTGATGAGACCACTAGCTGCAGAGCAGAGGGGCAAGGACACCGTCGGGGAGTGAGAGCGGCAAGAGAAACTCTTGGAAACGAAGGAGATCACCACACGGAACAAGTGTACAGCTCGATACTAATACCTCAGCCCCCAAGTTCCTCCGCAACGCCATCAAGGAGCTCAAGGCTGGTCTTGACCGCCCCGACCTCCCCTTCGGTGTCGACCTCCTCCTCCCTCAGGTCGGTGGCTCCGCCCGTAAGACCAACTACGACTACACCAAGGGCCAGCTCGACCAGCTCATCGATGTCATCATTGAGGAGAAGACCACCCTCTTCGTCTGCGCCGTCGGTGTTCCCCCCAAGCACGTTGTTGAGCGTCTCCACAAGGCCGGCATTGTCTGCATGAACATGATCGGTGCCGTCAAGCACGTCAACAAGGCTCTCGACGTCGGCATGGACATTATCTGCGCCCAGGGTGGTGAGGGCGGTGGCCACACCGGCTCGACCCCCACCTCTATCCTCATCCCCGCTGTTGTTGACGCCGTCAAGGGCCGCAAGTCGCCCCTCACCGGCAAGCAGGTCCCCGTTGTTGCCGCCGGCGGTATCTACGACGGCCGCGGTCTCGCAGCTGCCCTCATGTGGGGTGCCCAGGCCGTCTGGGTCGGCACCCGCTTCGTCGCCTCGACCGAGGCCGGCGCTCCCCCCAAGCACAAGGAGCTCGTCGTCTCGGCCGACTACGGAGACACCGGAACCACCCTCATCTACACCGGACGTCCCCTCCGTGTCCGCCGCACCGACTACGTCAAGTCGTGGGAGAACCGCCAGGACGAGATCAAGGAGCTCACCTCCCAAGGCAAGCTCCCGCACGAGCAGGAGCTTTCCAAGAAGCCCGAGCTCTCTCTCCCCGGCCGCCCCTGGCTTGTGAGTAAATGAACCACACTATCCCCCAAGCATTGCTGACAACCCCCAGATGGGAGACGTTGCCGCGGCCATCAAGGAGGTCAAGCCGGCAAAGGAGATCATGGACGAGATGGTCGCCACCGCCGCCCAGCAGATCAAGCGCGGCGACTCGCTCCTCGTCTCGCGCGCCCGCCTCTAAGCATCTGGTGTTGTAACACGTGCCCGTATCTTTGGATGATTATGCAGCCGTCAAGAAGTCAATAGAGTGGGCTAGGTGTAGATTGTGGTTTTTGGCGAGACGCCGCGCATGTCCGAAGATTGCAAGAGACCGAATTCCATTAGTGTGCCTGCAGATCATCAAACCGAAATCGCACATGTCCGAGCCGAATGAAGGTCATGTGCAAGAGTAGACTACAAGGCGGTGAAGCCATCGGCGTGTGGTGACAGATTAGAGATCCTGAAAAATATCTCGGCGATTTAGCTCAGTTGGTTAGAGCGCATGCTTAACACTGGATACAGTATTACGCATGAGGTCGGCGGTTCGACCCCGCCAAACGTCAATACCTTTTTGTTTATGCTTTGGGGGTTTCACCTTAAGAATTGCGCTGCATGCTGGGAATCGGGCGAGCGCGACGAGCAGCGTGCAGGTATAGATCACTGATAGATGAGTTGCTAGCTGCTGCTCCATGTTGGTGTGTATGGACAGGGGTCCTTCAGTACACGGCAAATTGGGTGGACGCTATGATGTGCGCCATCTGGGACAGAAGGCTCCTGCCGTACAAGCTTTGTCGATTCAGTCCGTCAGAGGATTCTCACCAGAGACCACATAATTGCGCCATCTCCCAAGAAGCCAGATCGAGAGGGAGCACGCCCCCGCTTCATCACCACTACAGTCCTTCTAGCTGGTCTCCCGCTTCCCGGCCATTCCAGTGTTCTCCCTCACCCAATCCAAGTACGCTGCGCTGCCGCGCTCGACGTCGGTCGCAATGATCTCGGGGACGTCGTACGGGTGGTTTTGGCGGACACATTCCTCAAGCTGTCCATATGCGGCGGCCGTCGTCTTAGCCAGAAGCAGCTCCTCGGTGTCGGTCTGCAGCGCGCCGTCCCACGTGTACACTGATCGCGCGGGGAGTATGTTGACGCACGCGGCGGCGCGCGAGGTCACGAGCGCGCGGGCGAGCGCGTCGCTTGCGGAGGGGGGAGTCGCGATTAGTACGATGAGGACCTTGTCTGGTGTCGACATTGTGGATGGTGGGAAGTTGTGAGTAGTTGCCTGTTGGTCAAAGTACGTCACTCGGCTGCGTCATGCGTCGGACCAACTTTGGCAGAATTCTGAACACTGATCGCCTTGCTATCGATTGTCCCTGCCGCACAAAGTACAAACAATTGCACTGCTGACATACTCATACTCTAACTTCAGACATGAACTATACACTACTGGGCTCCGAGCAAACGGTACGCGTCTGCGACAAAATAGAGGCTTCCGCAGAGCACTGTGAGGCCTACGGTGTCCTTTGTCGCCCAGCGGAGCGCGTCGGCGACGGCTGGCGGTCCAGCACCAGGAACGACATGAACTTCTCCAGGACCGACAAGGGGCTGCGCGGCGGCGCGCACCACGTCCGCTTGCGTGCACTGGATCCACGGCATGGACTCCACAGGAGTCGTGAAGCTTGCGACGGCGACGCGGTCACCAGGCCGCAGCAGTGGCCCGAGGACGCTGTCGGCTGTCTTGCCGGGCGACGCAGAGAGAGAGATGATAAACGTCCGTGGTCCGGGGACATTTAGAGAGTCGAGATACCTCCGCAGAGTGATGGCAGAATCCGTGTTGTGTGCTCCGTCTACCAAGAACGGGATCGACTTGCCGGCGTCATTCCACTCGAGCCACTCGCAGCGGCCCTGCCATCTCGCAGCCTGGACACCAGCCTGTAAAACGGCATCTGTGAGTCGTTCGATCTTGGACTGCATGGCGCAAGAGCGCCGATCGTTGCGAATAACGTCGAGGATGGTCAAGGCTAGCGAGAGATTGTCTAGCTGGTGGGCGCCGCCGAGGGCGAGACGGGTGGTGAGCATCTTCTCTCGCGCACCGGGGAGCGGGGTGCGGACCATGGTAGGAGCGGGTGGGCGGAAGGGGACAATCGAAAAAGCCGCGGGTGGCTCCAATGCCATACTCGGTTGCGCTTCAACAAGATGCGTTCCGCGTTCGGCCGCGACAGCACGGGCCACGGATAATGCCTCTGGGTGCAGGTGGGGGGCAACGACGAGGACGCTGTGAGGTACACAGATGGAGGCCTTTTCACGGGCAATCTTTCCAATCGTATCGCCCAGTTGCGCAACATGGTCCAGACCGACGGACGTGAGGGCCGACGCGAGGATCAACTGCGGTGGAATGACGTTTGTCGCGTCCCGCATACCGCCCATGCCGCATTCGATGATCATCATGTCCACAGGCGGCTGCGACGTGTTGGCGATGAGGAACGCAACAGCTGTGCCGATCTCGAAGAGTGTCGCGCCAATGTTGTTCTCGTTCGAGACCCGCTGCACATGGGCCATCGCCGACGCGTACAGGTCTGCAGCAACCGGCTGGCCATCGATACGCACAGCATCCCGTGGTTCGATCAGGTGCGGCGAGTTGTACCGAGCAGTGCGCATTCCCGCCGCATTCAAGCACGATTCCAGAATGACCGATGTCGAGCCTTTGCCGTTGGTGCCAGCGATATGTAACGCGGGGACCACCATCCGGGGAAGCTTGGCCATGAGAGCCATCATGCGGTCGAGACCGAGGTCGATCCGGCCGGCGCCGTTACCATTTGGTGGACCGGGAAGCTGTGTCTGAAGCGGCGGAAGGTGGGGTCGTTGAGGCCGCCATCCCTCAGCTGGAGCGCCGTTGGGTGGGCCATGGCCGGGGGGTCCGCCATGGGGCGGTGGGCCACCGTTTGCCGACATCATACGGAGCGGGGGAGGGGCGAGGGGGGCTGCACGATGCGGAGGAGGGTGAACGTATCCAAACGCGCGACTTGGAGGAAGAGGAACTCGCGGACCATAAGCCATTTCGGGAGGAAGATGGCGCATCCGATCCATGTGGTCGACGACCATGGGGATAGGGAGGCCATGTTCCCTTGGTGGAGGGAATTTGGCGTCCACAAGTCGCACGGTATTGGCGGGTGGGTACATCTGCGGGGCTCCGTAGTACTCGGCCGGATTAGGCGGCACTGAGGCTGGGTCCAATCCATAGTGTCGTGGGTCGACATACGGGGCAACGCGTACCTCTGCCTCCTTGCGGCTCCGTTTCGGGGGTCCTGCGTACTCGTTCTCAAGCGGTTGCTGCACGCTGGGACGGAAATCGAGGGCAGACCAAGCGATCTCCTTGACAGTCAAGTCGGGAAGCCGCACAAGAAGCTTCCGAGCCTCCTCATTCACTTCAAGATGGGTCGCCGCCAACGACATGCCGCCACTCTTGTACTTGACAAGTGAGCCTTGAGGGATGGCGAGGACCTTTTCACGAAGCCGCTCTGCTGCTTTATTCTTCTTAGTTTCGACAGCCGCCGGATTGTGCGACCCGCACAAAAGTTCGACAACAAACTCGGCCTCGTCGGCGGGAGTGACCTTGGCGGGGTCCATTAGGGCCGATTTGGGTCCAGCGTAATAAAACACCTCGTCGTTGTTCCTGGCGCACGGGACGTGGAAAGCACGGATGCACTTGCCCTTGGTGCACTGGATCTTGGTGCCCATCTTGGCCGGCCGCTTGTCGACACAGCATGCACATTTAAGCTTCCACCGCGCCTTGTCAATGTTCTGCAGTCCCTTGATGTACGTGACGTGCTCTTCGTTGCCCGCGTCATCGCTGATGGTAACCTCGTCAGTGTACGCCTCTGGGATGGCGATCGCACACGAGATGTGAGCCTGCACTGCAGTGGTCTTCGACTGCGAGCGGATAAAGTCGTCCGGCTGAAACACAGGCGCAAGGTCTTCGGTCGATAATGACGGACAGAGGACACAAGGGTTCGGTAGTGTCTCGCGGACGATAGCGACCTTTGGCGACGGACTGATAGGCACAACCTTTTCTGGCGATGGTAACCGAAGGACGATTTTCAATGGCGGTGGGGCGGCAGCTGCTGGCGGTTCTTCCGTTGTCGACGGCTGTCGTCTCCGCTTCGCGCTGCCACTCTCGTCATCTGCCTTCCGCTTTCGTGTCTCCGGTTTTCGTGGCGGCTCTGGTTCAGGTGTCGGCTGCCTGGCTCCTGTGAGGTAATCGACATCGATGCGGACACTAAAGTCGACGCAGGTGCACGCCTTGGCCTTGCGCCCGAGCTCGAGCCATGCCGGAAGAGCAAAGTTGACACTCTCCGCGCAGTTGAAGCCCATGTTGAAGCCAGCGTGGTACCCGCGGGGGAAGGTGATCACAAACTCATTCTGATGTTGGACAAGTTTGTTCACGCGGATGCCCTCCGAGTGCAGCTTGAACGGCGACACGGTACACGACTTGTGGCGCATGAACTGCTCGCACCCGTTGGCGTCCGAGGGGAAGTAACTCCGGACCAGCGACTCGAAGCGCTCCGCCTCCATCTGTGGCACCGCGTACCAGAATTTCGGAGCACCAAAGTGGATATAGTTGATAGAATAGAGATCCATCTGAAGAGTTAGTACGGCTCAACATCCTAACTCACATCTTCAACGTGCCAGGAGAAGGCGGCACGCCACATGCCAAAGTAGAGATAGGGTGAGTTGACACCAGGGATCCTGTTGGGCAAACGGTTGAGGAGGTTGGGGAGGTGTGCAACATTCCATGGGTACTCTTCGTCGGCGAAGATGGAGCCCGCGAGGTCTGCTCCGTACCAACTGTCCTTCTTCCCTGTGCCGAGCGACTTCCAGAACCGGTGCTCTATGCGCGAGCAACCCTCCACGTCAAAGTCTTCCGGCTCGACCCCTTCTGGAAGCCACACCTTCTTCCAGTCTTCGTCGTAGAACGGGTCTATTGCGGGTTCTGTCGTCGAGACTGGTGTTGTCGCAAGGGGCTCGCCAGAGGAGTGAGAGGTATGTGATGAGGAGTCGAGGGCGGGTACGTCGTCCCCGTGCGCCATGGGAGTACCGGCAGGTGTGTCGCCTGGTGGGAGGGAGCTGGAAGACGGGTCGGTACGTATTGGCTTTGCTGGCTCCGCCGCCGCAGGCGTCTCCCCTGCCTTCTGAGCTTTCCTCGCCTCCCTCTCCTCCTTGCGCTTGGCAGCCTTTGCCTTCCGCTCAAGTTTGGCAGCCTTGGCCTCCGCCGCCCGCTGTGCTATGCGCGCCTTGGCTTCCTTCGAGTCGCGATTTGTGGACCGGTCGCCCTCTTTCGGATTCGGTGTGCGGAGGTCGGCATGGCTCTGGCACTTCTGGAACCATTCGTGTATTGACAGTGGGTGGTTTCGGTTCCGCTCGACATTTAGCTGCATGAACACGCCGTTTTGTCCCTTTAGACGCTGCTCGATCGGACTCTTGATCTCGAGCTGGGATAAGGCGCGCTTATCGAGCAGCTCCACAGCGTCGACCCACTCCTTTGGTGGGATAATCTTGACAATACTGCTGCGCTCGCCCCATGGCCGCACGCGCTCGACATACTCGTCAAAGTGCTGCTTGTCAGCGGCTGCTCGAAGATGCTTCATCAGCCGCGACACTCACCTTGAATTCTTCATAGGTCGGCTTAAAAATGGGGATTCCCCACGTCGCTCCGGGGTCATCCTCAGGTAGGACGATGAGGTCGTCAGGAATCGGCTCGGGCTCGCGCACCTTTGAGTGCCGGGGGTTGTTGCTGAGAGGAAAGCTGGGCGTTAGTGCTCTGCAAGACGTCCACTGTCCAAAGCACACTCACAAGCTGTAGGGGCGGGCAACGGACGGAGGCGTGAGCAGAGGCGCAGGGGGTGGAGGGCCGGTGGAGGAAGGGCCGGGGTCAACATTCGGCTTGGTCTCATGAGAAGTTGAGCCAGAGGGGGCTGTCGGCGGGGGAGTGGTGGACGACGGGCCAGCATGCGCTGTCGGAGGCAATGCATGGGCAGAGGGCATGGAGGAAGACGCGCTCGGTGCTGGAATGCTGCGGGGTATGCCCGAGTCCGTCTCCGGGATATCCGATGCTGTCGGATTCATGCTGTGTGTCGTCGTTGGCGTCGGCAGGGGAGTCGGTGCAGTTTGGGCCATTGTGGGAGGCTATCCCCCTTCAGGATGGGTGTGTACTGTTTTGTAGGATACTATGCTAGATGTGGTACAGGAGATGAATGACAGGATTGTGGATGGGTTGTGGGTGGTGATGGTGAGGAAGAGGATGATGATGACTTGCACAGCACTCTGCTTGCCGAGAACATTGTCTCTGTGGATTATTTTGTTGTTCCCCACAGGCTGGGCGAGTGGCGACTGGATGCACAGCTCAGCTGCAGCTACCGAGTCGGTGTGGGGGGTTTTCTTCCCCCCTTGCTCTTGCTTTTTCCATTCTGCTTCATTCTGCTTCCGTCCATCGGCCGAGCGGTCCCGAGCTCCCGGACGCTTCAGAAATCGCGTGCATCCAAGATCCCCCAAGTTCCAGCCATTCTTCTCTTTACACCTCTCGTCGAACAACAGTCGAAGTGTCGATCGCAGAGGCAGTACGTAGTACTAACACACACTAACGCGTGGACATACAATGCCAACTTGGTGACTTGCCGGCATTCCGCACCGCCGTAAACTTCCTGAAAAACGCAAACAACGCGCCTCCTCTTCTGGGAGCAGCCCACCAGACCACCAGCACCACCAGCAAGTGGGATCAAGCAGAGTGGGCCTTCGGGTGTTCGCTCCTCCCTTCCCCGCGCATTGCTCCCAAATACCGCGGGGCCACAGTACAGGAAGCCGCTAGCCCATCAAACTAACCCAACCCAATCCCTATGCCGACCCCGATACCGCAGATCACGGTCAGAAAATGTCAGGGCGGCCCACATCCAATCTGCAATCTCCAATCTGTGACAGACGTGCGCGTATGTAGACGCCGAGGTCGCTCCGAGGTGTTTCCGAGCTATCAAGTCGCGGATTGCCCGATATCCGGATCGGAACGAGGATATGTGCGGCGCTGATGAGGCTCGTCTGGAGAGTGATCGCACTTTGTTCTGAAATATGCTCGGCAAAACTCTGGGCACAGAACTAACTCTGCGGCAACGACGGCATACATTCAATCAATCACATGGGATCTGAGTCTCCAAACATCATCTATGTGCTATTGCTATGGTTGTGAATTTGCACTTGTTCTGTGTTCAACGTCTCTAAGGGATACAGGGTGGTGATCATACATCGTGGCGTGAGGGGGGACGAGGCAGGAACGACTGCGGCTGCGCTCTGCGCGAACCGTCGTCCAGCGTCAAGGCATCTGGGCTGAGGGGGGGCTACATCGAGGGGAATCAACGCCGGGGAAGGCTACTCGAGTGTTCGTATTCAGGAAGATTCCCGGTTCGGGATCGGGGTCCTACAAATGGTAGGTCTCCTTTTCGCTGACGCTCACGCCACATCGTGGTCACCCGTGGCAGCATTTGTGGCGCGGCGCGCGTGCCACGACCAGGGGACGGTCTCCTCGCGTTTGCCTGTAGGCGAGTCCTTGTTGGACGGGCTGAGGTCAGCGGTGCGGCATGGACAGGCGGGACTGGCTGGGGGTGGTGTCGGTAGGCCAAAGAGTGGAGGAAAAGAGAGAGAGAGAGTGGTTGTCGCAGATATAAAGAGATGTAGGTGGGAGAGGGAGCGGGGGAAAGAGCGAGATGTGTAGAAAGAGGACGTGAAGAGATCGCACAGAACCGAGAATCAACATGTGTCGACGAGAAGTGTCCGTCCAAGATAGATCCAGTGTTGACCGTCCGAGAGGGGATACAGTCGCGGCGGGAATGAAGTGGTTGATTGATCCAAAGAGTGTTTGTCGCTGTCCCACAGTCGGTCCCGGATCTCGATTGCTTGTCGCTGTCGGAGGTTCTGGATATCTACAGCGGATCGGAACTGGCTCTGGAAACTCGGTGTCGCGCCTGCTTTGGCTGTGGATGTAGTCTAGAGTCTAGGATACGTGAAATACGTCTCTATGGTCTACATCTGAGTCTCTTTCTGGGAAATGTTCCTAGTTCTGGGTCTGTTCACGTCTGATGCCATAATTCCGCCACTGTTTCCAACTCACTCCGTCTCATTGCGCGTGCTGTTCCACATGTCAAGCGTGTAGCGGTAGAGGTCGAGCGAGTACAGGCGCTTGCGGAGGGTCACGCCGGACGTGGACTCGGGGTCGAGTTCAGGGGGTGCCGGGGGCGACACGGACGACGAGGCGTCCTCGACCGGCGCGCGGGGCGCAGACTTGCGCCGCTGAGAAGGGGTGGTGGGTCCGTAAGTCATAATGTGCAGAGTGTAGATGTAGATGGGTGGCAGTCAATGTTTGCTGGACGAGAGGAGGGGATGAAGTGTTCTCTCCAGTGATTCTTATACGCAACATGGAGGATGAAGATCTGCATTGCGCATTCTGGGAAAGACACTATACCTCTCTCTCTGGATTTTCCCCCTCGCTCCTCTTCTCTCGCTTATTCCTTATCAGTGGCCTCTGCCGCGGCAAGATGGTCAGTAAGGTAAATCTGCATCATCACGCGCTCTCACAACAGCACTCGGCCCGCGGCGTACCCCAGGAACCACGGACGCGCAGGATTGCGGTTCCCCACGGACGCAACTTCTCCAGGCCCGGGCGCTCCACCATGCCGAGATGGATTCCCTATCACTTTGTCGCGGAGGTTGGGGTCATGTTGCGTCACGGTACCCCCCGGGGTACGCTGTCAGCGGGGGCCCAGAACAGCCAGGCTGCTCCCGACTCGTTTCCGCCATCACAGCCTCCTCTTCCGTCAACCTTCCCAGCTTCCCACCGACCTAGCTTCCAGTCCCAGCTCTCGGCCTCGCTGGCTCTCATCATCTCCCGGAGCACAGCAGGCACGCACCACAGAGACAAGGCCGATCGCGCCCCACCCGTGCCGCGTGAGCATATCCATAAGGGCGATAAGCACGCGGGGCACGCCGTCCGCGGGGGCACGTGACGCTCTCGTCGACTCATTAGGGTGGGTCCGAGGCAGGCGAGCGGCGACGGAGGCAGAGCATGGGTGCAAGAGTACGGCAAGGCGCAAGGCACGCGGACCAGTAGCTAGCGGCCAGTGGTTGTGGCCAGTGGCCAGCCGGGATCGCCGTGCCTTGGAGAAACCGAGGGCCGAGGGCCGACGGTCGAGCAGCGAGCACTGAGGAAGGAAAATTTCTTCTTCGCAATGAGAGGAGAGGAGAGGAGAGAGGGGAGAAGTCGCAAGACCGCAAGACGAAAGCCTAAACCCGACCAAAGTCATGCCCGACGCTCCACCCGCTGTCATGGCAAGCCCGGATCCTGATCTTGATCGGCGGGGCATGGGGCCGGGGTACCGGAGGGAGATGGTGCGTCTGATGACGGCAGTGACGTACGCGCGCAGCAGTTCCTGTGGGGATGCAGGGTGACGATAGGCAACGCGCGCAGAGATACCAAGTCGAGTCTCTTGTCTGGAGATTTGTTTTTCTGCTGCCCCCCGGCACGCCCCCCTTGTCTGGGCTTGTTCTGGCCTTTGTTTAAGCGTTGGTTTTAAAGGTTTTATTTTATTTGCGTTTGGACATGTGGTCATTGTGAGACATGTGATCAGTGTCCGAGATGCGACTGCTGCTGGACATGCTGGGGTATGGCCGGTATGGGGTGGAACTGTGACTCGGGTATGACTCACGGATGATGTGAGATCTCAGTTAGTAGCCCAGTACGGCGAATACCCTGCCTTAGCCGTGATACCGCGCCGAGACCTGGACGACTTTGGTGTGCCCAGCGGTCCTTTGTCTCGCGAGACTATGAAGCTATGATGAGACCAGCATGCCAACAGATCGAACAGATCTCTGCCCTCGACGCGTGACACCCCCCAGATCCATGCGAATATCGGACACGTTCCCCACCGAGCCCCCGAGTGGAGCCTCCCACGATCACAAACCCACAGGTACACATTCATCCCACACTGCATACTGTACATAAGGTTCCCAAACGAAGAGAAAAAAAAATAAACGAAAAGGATAAGGCAAGGGACTAATAGGAAGAAAGAAAGAGGAGAAAACCGTAAAAGGAACACAGAACGGGAAGATCTGCCGATTGTCAATCAGATACCAGTCGGTAATGATCTCGTCGGCAATGGTCCTGTCGGCAATGATCGCGTCGCCAATGGTCGCGTCGCCAATTATCCCGGTCCGCATCGTGTGACTAACCACACAATCGCCCAAATCTCGCCCCAGACTGTGCCTTTCCACATAGTGCCATTTCGTCCGTGTTCGTTACCGCCATTCCCACAGGTTCCAACGTGCACATCGTCACGATCGCGTTCCCGTATTAAATTCACGTCTGGTACGATTATCGGTTGTCGATCCCGACACACGTGTCCAACAACGGCATGGCACGCGTAGACCCTTCTCAGTCTCACATCTTAAAGTTGCAGCTTCGGGCTCGCGTCGGCCAGCATCCCAGCGTTAAAGTCAAAGTCGTTCAGCGGTGCCTGGTCGGTGAAGATGGAGCCATAGTCAAACGAGCCCTCCTCGAGAAGGCTCAAGATCGTCGCTGCCGAACTGCATGTCAGAACTGAACCCCACTCGATTAAATTTTTACTCACAGGCCCTGCGACTTGGAGTTGTCAGAGTCCCCACTAGGGAGGGTGTCGCCGCCGTTGAGGCCATTGGTGAACAGAATGCCATCCATGCCAGACCCCGCGTTCATCCCATTCCCGTTGGACCGTATGTTCGCCGGCGTCTGAGATACATTGGCGGCATACTGCGCCAAGGCCGCGTTGAGGTTTTCATTCGGGGACAGCGTCTCGAGGCGGTCGTACGGGGCACTGGGTTCGCCCAGGGGCGTGCCGAATACGCCGTTGGCGTTGCCCGAGAGCGCAGCGGCCAACAATCCATGACCCGATGCCTTGTGGGGCGAGGCAGCCGTACTGGTCAGGTCCAGAGCTCCGGCGTCAAAGTAGTCGGCCGTGTTGAACACCGCTTCCAGGTCACCAGGGAGCTGACCACTACCAACGCCGCCAGGCACACCCGGCTGGGCAGACATAATGTCCTGGAATGACCTGTCGAGAGAAGTCGAGTTGCGGAGACCCGAGGGGCCAGGGGAGATGGACGTGCGACGGCGGACGGGGCGGAGCCACGCGGGGGACGGACGCGATGCCGAGTCCGGGACACGTGGCGAGTCGACGGGAATGTTGCACACGCGGCAGAACTCGTCAATAATATCCGCAGAACGGAGACCGCAGAGGTATCGTCCACTGAAGCGGCGGAGCAGGCCCACACACGACCTCAAGCCCTCCACCGACGGCGAGATGAGCGGGCGGAAGGACGGGTCCTTGCAGTTGAGCACGACGGCCACCAGCGTTCGCCCGGCCTGCGCGAGCTGGTGAATGACGTGCACACCGTAGTATGTCATCATTCCCCTCTGGCTGATGTGCACGTGGTCAGCAATGATAGTGAGCGCACACTGCATGGCCTTGCGGCAGAAATCGACATGTCGTGCGCGTTCCTCCACCGTCGACGCTGGGACCATGACGAAGCCCGAGAAGCGGTGGCGGTAGATTATCATCTTGACGAGGTGCTCGAGCTACATGTCAGCAGTGGATGCGGGGATGTCACTTACGCAGTGCAAGCGCTCCGCCTGGGTGATACGAATCGGGTCGCGCGAGTTGGCAGTGTCGGTATCGTACTCCCAGTACTTTGGCAGCACACGTTTCCACTCCTCAAGAAGCGACTCCTCGTCGCGGAGCGATTCGTGCTGCGGGGTACGGCGGGCGATGGTCGCGCTCGCCCGGGCCAGGAACGACGAATCAGGAAAGTGGGACGGCTGCACACAGGCGTCTATCACACCCTCGAGCACGACGTGGAGCCGGACCGCGGCGACAAACGCACACATGCGACTCGCCTCGGGGTTTGACTGCTCCTTGGCGCCCTCTGGGGTGAGGTTTTCGTCGTCCACGATCAGAGGCTCGGTAACGTCGCAGTCGCGCAGGTGGATAATCGGGGGTCGGCCGAACAATGCCGCCGACTGCTTGTCCCATGAGTAGATCGACCAGAATGTTCGCTTGCGGGTCTCGCGCTCGACAGCATTAAAGTGGTCGTACTGGTCCACACTGCGATGCAGACCACCGTCCAAGCACAGCGTAACGCTTTCGGCCTGAAGCGCAAACGCCTTGGAGAGGTTGCCTAATCCAAATGCGTAGATGGCCGCAAGGAAGGCAGCCTGGATCGAGTAGAGGGTGGGACGGTCGGCAGATGGCAGGTCACGCAGCCGCTTGAACAGCTCAAAGTACTGCTTTCCTGCGGTGGACGGATCTGATGGATTGGCGCGTACTCGCGGGTCGTCGACGTGGCGAGAGGATAATGTGCAAACGGCAACGATAAAGCACGCGAATCCCGGTTCACCCCACTGCTGAGGGTTGGCGTAGTCGGCAAGGAAGGAGGGCACATGCAGGAATGGCCAGAGGAGATGACTTGTCGAGAGGTAGCAGCGCACGAGCGTGTCCATGAGATCCGGTGGGATGACGCCAGTGATCACCTTCCAGCTCGCCTCGGGGTTGAGCGTCTGGTGCTGTCTCGGGGCGCGGTCGGGGAAGAAGCGTTCGCGACGGCGCGGCTCGACCGAGGAGGACCGCATTTTCGATCCAAACGAGCTGTTCCGGTTGCCAACTGCAGATTGCGAGCTCGCCCGACGCCCCGATCTGCTCGGAGGAGAAGGTGCGCCGCGCACCGGGGTTCCTGCCGACGACGGAGACGAGCCATCCACGATTTCGTCGTCGCCCTCGGCACCTGCCTGGGACTGGGTGAGTAGTTCGAGCAAGGGGAAGCCAGAAGTGGCGCCTGATGTGTCAGCAGCTGTGTTCTGTAAGATTGCCTTACCTTGCCACTTTGCCTGGCCGATTTCGTCCTCGTAGAAGAAGCTGAGGTTCTCCATGCGCCGGGCCACCTCGTCGATTCCACTGCGCCCGCGCTCCTCACGCGACCGGCGGAGGGCGCGGCCGCCTGCCATGTTACCGATAGAGCCAAAGTTCCAGTTGGGGCCATTAATGTCATTCTTTAGGCCAGCGAAAAGGTTCCCTAATGACGGGGAAGGCGAAGATCCGGCAAGCATGGGCGCCCCGCTCAGTGCTTCCGAGGATATACCAACGCCCTCGCCCTTGCCCTGTGCGAGACCAGCTCCCTGTCCCGCACCAAGACGCGCGTCTAATGTGGAGAGGTATTGGTTGTGCACGTTGGGCGGAACGTCGCGAAGTAGCGATTCGAGGGTGGCGAGTCGAGCCTCGAGCGACGCCTGATACGCGTTCGCTGAGCGATCGCTCCGGGATGGTGAGTGAGGCCGCTTGACGCCCGCAGACGACGACCGGTGCTCCGAGGAGCCCTTTGGTTTTGCTACTCGTCGGCTGGGGGTGTTGAACGTGCACTCGTTCTTGGTCGCAGAGCACGGCCCGCAAGGCTGCTGCGTGTCGCAGCGAATCTTGCGTTTCCGGCAGCGATCACACGCATGTGCAAGTCGCAGCCGGGGGCGTTTCACCCCGTCGCCGCCGTCCGAGTCCTCGTCCATGAGATCGCTGGCCGCCGTGTTACCCGCGCCTGCGCTCCCGTTCGCGCCAGTGTCGGAGACTGTCACATTCGCATTCGCATTCGCATTCGCATTGGCGGCAGACGGCGACGACTCGTGACGCGGGGAGAGGCTGGGCTTTGCGTCGTCTGCCTGTTGTAGCAGCGTTGTTGTGTCCATGGTAGTGAACGTTGTTGTTTGTCAAGGTTGTTGTTGTTATTATTATCGGTGGTTGTTCAACGTGGAGAGAAGAGACGCGAGGAAAGGCGAGCAAGAGGGAGGTTGGCCGTGGTCGTGTGGGGATTGGGCGGCTGTTGGCTGTTGGCGGTGGGACGATGACCAAAAATGGGAATGATGTGGAGAGGGGATGGGGAGTGGGTTGGAATGGAATAACCAAATGGCACCAATTGATGGGATAGGTGTGAGAGATGAGTAGTGTAGTGTAGTCGATGTGGATGTGGATGTGTGGAAGAATGTGGATGGTGTGGATGGTGGAAGTAGTAGTGAGTAGTAGGTACTAGGACTTGCTGAGCAAGAATAACAAAGCTGTTGTTCCTTCCCCTCCGGAGCGAGGTAAATCCGAGTGGAGAATTCAGCAAAAAAGAGAGGAATAGAAAGGGGGGGAGGGGGGGGGTGCAGGAGCAGAGGGAGAGGAGAGGAGAGGATGCCGAATTCAGAGTGGAATATGGAGGAAGAGGAGAGGCACAAGATCCCAGCTTCCCAGGAGAGAGATCAGGACGCCGAGTCTGAAAAAAGGACTCTTTGTGCCCCAGGGTCAAAGCCCACAGGGTAGCTAGGCTATACACCCAATCAGCCAGGCTGTGAGCCATGCAGTCCAATCTCCTCCTCTCAGACACCGAAGTCCACAGTGAAGAGAGAGATACACAGCGACAACGACAGCGACAGGGAGAGCAAAGGGTGCACAGAGGGATACCAAGGTATGGGACGGGATACCAGGGATGGGCAGGAAAGAGGGGCGAGAGATAGCGAGCTCGAGCAGGATGGCGCGCGCAAAATGACTACTGCATCAAGAGAAGACATTTTTGTACACCGAGGTAGATACAAGATACAACAACACAACCCTCCACTCCTCCCCCTTCTGATTCTGCCTCTCACTCTCACTGTTGTGGTTCACGAGGCATGTGGGCCAGTGGCCAGTGGCCAGTGCGCACGACACGCCCTCAGACAGCCACGGCACACAGCGACCTTCGTACTCTGCAGTAGTGGTTCAGTGGAGGCCGAGTGGCAGAGAGTGGCGGAGACCAGAAGCCGAGCCCAGAAGCCAGCAAGGCGCCATACGAGGTGGGCATGCATGGGCAAGAGTGAGGATTGTGCGGCCATCACCGCTCCTTCTCAGCTGATAATTCCATGTAGTGGGTGGCGACAGCAACACCGCTTGGCGCCAGTGTTGCGCTTGCTCTTGCATCTTTGTCAAGCCCCCTCATGGCCTCATGTTTGGCCTCCTTCTTGGCCTTGCTTTCACTCTGCACCGGGGTGTTGGGGTGGGTTCGCAGCGTCTACCACGTTCGCCACGTATCAATGTGCATACAGCATGCAGCAGCTCGCTGTGTGCAGGCTAAGTGGCACCGCGGTACTGCGAGCATGCGAGTGGCAGGGCCGGCGACGTCAACAGCCCTGGACTGTTGGTGAGGAGCACATGGCCGCAGATTCCGGGGAGCGATTATCAAAGAGGTATAACGAGGGACATCGTGTAGGGTCTGATAACAGCGACCTGGAGCAGGCACACAAGCAAACACGTCGATAGTGACTGCTGCAACGATACATTCTCAAGCTTTCATTATGGCTCATCAGTCCTCCGGTGTCCCCTGCTCTTCATCATCCAGAATCCTCGATCGAGTAATAGTCATGATTACTGTGATCGTGATGGTCGTCGCAGAGCGTGCAGAGGCATTCGAAGTGTGGCGCTTACTTGCACCTTCTGCACGCCACACCTCTCGCGCCCTCCGATCCGTGCTCGCCCCGATCCTGGTTCCAGGACACGGGGACGCCGACAACCACGACAAGCTACACCCCCCCCCAGGGTAACACAGGGCGACGGAGTGGGATAGTGGTACACAGTAGTGGGGTGGTGGTATGGGGTATGGAGGGGGTGACTGCCTTGGCCTGGCAATGCCGCTGCTGGCCTCTTGGCCTCTTCGGAGGAGGCGCGGGCCCGCCGACACCGGACACCATGTCAGTTGCTAGTTGCTAGTTCTGAGAGCATGCATGAGCATAATCTAGTTCCTGATTATCCGAGTGTCTCGCCATACATCCGATAGCCATAGAACCATCCAACCAAGCTTACTTGCTGGTTGCTCCTCATTAGCGTGGTGTCCATTTGTCAGCACATGCAATACCGCGCAGCAGCACAGCAGTGGCAGCAGTGGCAGTAGCACTCGTGCGAGCGTTGATCCACTAGAGCACTAGACTTTGCTGCTAGACACCGTCTGGCCGGGGACGGTTGAGCCGATTCCGATCACCCGACACTATGAGAGCTGCAATTAGCGCATGTCGCGGAATGCAAGCTAGATCGAGACTGCGAGACCGCGAGACCGATCAACCAAAGTACCAAAGGGCCGCGAGGTCCAGAGCTCACAGATCACACATGTCTGTACGCCACAATGGGTTGCCTTGTAATCGGCTGAACCAAGTCCACGCTGACCAGTGGCCAGTGGCTCGTGGCCGCGGGGCTCCCAGCAGAGGGGAGAGGATCGGACACGTGAACAGTCATGGCTGGCAAGAAACTGCGTAGATTGATGATTGGAAGCTTGGAAGCGGGATGCGCGTGCAATTGTAGCGCGATTTGTTGAGCGATGAGTGACTTTGGACGAAGTGAGACCTGTGATGGGACGTGGTGGGACGTGTGGTCGCAGAGGTACCGAGATGCAGTATGGCCAGTGAGTTGTGCTCGAGGTCCAGTTCGTACGCCCGTATGCGGCCCGCAGGTGTGGACATGTGGACGGCGAGTCGTGCCTCGACAATGTCCCCTCCAACATCGCCGGCAGCGTGCTCAAACATCTGACCAAGGCAATGTTTCACGTATCATCCCCCAACGCCGCCAATCCTTATTGTACCTCCAGCTCCCCAGCTTCGGAACACACTATGCGCCAGACACCGCGAACCGCCACGAACCCGCGGATTCCACCCAACACGTTCATGGCCCATGTATGCGTGGATCATGCTTCATAGATCATAGATCATCCCCCGTGGCGCCATGGTGCCCCGAAGGCCACCGAGTGGCGGCCTCATGTCCAGGGGTTTCGGTGCGTGGCTGTTTCCCACCCGACGCAACGATCGTGACTCGCCGAGTCGGGGCAGCTGAGCTACGCGCCCAGCGTGCAGCATGCGGCAGATGTAGGATAGCGCTTGACGTGTATGCCATATCGAACGCTCCGAGCTTCGACACTGCGCTCAATAAGTGCTGCGCCGCGCTTCGGGGGTTCCTGTGCACTGTCGCTGGCCAGGCAGCTTCACCCTACACCCTACACGCTACACGCTGCACGCTGCGCCCGTCTCCCAAACCCAAGTTCCGTCGTCCAAGTCCTACTTGTGCCAAATCAATGGCCATTGGTGATTGTCCATTGTCGATATCAACGTCTCCTAACTCCCGCTCGCCTACGCGATACGAACATGTCTACACAATACAGCTACATGAATACATGAAGTAGTACTACGAACCGGAACACGTCGGAAAACAACACCGACAGTAACACGAAGTTGGTCGAGAAATGATAAGCGCAGAGAAATGATACGACCACACCAAATGGAAGCATCGACAGTCATGCATTAAAGTAGCTCTACTTTACGGCTTGCTCTTGTCTGCGCTGAACAGGCGTACAAGCAAAGGCCCACCGAGTTGAAAGTACCAAGGCGAGAGTTCGGACTGGCTCCCCGTTGCCCGCACTTGCTGCCACTATAGCCGACCCGTCAACAACTTCGGTGATGGCCGACACCCGCCTCAATGATGCCATCGCAAAGCAGCGTTCCCAGCCCATATATAGACACAACACCAGTATTGCCCAACACACCATAATGATACAGTGTACCGTGATACAATGACCAACACGATAGCTCCAGCTTCAGCACCAGGCTTCCCCTTTCCGATCCTCGACCTGCGCGACCTCGATCGCGGGCCCGAGTCGGCCGCAGCCTTCAGCGATGCCCTGCGCGCCGCGACGCACGACACGGGCTTCTTCTACCTCGTCGGCACGGGCGTCACTTCTGATCTGGAGGAGCGCCTCATGCGCGAGGTGAAGACGTTCTTTGCGCTTCCCGATGAGGAGAAGATGAGTATTGAGAATGTCAAGAGGTGCGTGTCGACGGTTGGGATTGGCGATGGAGATCATGCAGCGCGGTGATGGTGTCATGCTTGGATACAGTTCCCAGCTCTACTACGTCCCCCAGAAACTGACCCCCAGCCCCCACTTTCGGGGATACACGCGCCTGGGCGGGGAACGGACGCAGGGCGCGGTGGACTGGCGCGAGATGCTGGACATCTGGCCCGAGGGCGCGGCCCTATCCTCGGACGAGCTGGCAACGGCACCGCCATATGCGCGGCTGATAGGGCCCAACCTGTGGCCCGAGGCCCAGCCGTCGCTCCGCCCAGTCATCGAGGAGTGGCAGGCGGCACTGGTTCCCGCTGCACACAAGCTGCTGCGCGCGTGGGCAGTGTCGCTAGGTGCCCCGCCCGACTTTTTTGACCGCCACTTTTCCGAGCCGACGTCCCGCCTCAAGATTGTGCGATACCCGCCTCGAGAGGGGGACGAGGAGGTCGTCGGCGTCGGGGCACACAAGGACGGTGGGTGCGTAAGTCTCGTGTGGGTTGGGGGTTGCGAGGGGCTGCAGGTCCAGCCAGAGGAGGACGGGCCGTGGATTGATGCGCCGCCGCTCGGCGTCCCCGGGGCGTTTGTGTGCAATATCGGCGAGATGGTAGAGTTTGCCACGGGGGGATATCTCAAGGCGACGGTGCATCGTGTACTCGCGCAGCGGCGGGAGCGGATCAGCGTGCCAATGTTCTTCAACCCGAGCCTCGATGCCGTCTTCCCGACCCTGCAGCTGCCGGAGCATCTCGCAAAGCACGCCCGCGGGGTGACCCAGGATCCTGGGAACAAGATCCACGCGCGATACGGGGACAACCTCCTCAAGAGCCGGCTGAGGGCGCATCCCGACGTCGCGGCCATACACCATGCCGACCTCGTGCAGAGCGGCGCGTACTAGCCTCTGGATGATCGAGCTGGATGATCGAGCTTCGGGACAGGCTATGCATGCCATTTGTTGTTTGATGAGAGCTCGGTGCACTCACTGTCGTCCCCCAAAGTCACGCGGAAGGAATGCACCGATGCCGAGCGAGCTAGCGAGTAACGACTTGGACGGAGAATATGTGTCTCCGGACGAACTGCTGCACAAACATAGGCGAGTCCAAACTGGCCAAATCTGGGATCCTTGAGGCTGTCCGCACATTCCCTGCGTGCTCTATGCTCCAGAACCCATGCAGGCCATGCACAGAGCCCGATGCACGGCCAAGCACCATGCACACGGCGCAGAGCGGTGTCGGGACGACTTGAGAAAGATGAAGGGGGTTGAGGGGGTGAGGATGGCACAGGTGTGTACAGGCCGTACAGGTGTGGCACAGCAGAGCTACTGAAACGGG
Source organism: Apiotrichum sp. Y4204 (assembly GCA_025531455.1). Lineage (NCBI taxonomy): Eukaryota > Fungi > Basidiomycota > Tremellomycetes > Trichosporonales > Trichosporonaceae > Apiotrichum > Apiotrichum sp. Y4204. The sequence continues at coordinate 998,646 of JAMYHL010000006.1, read as the reverse complement.
CGGGGTGTGACAAGACCAAACCACAACACAAGATATCACAGATGGGATGGACAGCTTGGCAATCTTGGATGCCGAACCACGACGTCACAGCGTATGAGACAGCATGCATACTCCAGGATCCAGTACGTTCATTACTACTGTCCAGGTCATCGCAGTGACAATATGGCAGCCCCCAGATGTGCCAACCTGGCAGGCGGCAGTGTCATCGGCCTTTTCTTTGGTTGTAAAACCTGAAACCACCCCTTCACGCTCCACCATCGCACAATGTCTGCGTCCAGCGCACATTCAGCATAAAACTGTACAGCACTCTTCCCAACGTCACATTATCTTCTTGGTATTGGTGATGCTCTTCCCTCCTCTCTTATCGCCGTACACAGCTGTCGTAGGTCTAGGGAACGGGCCGCGCGTTGGTGCGTCTGGTGCGTTTGATGCGTTTGGGGTTTTTGGTGCGTCTCGTACTCGCCAGCACAGCACCCGCCAGATTATATAACTCGGCAAGATCACACTCGTCCTTTATTTCTCCCCACTCCATTCTTTCTTCCACCTCTTGAAGAGGCCCACCATTCCTTCTCGCTACTGAGCCGGCTCTCTCAGTCCACAACCCTAACACCTTCACTTCTCCGTTACATTGACTGTAACTGAACGACTCGCGAGAAAACGCAAAGCTAGACTTTCGGTTTCTCTCACTTCTCACCCCCACTCTCACTCTAACTGCAGTGCAGATTGACACCTAACCGCGGTATACGATGCTCCCCACCCGCGTGATCCTCATGGTCCTCGCGGCCCTCGCGGCGCCGGCCCTGGCTGCGCCAGTCGCCATTACCCCCGACACAAACGCCGCAACCACCCTCTCGGCCACCACCGCTTCCTCGTCTGCCTCCACCTCTGCCTCCGCTGCCTCCTCATATGCCTCCTCTGCCACCACCTCGACATTCTCTTCAGACGCCCCGGAACCCACCGCGGACGACAGCGAGGTTACGGACACTGACGAGAACGGAGAAGAGGTCGACGAAACTGCCGGCCGGTTCGGCCTCGGCGGCCTCGTTAAGGGCCTCGGAAGCGGGATCGGCAAGATCGGTGGCAAGTCTGGTGGCAAAACTCCCAAGGCTCCCAAGACTCCCAAGATAGGTGGCAAGCCCAATGGCAAGACTGGTGGCAAGCCCAGTGGCAAGGACAGCAAGCCGCCGTCGACCCCGAAGGCTCAAGACAAGAAGCCGGACCCAAAGCCCGATAACAAGCAGCCGGCGGGGCCCAACACCAACACCAACAAGCCGGCGACTGATAAGCCGCCGGCCAACAAGCCAGCAAATGACAAGCCGGCGACTGACAAGCCGGCGACTGACAAGCCAGCGACTGACAAGCCGACGACCGACAAACAGGGTTCCGACAAGCCGGTCACCGACGGCAGCAAGACCCCCGACAAGGCTTCCGACAAGTCCAACCCCAACTCCAAGACTGACAAGTCCAACCCCAACTCCAAGACCGACAAGTCCAACCCCAACTCCAAGACCGACAAGCCTCCGAAGGACACTGACGACGAAAGCGGCGGCATGGACAAGGACCCCTCCCAGATGACCAAATCCGAGCGGAAGCAGTTTGAGAAGGAGGACAAGGACCGCCAGAAGCATGAGCTCGCTCTCGCCAAGGCGGAGGCCAACGCCAACAAGCCAGGCTTCTCGGAGAAGCTGTCAAACGGCATGATGGCCGTTAACGAGGCTGCCTACACTGCTCAAACGATGGGCGAAATGCTGCCCGCCGGCGGCCTCGGGGGTTCGGGTGAGGACGGCGGAGAGGACGGCGGCGATGAAGGTACAGATGAGGGCGCGGATGAGGCGGGCGATGGCGCCGACGGGGAGGGCGAGGATGGTGCCGACGGTGAGGGCGATGGCGCCGACGGTGAGGGAGATGATGGTGCCGACGGTGAGGGAGATAATGGTGCCGACGCCGAGGGCGACGAAGGCGCCGATGCCGAGGGCGACGAAGGCGCCAACGCCGAGGGAGACGATGGCGCCGACGCTACGGGCGAGGATGGTGCCGACGCCGAGGGAGACGATGGCGCCGACGCTACGGGCGAAGACGGCGCCGACGCTACAAACGAGGATGGTGCGGACGCCGAGGGAGACGATGCCGCCGACGCTACAGGCGAGGGTGGCGCCGATGCTACGGGCGAGGATGGCGCCGACGCCGAGGCAGACGATGGCGCCGACGCTACGGGCGAAGACGGCGCCGACGCTACAAACGAGGATGGTGCGGACGCCGAGGGAGACGACGGTGCCGACGCCACGGACGAAGACGGCGGCGACGGTGCCGGAGAAGACGGTGGCGACGACGCTGGAGGCGACTCTGCCGACGGTGGCGGCGCCGACGAGAACTCCGACCCCAACACCGCTGGAGAGGATCCGGCCGCAACCCCCAAGGGCCCGACTGGCAAGCCACTTTCCTCCAAGATCCCAACTGGCAAGCCCCTGTCTCCGAAGAAGGGCAAGGCGCCGGCCGGCAACCCAGCCGGCCCCCCGATCGACACCAAGGCGCTCTTCGAGCAGATCCGGAACGGCACGCTCCCGTTCGAGATCTCGGCCGACGTGCGCATCAAGATCCCGTCCAAGGAGGAGGCGGCGGCGAAGAAGAAGGCTGCAGCGTCGAAGAAGGTTGTCAAGGGCGGTGATGCCGCTGCGGACGATGCTGCGGGCGATGATGCCGCCGATGATGCCGCCGATGATGCCGCCGATGATGCCGCCGATGATGCCGCCGATGATGCCGCCGATGATGCTGGCGACGATGCCGGCGACGATGCTGGCGACGATGCCGGCGACGATGCTGCCGAAGAGTAATCTATCCTCACCCCATCTCACACAAAACTAGACCTAATCTAGAGCGCGATGCGGGTCGGCTCCGAGTGCCAGTGAAAATTGCAGCGGCGCCGAACACTACCAACACCATACATGTCCCGTATACCCAGCGTGTGCGCTGTATCTACTAGATGTATCATACCCATTGTTCTCACCAGTGCAGGAAGTGGCGTGAAGAGGATGTTTGAGTGGGAATGATTGCGACGTCTGGTTGAGAGCTCCAGCTTCTTCTAACCTGTGCGACGCATAGGATGTGAGAGTCGGCACCAGAGTCCAAAGTCTGCGAAAGGTACTGGAGAGGTGCACTGAGATTCCAGCGCAGATCGTGCAGTAATACTCTGCACCGCTAGACTCCTCGCCGTTCCATCTCCACATCTGATGTGACAGTGTAACCCGCAAAGCATGATTGTCCGCCGAAGGACATGTGCAGATATCCTGCGTCCGGTCATTGCCCGGACCCCCGCGCGCTCCTCAAAAAAAGTTAATCCTCCCAACACAATCTCACGTATCATCCCGCTCGCCCCGCTCATCCCCCGCTCCCCAATCTCGCCGCTCGACATGGCGCATACGCTTCCGCGCCCCCTCCCACGGATCCCGCTCCTCCTTCGGCGCATGCGGCGGGGTCGCGACGCGGTACTCGCCGTGGTCCCTCGCGCGCGCGGCGACCGCATCCGCGAGGGCGGCGATCGGGCTCGGGGGGCCGTTCAGGCGGGGGTTTTTCGAGCGCGGCGGGATAACTAGGGGAAGGGGCCCGGAGACGGAGCGGCGGCGCGCAGCCGAGGCGGCGGCGGCGGCTATGGAGGACATGGAAGCCGAGCGGGGTGGTAAAGGTAGCCGCGGTGGGGGAGGTGGAGGGGGTATGGGGGGATGGGCGAGACGGTCCAGCGCGCGCGATATCCGCTCGAGGTCGGCGGCGGGCGCGACGAGATTTGTGCCTTGTAGTGTGAATGTCGTGTCCAGCGCGGCGGACAGGCGGGAGAGTGTACGCTTCACATCCTCGGAAGGAGGGCTGTGTGCGTGGTCTGAGGACGGGGGCGTGGTGCGTTCGCCGGGAGTCCTGGTATTAGCCAAGGGGAGGACGCCCACGCACTCGTTCAGCCGCTCCGTATCACCTGGGCGCTTGCGTTTGTGCCCCGCGCTATCCACGAGATTCTTATCAGGCATGTCTGCGTCCCACCAGACATTTGAACGCGGCGCCTGGTGAATGAACGAAGCGGTGTAGACTTGCACACGCGCGTGACGTCCTTTGCCGACCCGCGTGATCAGATAAGGATAAGAATTGATAAGGAGTTGATATACAGGATCAACGCAATGTGGAGATCGGCAGTGCTCGATCGCATGTGTATCGACACTCGAGGGCAATCGGAACGCGGTCCGCGGTTCTCGGTCTTCGGTGGTTTGTCGTGTCTTGTCTCAGTCGTGACTACGTGACATGGTGGGAGCCCACATGACCAGTTGTTGAGACTTGGAAAAGCCCCTCAACGCCCCCGATAAACAGGATCAGGTCTCAGGCCACACACCACGTTTTGTCCCTCTCGTTGGGATCTAGATCACCGATAAGATGTTCTCCATCGAGTTTTGATGCTGCTGGCAGACTCACAGGGATCAGGTCGCTGATTGACACCAAGAGGAGGGACTATATGCACACTGTATACATGGCTGCTATACACATCGGCTCACTATCGAATTATGGAGTCTGCATGCTTTCGCGTGGTCTGAGGTCTCTCGGGGGTACTGTCGCTGCTATCTATGTTACTGTGGTCTCTGGCTGGAATGAGGGATCGGGGAGCAAAGCATGGCCGGCGGCGCGTCTACACCTTGGCGGCTACATCTTGGTGTCTACACCTTGGCGTGCGCGTGCTCGCTCTCTGTCACTGACGCCGGCGCCTTGGACCCCTTGTTCAGCTCGTGAGTCTCGGCCAGATCCTCGGGGTTCGTGGACACGTGCCGTGAGCCCCAGTAGCTGGCGTTGAGAGTCGCAGCGCTGGCGTCAGTACGGTTTCTTGGCGGTTTTCACTCACGCAGTAAACTCAGTCACCACGGCAAGGCAGTACTCGATCGCGACAAAGCGCGTCGTAAACCCCGTCCCCGTGTAGTTTCCGGGGTTGTAGTACGAGAGCTGGTGTAAGTCTCCATGTTATACACTCCACTTACGCTCCAGATGGCGGCCTGGAGGACACCAAAGATACCGCGGGCGGTGAGCATGGCTGCGACGACGCCGTATGCCGCGAGGACGGCGTTGGCGTGGCGCGGCGGGGGGTTCTGGCGCCTGATCCGGCGTGCGAGGCGGAAGAGGAGGAAGACGTATAGCAGCGTGAGGGCCAGGAAGATTGCCTGGCCGGCGGTACGCAGGCCCTTTGAGGTGTTGAGGCGCTTGTCTTTCTCGGCCTCGGTGAGGTGGTTGGACGCGTCGTTGGCGCCGGCCATCAAAGACCCGCCTGCGATAATGATTGCACTGCGAGTCAGAGGGGAGAACGCGCAAGTAACTTACTTGGCGGGGATGAGCCACGAGTCGACAAGTGAGATTAGCTCGTGCCGCCAAAACTTCCACGGCATAAAGATGGGCTGGTAGGTGAACGCCGCGATGATGCGCTTGCGGCGGTGCTCCTTGCTCTCCGCCTCGTGGCCCGAGGGACCGAGCTGCGAGCTCCCAAAGTGCCCGATCTCGTAGTGCTTCAAGAAGTAGAAGGATGCGATTGTCTGGCGTCAGTCGTCGTGGTGATGCAAAACCAGTGGATCGGAGATGGCTGTCACCGAGCGTCGGGATCGCCTTTCTAGCGTGTTTGCTGTTGCCATTGCACTTACAAGAGAAAAGTAGCCCTCGGCACTGAGGATGAGGTACGCGACAAAGACGTCGATGTTGTCCCACACGAGGACGCCGAATGCGACACCGCACGCCTGGGGTCAGTCGTCCGTCAACCGCTAGCGGAGCGAGCCACGAGTTTGTTGGGGAATGGGGTGTCGGAAGGGGTGCGCCAAGCTCATCCTTGCCAACCTGCAGATCATACAGTGGCGGATCCCGCAGTGGCGGATCCCACAGTGCAGTCTCACAAACGCAACAACACCCCCACCCGCCTGCGCCTCTCTGCACTCTGCATTCTGCACTCTGCATTCTGCACCCACCTGAGACGCGACACGGATAATGGCGTGCACGTAGAGAATCGTAAAGCGCGACTTCCACTGATAGCGCTTCGTGGCATACATGAAGGTCATGTACGCCCACATGAGGAAGTAGAGGATCGCAAAGACGAGCGCCGCGCCCGCCTCGCGGCCAAAGTGGTGCTGCATGGGTAAAAGTTGTGTGCGTGTTTGGGCTTGTGCTTGTAAAGTTGTTAGAATAGAGTGTTGATGGTGGGGTGAGAACGCGTGCGCCGTGCTTAAGTATATCTATTCTTGAGCTCGAGGCCACTTGCGAGCTACTGTGAGCGATAATAGCCATGCCGTCATGCACATCGCGCTGGATCAACAACTAGACTACTAGTTCTCGCGAGGCGCGAGGCGGTGTATCATTCCCACTGCGTCCCACCATGAACAAATCAGTCCCGGATCCGACGTCGCTGGAGGGGATGGCGACCATGTGCTTCACCGATTCACAGATCAACTGAATGGTAAACTCACCGGTCCTTCGGGCGCGCGGGGATGCACCGCCGCAAACGTGATGGTGCTACAAGTGCAGCGCCCACTGCAATGCGACGTCCATGTGCTCAAAGTGGATCCGGGGGGGTGGGATCTGTGGAATGCTCGACTACACAAAGTACAGTAGAGTGAGTCACTCTAGAGCTTGTTTTCTTCTCTTGGCCTTGTCGGCTCGCTCGGCTGCGTTAACTGCATTATCTTTCAGGGCACAGCCACCATGTACCGTGTTTAGGTCTTTGGCGGGTATGCATGGCCGCTGCCCGCACTGCCCGTCACCCCGCTAGTTTTGCCGGATTTATCACGAACATCACCCTCAAGAGATGAGGGTAGCCAGGACCTGGAATCATGTACGCAAGGGGGGCTGTGCAGGCTGTGTGCGATGCATGGTACAGTACGTGGTACCGGCGCAGCTATGCACGCTATGATGAGATGCATACATCATGGAAGCTTAGAAGCATCATCTGGTGTCATTCTCTTTAACATGTGACAGTATGACAGAGGTTACTGACAGGCATGACAGAGTCTATCTGCACCGCTCTCCAACGATGCACACAAGAGTGGATAGACTGCGGATGCCTCACTGATCACGGAAATCACGGATATCGGATCCGACACTGTACCGCCGCCCCGTAGGCTGCAACATGCCTCGGCAGCGCCGGAGTCCAAGTGTCAAGAGTTCGGGAGTGGCGAACGTGTCGAGAAGTGTACTCATGCATACAGACTGTAATTATAGATACCACGACCAGGAATAAACCTGGGAATAAGGAATACAAGGAATGTCCGATGGGCAATGTGGTTTGAAGGTATTGATCACTTCCAGGCTGTGCTATTCTCATCTCCCCATGAGACATCTCCTACGCAGCTAGCGTAGCTACGTCCACTTCGGGTTATACCACACGAGGAGCTCGTGCACGCCAGCACGTACGCTCTGACCGAAGCGGACCACAATCTCGAGGATATTTAACGGGATGTAAGTGATGATCCAGAACAAGACAACCGCGATGAAGTAGATCACAAACACGATGCACACGTATGTCGTCCCGAGCGTTTTGTACGCTATCGTCATGAGCGCGACCGCCGCCCTCCCCACCGTCGCCGGCACCTTGGCGATTGCCCGCCCGACGGCCGCGATACCCGCGGCAATATCTTTGAGGGTGACGCTGCGCACGCGTGCGATGAGTGCACCGATGGCCATGACGACCGTGTGGAGGAGGCTGAGGATGTGCCCACCGAGCGCGCCGACCGCGGATACAATCGCACGCGCACTCTGCGCCGCCCACCGCCCGAGCGCGATTACCAGCCCCGCAGTCCACTTTGCGATGGGCGTGACCGTCTCCTTTATCACCCTAGGGGCGGCCTTGACTATCCTCGGGATCGCTTTCGCGGCGCGCTTCGTCCCGTCGGCCACCTTGTAGGCCGCATGCTTCGCCTCCTTCCCAATCGCGATCGCCTGGCGCTTACACCACCCGCGGAACGCCGCGCGGTGGCCGTACGCCCATTTCGCCGCTTTGGTCACCTCTTTGGCAGTTTCGACGGGCACGTCCCAGAGGACAAACTTGGGGAGGTCCCAGAGGCCAAACTTTACGAACTCTAACAGCGAAAGCAGGATCTGCTTACAGAGCCCGGGGAACTCTGCGCGGTGGTCGTACGCCAACTTTGCCATTTTGGCTACCGCTTTGACAAGGGCAAAGGGTATGTGCCAGAGGAAGAACTTGGGCACTGTCCAGCCGAAGAACTTGACGAACCCATAAATCGAACTCAGGAGATCCTTGATATGGCGTATCGCAATCGCGTGCGCCGTCTTCCAGCGCAGCATAGCGCCGTCCCTCCGCGCCGGGAGGAGGTCGACCACCTCTCGATGCTTGTTCTTCGCCGCGAGGCGCAGCGCAATCTGCCCGTCGGACGCGACAAAGCCCTCGTCAGCCCCGAGCGAGAGGAGGTACTTGACGACCGCGAGGTGGCCGTTCTCCGCAGCGAGGAGGAGCGCCGTGCGTGTCGGCGGAATCCGGCCCGGGTATGGTACCCCAAAGGTAAATACCAGGTCTGGAGTGGCGCCGAGGTGGACGAGGAGCTTGGCCATTGCGAGGTGTCCATTTCTCGCAGCGGCACCCAGCGCTGTTTCCCCCTCACTTCCCTCAATGTCGGGGGAGACGAGCCCGCGGTCAACCATGTGCGCGACGATCTCGCGCTTGTCCTCTGCCGCACTGGAGATGAAGCGCGACACCACTAGACGCAGCTCAAATGAGAGTTTATCGGTCCCAGACGGCAGGCGAGTGAGCGGCATGCCTAGCGCCCACCGGCGAGCTTCATCCCATCCGCTTAGGCCCGTGAGCCCGCCCTCGTCGTACCTCGGCACGGGGCCGAGATCGCGGCGTTCGGGGGGGATTGGCGGGGAGTGCGTACTTGCCACGGCGGCCAGCACGGCGTTGTCGGTCACGTCTGGGCCGGCTTCGGGGGGATAAAGCGAGGACGGGAGCGTGGGAGCGGGAGGCGGGGGATTTGGGAGGAGCGGCGGACTGCTTGGTGCTGATCTCGGAGAGACGGAGTCGGGAAAGAGCGTCTCAAAGGCTGGCGGCACGTCGGACGAGTCGGACCCGTCAGGAGCAGGAGCCCCGTCGGAGGCTGGCGCCCTCCGAGCCGAAGACGTGGTGACGGGTAGTGGCAGGCAGGCGTCGCGTGCAGTCATGGTCACGGACTTGGTGGCTATCGCGTAAAATACTGTTTAGAGAGTGTGTTTGGTGAGTGGGAGTAAGTTATAAAACGGACGACGCGCTGCCGGTCTATATACCAACCATTGTCGCATTGGTGGCGAGCGGGATTCAACACTCTTGGCGCGGGGCAGTGCTCATTGATCGTTGATTGCGGCACTGGTATTGGAGTTGTGTTGATGTGGAACACGCCACCACACACTCCGTGCACCGCTCAAAGTAACCCTTTCCACCGCCCGAAGATCATTTTAGGTGTTCGGGTCGGCGATCGATGTTTCCTTGACATATGCATATTCCGAGCTGCCCAGCCTGGGCCGCGGTCATGGGTTCCCTTCTGTTGGTGGAGCCTCGCATCGCCTTCGTCACGGGTCCTAACCTAGTTGCGGGCGCTGGCGTGTCGTTTATGATTGTTATGGGTGGGCATGATGGGGAATACAGGCTCGTGACCAGTTTCCAGTGAAGAGCGAGAGCGAGTGCGAAGAAGTAAAAATAACACGAAACGACGGCGTGCGAGTGCGAAGCAGAAGAGCAGAAAGCAGGAACGCGGAACGGGTCTGGCCAGTCCTCCCAGGTGGGAATGACATCACGAGAGCCACCAAAGTCCCGCCTGCACTCTTGAGTACTACTCGGGCTCCGAAATCCCCCAACGACAACGTTGTCACCACCATCCACACCTCGGAACTTCCATCCTCACCATCTATACGTCTAGTGTCTAGATGCCCAGTCCTCGGCTGTGCGCCCGTCTCCCCCTTCAAACTCTGCGTCCTCGTGCCGTTCCCCGCGCCGTTCCGTCCTACTTGCCCCAGCTGCGAACGTTCCACTCGGACCACCCTCTGTGAGTGACCATCCATTCGATCGTCGGTCTGTGTGTCAACAGGGTATGGGGGTTACGCCTCGTCGTTGCACAGAATGGCGGCGGTGTTCACCGCCACTGAGAAAAGACAGATGTCTTGAATTGTTTGGGGCTCCTTGGTTAATCGAGGTATGCTGGAGCCATTCCACGCCGCTTTGGAACCCTTGCGGCCCTGCGGCGCGCCGATGCGGCTTGCCATGACGTCCACAGTGTTGGGCACTGAATGGGCGTCGGAAATAAGTGTCCGCGGCTGTTGATGTCGACAAAAGTTCATGTCGCATGTCGAAAGAGTTGTCACTCCCACGGTGACTTGGTCCGCCCACCTCTTAAGAGCTCCTCCACAGCACAGCTCCATCCGCCGCCCTCGCACCTAGCCCCACTCTCAAAGACATGACAACTTCCGAGCACGGCCTGATATGCTGCGACTGCCTCGGCGCTAACCTTAGGACAATGGCGCGCGTGCACCTCCCGATCCCGCTCGACCCGAAGTACGACACACGTGTGGGGCGGTGCAGCGGTGCTGTTGGGCCTGCGTTCCCCGGCGCGCGCATCGAGACCCCCATCCCGGACTATCTCGGCGCTGTGCTCCGCGAGTGCAGCGAGGACAACCCCGGCGAGACGGCGGCCTATATCCCCGAGCTGCGTGATGCGGACCCCAACCGCGCGGCCATCTGTATCTCGACTTCTGATGGGTTTACCTATGCGGCAGGAGACGCGGACATTGAGTTTTCAATCCAGTCCATCTCCAAGGCGTTTGTGTATGCCCTCGCGCTCGAGGAGAAGGGTGTGGATGAGATGCTCAAATATATCGATGTCGAGCCGTCGGGAGAGGCTTTCAACGAACTCAGCCTGCAGGCCGATACGCGTATCCCGAAGAACCCCATGATCAACGCCGGCGCCATCACTGCGCACGCGTGTATCGGCCCTACGGATATCTCGGGCGACGAGCGCTTCGAGCTCATCCGCAGTGGTCTGTCGGCATTCGCGGGGCGCGAGCTTACCGTCGACGAGAGCGTGTTCGAGAGCGAGCTCGACGGCTCGTGGCGTAACACTGCGATTGCGTGCATGCTGCGCAACTACAAGATCATCACCCAGGACCCGCTGGACATTGTGCGGACGTACACGCGCCAGTGCGCGGTCAAGGTCACGACGCGCGACCTCGCGCTCATGGCCGCGACGCTCTCGAACGGCGGCGTGCAGCCGGTCACCGGCCGCCGCGTTGTGCGCCGCGACGTCGTGCAGCACACTCTCAGCGTCATGATGATGTGCGGAATGTACTCTGGCGCCGGGCACTGGATGTTCGAGACGGGCTTCCCGGCCAAGTCGGGCGTCGCGGGCGGCATCCTCGGCGTCCTCCCGGGCCAGGTGGGAATCGCGACTTTCTCCCCCCGCCTCGACAAGAACGGCAACTCGCTCCGCGGCGTGCGCATGTGCCAGCGCCTCTCGCACGATATGGGCATGCACATCATGTCTGCCCCCGAGCCTGCGCGCGCGGTAGTCCGCCGCGACTATCTCCTCCGCGCCCCTACGACCAAGAACGAGGCGCACCGTCCGACCATCGACATTCTCTCCCTCCAGGGTACGATAAACTTTACTGCCGCGGAGCGTGTCGTACGTCTCATCTCGGCACGCAGCGCCGACCACTCGTTTGAGATTGACGGAATCTGCCTCGATTTCCGCTCCGTGTACTCTGTCGACCGGGTCGCGAAGCGCATGCTGCGCGAGGTCGGCAAGCGCATCCGCCAAGCTGGCGGCCGCTTCTCCCTCATCGACCCCGAAAACCTCCTCGACGTCAGGCAGTGTGCCGCCGAAGGCGCCAACCTCGACGAGGACTGCTTTGCCGACGAGATCCTCACGGACCTCACGCCCTTCCTCGGCTGGGAGCGCCTCCAGCTGCCGGACAGCATGAAGACCATGCACATGCCAAAGGACATAGAGCAGGACCAGCGACTGTAGAGTCGGTATATTCCATAGCGAGTGCGTAATGGAATCAATGTTGGGACTGCATTGGGACTGCATTACGTTGGATTACATTGCTTCAATCTATTCCCCTATCGCCCCTCCCGCGCCCACCTCTCCAACTTTGACTTTGCGCGATCAACCAAGAACCGGGTGTAGAGATAATGAAACTTGAACAACAAGTCGTTGACCCAAGGACGATACGGCCCGGCAAACTCGGTGCCGCCGAACGCAATCTCCATCCCGTCGTCCGTGCTTCTTGCCTCGAGGACCTGGATCCCGCGCGCAGGCGACGGCTCAGGGAACGCCCAGAATACCGCAACCTTGTCCTCGTCACGGTAGATGCCCTTGAAGAGGCCCTCGGCGAAATCCTCCCCGGTGCGGGGGAGCGCCGCGTCAAATGGGAGTGCGTCGGCGCCAGACTTGACTGACTGGCGGTGCGCGAGCCCCTCGAGCCGGAGTGTCCAGGTATCGTAGAATGCAGCGAGGAACGTGTCGAGCGGGTGCTGGAGTGCGGACCGCGGTACGTGCGGTAACGGGATGGTGGTGCGTACCCTTCCCGGGCTGAACATTCCCGGGCGGAAGAGCTTGGTAATCTCAGGAGGGTAGGTCACGTCTTCGTAGCGATACTGGGTGTGCAGACGGCGGACCTCGTACGCGGCGTAGGCGGCTGCGCTGGCCGTCCCGAGAGCGAGGAGGCGGAGGGCGGTGAGTGGCATTGTGTGTCGTTGGTGTCTTTGTGGTGTGTTGATATTGTCTTTGTGGTGTGCCGTTGTTATCTTTGTTGTCTCTGTGTTGTTGTTCTCGTTGGGGGTTAGTATCCCCCCCCTGCTCTTATACCCATCATCTCGACATGCATGCCGCGGTGAGTCGCCTCGTGACATTATAACCGCCGGAGACGCGAACGCCTTCGGCCATGCATCCCTCAGTATCGGAAGTGATCGCGTCTCGATATAAGCTGAGCATCGTCACAGGACGACAGGCGTCCGGTTTGGACCGAGATCATGCTTGTTGTCATTAAACTACAGCACCACAGGGGGGTATCCATTATCTGTAAACCCCGCGGCGAGGGTCGTCATCTGTAAACTGCGGATCTGTAAAGAGAGTGTATCCCTGGTGCGGCGCGTTCCGACGCTTCCACTGCCAGTGTCTGTCCATTCTGTGTGAATGTCACCCAGATCGCAAGGGTCAAAAGATTGTAATGTCACCGTGACGCGTGTCCTCGGCACAGCGCACAGCATGTCGTCCGGCATCATCTGCCATGATCTGCCAGGGAGACCTCGAGTCCGGTCCTCGCCGGTCGCCGGTACATTGCCCGTCGGTCACTTGTTTGACGTTTGAATGTTGAGAACCGAAGTTGTCGTGTGCTGCGCGCGCGATATCCATATGGCTCACACGGCACGACACGGACGGCGGCAACTGGCGGCAGACACTGCTCTGCATCGGTCTCCCCCGACGAGGACCAGCGAGACAGCAGATACAGCCTTCGGGACCACAGTACCGCAGAACCTCGGACCTCGGCCCGTCTCCGAGAGTTAGCGAGGTGTTGCCCCCGGGCCGGTCTTGGATGAACACCGATGGCGCCGGTGCTCCACTGTAATGTTACTTGTCCAGGTTGATGTCCCGCAAACAAGACCCGCACCGCGCGAGTCGAGTCGTGTCAAGAACCAAGAACCAAGACTGGTGTTCGCACAGATGTACATTCTTCAACACCATGGATCCGGACAGCAGAGAGAAGGACGAGCCGGCGCATGTCGAGACTGGGCTCGCGGCATGCGGAGCGACGAGTGGAGAGAGTGGCGAGAGCGGAGAGAAAACGGAGCACCACCACGTCTACATCTTTGCCCGCCTCCGCCGGACGCTCCCGCCCCCGAGCGCGGCGCGCCTCACGGCCATCTAGTGCGTCCCAGCAGGTATCTGTGCTGACAGCAGCGCGGGGCTGTGTCTCTCGATGGTGCTCTGCGGGTGGACGGACGGGTCGATGGGCCCGCTCATCCCGTCGCTCCAGCACCACTTTGGGGTGAGTTGGGGACTGGAGGGCATGGAGGGAGCTGACGGCAGATCAACTATCTCGTCAGTGCGTGCGGCGCGGGATGGAAGTAGGTGGGGAGTGCCCCTCTGACACCAGTGTCGCTCATTTACACGACGGGGTTTGTCGGGTCCATGGTTGCTGGCCTCAGCAACGTGTGGATCACGGACCGCATCGGGTTTGGCCTCGTAAGTTGGCTGGCTGGAAGCAACTCACACCAGGCAACGTGCCTCGGCGCACTCGCACAGGCGGTCGCGTACCTCCTTATGGGCAGCGGCGCGCACTACGCCGTCTTCCTCATCGCCTTTGCGATCAACCTCTTCGGCCTCGGTCTTCAAGTACGTAAAATACATCTCTCCACTGACGGCAGGACGCGCAGGTAAACAACATCACGACCCGCCTCCCAGGCGCAGGCACCAAGATGATGGTCGTGCAGGCATGCTTCGGGCTCGGGGGCACGCTCGCCCCGCTGGCCGCCACCGCGTTTGCGGAGCACGTCGCGGACAAGGCGTATTACTACTTTTTCGTCGCGTTTGGAGTCGCGCTCATCGCTCTCGGGGTCATGTTTGTCGCGTTTGATATGCGTACAGAGGAACAGATCGAGTCGTGGCGCCTAGAGAGGCGGGAGGGGGAGTCCGGGAATGGTGAAGAGGATGGGACAGGGAGGACAGAGCATCTCGAAGCAACCGCGGAGCACCACGCGCAGCACACCATTATCGAGCGCGACGGGACTGTCCCGCCCCTTCCGCCGGACGCGGCGCCGCAGAGCAGCGGTGCCAAGCTCCTGCGCATCCTGCGCACGCCGAGCGTATACGCCCTCTTGGCCTTCAGCTTCCTCTACGTGCGTGAACAGTACTGCTTTGTTTCTGACAGCAGATCGGGGTGGAAGTCGCCATTTCGTCATGGAGCGTCACCTTTCTCCGGCGCGAGCGCGGGGGCACCGCGGCCGCGGGATACGTGGCCACCGGGTTCTGGGGCGGGATGACCGTGTCCCGCATCGTCCTCATCCCCGTGACAAAGTGGCTGGGGTACCAGCGCTCAATCTATCTCTAGTATGTACAGCATATATAATCCCAAACTGACCCGCAGCTCGATTCTCGCCCTCGGGCTCGAGCTCGTCATTTGGTTTACGCACTCGCTTATCGGGAACGGCGTGTGCTACGCGTTTGTCGGATTCGCCCTCGGGCCAGTGTATCCCGTCGCGCTGATGGTCGTGTCGTCCGTGTACGACGACGACTTGCGCGGCGGGGTCATGGGCCTGATGGGGAGCATGGGCGGGGCGGGGGCTGCGGCCGTGCCATTGTGAGTATGCTTGGACCCGTTCCCCGCTGACAGACAGCATCGCGGGCGCAATCGCCGACCAGGTATGTAGAAGAACGGTGTCGTAATGCTGACTTTAGTACGGTATCTGGACGATCCAGCCAGTGAGCGTGGGCATGATCGCAGCGTATGTCCTCTTGTGGGTGCTGGTACCGCGGCACCGGCCGGGGAAAGGGAAGAAAGAGGGGGAGAAGCAGGAGGCGAGGGAGATATAGACGTAGATCTAGAGAGGAGAGAGCAAGTGGATGGGTACTGGGGAATTGGAGCTCGGAGATGCCATTTCATTCTGGCATTGTTGTGCTCGGTTGATATCGACTGTGGACGCGATCGGATCATGGCGCGCTCGGGTATCTGGATATCCAATCGCGTCGCGCATTCCGGGGCAGTTGGACGCGATTTTCGGGCCCGATAAAGAATTCTGAGCTACGAGACTTGTGCGCGTGATGAGCGTGAGGGAGAGACCAAGACTGGTAGACTATGATTAAGGTGGCGAGGGAGGGGGGACACTTGAGTGAGAGAGAGAACCCCATGTATAGCATGGCTGTCGGCGGACATGCAAAGGCAACTCGAAAATCCAGCCCCACCTCGAAGAGAGTTTACGGCACGGCCGACCTGCCGATAAATATAACCAACCACCCAGAAAAAGTCCACAGTCCCTGGGATGCCAAGCCCCGCCATGCTCGCCAACCACAACAGCCGACGACAAAGTTGCGATGCGACGCAATGCCGAGCTGCGATAGAAACAGGCAATAGATAGATCTTGATAAAATCTATAAACTACGCCACGGATAGCCTTATTTTCCTCTATCTATCCCATATCTGATAGTAGCCCACCTCCAACCTCCTCGGACCCCAGCATCTCCAGCCATGGCGACATCACCGACGCCGGGCGACCGCGCGGCGGGCGGCATCTTCGCGGCGTACGAGACCGAGCCGGAGACGCAGCACGGCGACAAGCAGCGCAACGAGAAGAGCGACCTCGTGTGGCCTGACGGGCTGGATGCCGTCAGCGAGGAGGAGTTTGATGTCCTCCAGCGCAAGCTGAGGCGCAAGGTGGGTAAAGCATAGTATATCGAGCGAGGCTGACCTCAGATGGACCTGCGCATCCTCCCGATGCTGTTCATTCTCCTCATCATGGCGTATCTCGACCGTAACGGCCTAGCGTAAGTTGTCATCCACTGGCCGTTGCTCATCCCAGGCTCGCGCGCGTGCAGGGCATCGAGGCGGATCTCGGGATGCAAGGCCAAAACTTCAACACGGCCATCTCAATCTTCTTTGTCGGCTACATTGTCGGCCAGATCCCCTCCAACCTCGTGCTCACCCGCGTCCGGCCGTCGCTCTACATTCCCGGATTCGTCGCCGTCTGGGGCGTCGTCAGCACATGTACCGCCGCCGCAGACACGTACCCGCACCTTGTGGTCATCCGCTTCTTCCTCGGTGTCACCGAGGCGCCATTCTTCCCCGGAATCCTCTTCTTCCTGAGCTCGTGGTACACCAAGAAGGAGCTCGCCTTGCGGGTGTCAGTGGTGGGTACTCTTAAACCAGATCCTCTGTTCCCCAAAGTCCGCTCACCCTTCCAGCTGTACACTGGCGCCCACCTTTCCGGCGCGTTCGCAGGCCTCATCGCAGCCGGCATCCAGGGCGGGCTGGACGGCGCGCGCGGCCTCGAGTCGTGGCGCTGGCTCTTCCTCATCGAGGGCGTGATTACCATTACGTTTGCGATTATTGCCGTCGCCATCCTTCCAGACTATCCGAGCACGTGAGGCAGAAAAATAACGGAGAAACGCAGAGAACTAGAGCTGACTCCCAGGACTCGCTGGCTCACGGAGCGCGAGAAGCTCGTCGCGGCTGCGCGCCTCGCGCGCGACACGGGCGTGCCCGACGACGAGGAGCACGGCATGTGGGAGTCGGTCAAGGCCGGCGTGGGAGACTACAAGCTGTGGATGCTCGCCCTCATCTACGCGCTCATGACCACTGCAGGCGGTTACACGTCCTTTGTCCCGACTGTGGTCAACACATTCGGACTGTCGCGCGTTAAGACGTGAGTACAGTCGCCCTTTAATTCTCACTCCAGGCTCCTCCTCTCCGCGCCGCCATACCTCGTTCCGGCGGTGACCGAGCTGCTCGTCTCCTTCTCGTCCGACCGCCGCCCCGAGCGCTGTTTCCACTACACCCTCCCGATGCTGGTGGGTATCGCGGGTTTCGTCATTGCCGCGACGACGCGCACGACCGCCCCGCGGTACTTTAGCATCTTTTGCATGACATTTGGCATGAGCTCGAGCTTTACGGTTTTGCTCGCGTGGGTTGGGAGCACGTTTGCGCGCCCGAGGACCAAGCGCGCGTTCGCCTTTGGGACGGTCAATGCCCTGGGGAATAGTGAGTGAAGGGCGGAGCGAGTGGAGCTAGAGAGCTAGAGAGAGAGCTCAGAGAAGAGTGCGCAAGAAACTGACCACCGCAGTGGCACAGATCTGGAGCCCGTACTTGTATCCGAAGAGCCAGGGTCCCAACTACGTCGTGCGTATTCACTGGCAGTTTCTCGTTCTGACGCCCAGATGGCATTCACTGTCAACGCCGTGTTCACAGGGCTCGCGATTGCCGTGTCGCTCTTGCTCCGTCAGTGCCTCGTGTGGGAGAACCGCAAGATGGAGCGGGCCGAGGCGGCCGGTGCGCCGAGGCGGATTCGTTATGTCCTCTGAGAAGGATGGTCATAGTCAAAAGTAGCATATATAGGTACTATGGATACGATAATATGTCAAGTGTCGGGTGTCGGAACGTGGGGATCCTCCTCAGGTGGTCATGAGCTCATGACCGTCATACGCGGCATGCGCATCACGCAATACGCATCACACATATCCCCGATCTCCGACACCTCCCCTGCGCAGGCCTCCCGCTCCGCCCATCGCATTACTAACATCGGCCATTACAATACGCAGAGGCCCAAGCCCCAGCCGGCCGCACTCGCGACGACACGACTCGAGACTCGCACCATCACTATTATCTGCGTGTATACAATACAGTGTCCGTAGAATTGAGCTAGCTCTGGCCAACGCAGACCTGGATTGTCAGCAGGGGAGACGAGAATAAACCGTCTTGGTGCCACAGGACACAAGGCTTCTGACACTCACCATAGGGAACTTGCCCAGCTTGCCGAGCTGCGCGACTGGTCCGCCGCTCTTGGCAGTGCCCGTCGCCCACCCGTCGTCGAATACCTCCTGCACGTGAATCTTCATGCCAGGCTCGAGGGTAAGCTCGTCATCCAGCGCAGCGGAGTATCTGTGGGTCAGATTGGTGGACAACGGCGGATTCAAGGGACCTACGGGTAGATGGCAGTGGCTGTTGAGCCGGGGCCGATGGGCGCGCCAGACGAGGTAGGGGCTGCGGCGGTGGCAGCGGGAGCAGCAGCCGCGGAAGCAGCAGCAGGGGCGGCAGCCGAGGAAGCAGCGGCAGGAGCAGCAGGCGCCGCGGTGCCTGTTGCCGGTGCATTGCGGTGGTTGTTCGCCAGAGCGCCGGCACCGACACCCGCGAGGCCAGCACCAGCCGCCGCGCCCGCAACGGGCGCAGCGTTGGCGTTCGAGAACGGCGACGCGTTGCGGGCGGCAAAGTGGTCGTCGTCGTGGTCTCCGACAGAAAGCGGGGTGGACGTCTGACGGTCGAGCTTCTCCGTCGGCGGAGTGCGAAGAAGGTGGCCCTGGTTGCTGGAGTTGCGGCGGCGGCGGCGCATGCAGAAGAAGAGAAGGAGACCGAGCTGGCGTCAGGACTATCGTGTTTCCGTACACTCACAATAACCAGACCAGCGATGACTCCAATAACGATACCGGCGATAGCGCCGCCCGAGAGGCCCTTGGACTTGCTGCCCGCCTTCGAGTTGTCCTTGTTGGTTCCAGTGCCCGTCGGGGAAGCGGTACCGCTCGAGCTGGGGCTGGAGCCGTCGGCGGGACAAGAGATTGAAGAACAACAGGACGCAGACGACTGGGTGGCACAGAAAGCACAAGCCGCAGTCAGATCGCTGCCGAAACCACAAGTGCCGGGCTCGTTGTCGAGGCCGGAGACACAGTTCGTGTTGCTCGACGAGCTCGTCAGGTCGTAGCACGCCTGCAGGTCATTTTTGAGCGTAGTCGCGCGCACACCGCTGTTGTCCCTGGCGGCGCAGAATTGCGTGTTCTGCGTGAGAGCCTTCTCCGAGTTGCCAAACTGCGTGCAGGTGTCGCTGCAGACATAGGGAATGGACGACGTGCTGCCCTCTGATGGTCAGCTGGGATCAAGGAGAGCGGTTCAGTGGTGCTGTGTGTCCTAGCCAAGCTTTGCCTCTCGACCACCATCTCGTTTCCACTGGCACTCACGGAAATGTGTCATGCACGACCGAGTAGCGCTGCTGCGTGCCCAGATACCGCACATGACGGTGCGCTGCCACTGGACAACAGCGCTCTGTGCCTTGTCACATGCGAGCTCATCGTTATACTTGGTCTGCGGCCAATCGTCGGGACCGGAGCCGGTAAAGTACGCCTCGGCGGCCTTGTCAAAGCTTGCCGTGTCCGTCACGTCCGCCATGAACGGGTACTCGCTTGCGAGCTGGCCGACGCCCATGTAAATAGGGACTGCGTGTCAGTGTGTGCTGAGTGGGAGTGGGACGACGAGCGTGCCGAGCAGGGCAGGGGGCGGGAGCAGCCGGCACACTGCGGTTCCTAGCGCGTTGGCGCCGCCGCCGCGTATTGTCCCCGAACAAGCCACTCACAGCTGGGGCAGACGGTGCTGCCTTGGAGGAAGAGACAGTTGCCGTTGGGACCCTCGGAGAGCTGGGCGGCGGCGCGCAGCGCCGCTCCGAGGGCGAAGACTGACGCGGCGGCGACGCGGTGTTGTTTCATCGTATGTCGCGCAAGAGGAAGAAACAGGTAAGAAAAGAAAGGCGAAAAGAAAAGAAAAGCAAGCGGGAGAAAAAGAGCGTGGGTTCCGGGAAATCGGTCAAGAAGGCAGCGGGGGATGAGCGCGAGTGCGGTGGTGCGGACGCAGGTGGCGTCGAGAATGAGGAGATGTGAGGCGGAGATGGAGATGGCGATGTAGAGATGTAGGATGAGAAAGAGAGTAAAAGACAAAAGAGTAAACGTGAAGGACATCTCTTCACTTGTCTTTGCTGTTGCCAAGAAAAGTGCGTCGTCTGTCTGCCCGCCATTGGACAGACGACTGCGGGGCTGGCACGCGCTGGGCTTGGAATCACCAGTGTCCCTGGACCATCTCGAGCTTATTGTCACCCCGTCCCATTGTGAGAAAACAGTCCATACGTATACTGTAGATGCATGCATGCATCGGTGATGACGAGGACAAGGTGCATCGCATCGCGGGATGAGCAAGATGTAGCATTGCTTGCTCGCGATGCATGGTGGCGACGATGATCGTCTTGGTGATGATGAAGGATCAACTGCGGGAAGCACAGCCACCGGCGCCACCCATTCGATCCATCCGTCCACCCATTTCTGCCACTCCACCACCCCCCGCCAAGAAAATGCTGCAGAGCTGTTGCCCACCATCTCTTGGCCATCAACATCCATCAACAACACATCCAGATCACAAGGATGTCAGCATCAATGGCGGGACGCGAACGCGACATAAACACGATGTGGACTGAATGCATCTACCCTGTCTATCCATCCCGACGACGTACTCACACCCAGATATCCAGCACTAGCATTGGCACTAGCCCCATCCCTCCAGCCCAGCCATCTACCGCAACCCCGATCTCGCCCACGTCGCCGTACCCCATGACCGAGATGGAACTCATCTCCCGCGTCTCACTCACGCGACCAGACGGCACCTTCAACCCCGCCTCGCACGGGTGGTGCCGACAGCCTCTTGTCGACTGCGCCGCCATCGGGCGCCGCGACGCGCACCACGGCCGCAACAAGCGGTGGGAGTACTGGTGCATTCTCTCCCCGACACACATTATCGGACTCACCATCGCGTCGCTCGACACCTTTGCTGCCCACGACGTGTGGGTCCTCGACCGCGCTAGCGGGCGAGAAATCACGCGCGCGGCAGCCGCGCTCGGCAAAGACGGAGACGCGGGGTGCGTCATTCCTGCGAATGTGGAGGGCGACGCGCGCGCGAGCGGAAACGGCCTCGCGATCGAGATTATACAGGAACACAGTGGGACGCGGCTGCGCGGCGCGATCTCCGGCGTGGAATTCGACGTTTTCGCCCAGCTGCCTCCGGGGCATGAGCGCCTCGGCGTCGTCGTGCCGTGGTCAGACACTCTGTTCCAGTACACTGTCAAGGACGTGTGCCGCCCGGCGCTGGGGACAATTACGATAACTGACGGGGGCGAGTCCACGACCACGGCCCTGTCCCCCGGCGAGAGCTGGGCTGTGCTCGATCACGGGCGCGGGCGGTGGCCTGCCGAGATCGGGTGGAACTGGGCGGCAGGGTGCGGTATGGACCGGCGCGGGCGCGTGCTCGGCCTGCAGCTCGGTGGGCGCTGGACCGACGGCACAGGGAGCACGGAGAACGCGGTCCTCGTGCGCACCAAGCTGTACAAGATCAGTGTTGCGTTGGAGTGGAGCTATGACACGAACGACTACATGGCGCCCTGGCGCGTCCGCGGTGGGGGGCTCGACGCGACGCTCACGCCGTTCTTCGACAAGGTGTCCCGCGTCGACTCGCCGCTCACCGCCAGCCGCACGGACCAGTGCTTTGGGACATGGAGCGGCACGTTTGATACCGGCTCCGAAGTGG
Organism: Apiotrichum sp. Y4204; assembly: GCA_025531455.1. Lineage (NCBI taxonomy): Eukaryota > Fungi > Basidiomycota > Tremellomycetes > Trichosporonales > Trichosporonaceae > Apiotrichum > Apiotrichum sp. Y4204. The sequence continues at coordinate 976,569 of JAMYHL010000006.1, read as the reverse complement.
TCGAGTTTGACGGGCTCCTCGGCTTCGCGGAGGACGTGTGGCGCCGCTGGTAGAATGAGCGAGCGGAGACAACGGTGTTGGAAGAAGCTCGGCGTAAGTTTGGTATAAGCGGATGGTTATGCATCGCGTCTTTGCCGGCTTGGATTTGTCTGCCCACTGAGCTGAGGCGCTGAGGATGGCGGCCTACGCATGCCCGATTAGTGCAAGATCGTGGCAGAGTCGATACGAGCGCCACCCCCGCTGGGCCCCATGCCACCAGATCTGTTGTTATTGTGCTCGTGTGCACAGTCTCAGTCGCAGTCGCAGGTCTGAGTGGGCACCCCGATGGGCATCAAGATCCCATGCTAGCGCTGATGCCATAGCCCTGTCAGATCCAGATACATGTTGCGATTGATGGACAGATGCCAAGTGATCATCCGATAAGAGCCGGCGACGCGTCTCGCGCGTACCTCTCTCGCAGATGAATCCGAGCGCCGAGCGCCGAGTGCCGAGTGCCAAACACCAAGCGCGAGCTCCACACCGCTCCACAGACAAAAGAACGCGGGGATCCAGATCAGTGTCCAGTGCATGGGGGAAGACAAGCTCTCGCCCACCTGGCCGCGGGCAAGGTTTGGCCAGCGGCCAGCGACGTCACCAAGTTCCAGGCGCGTAAGGTGGCGAGGTGGGCAACGGCTGCGGGCGGTGGTGGCGGCATTGCGCGACGGGTCCCACCTCTGCGTCGCTGCCCACTGGCCCCCACTGGCCGCTGACCGAGGACACGTCCGAGTCAACACTTGTTTTTGGCGGTTACGCGCCGCGCCCGATGCGGGATGTCTAACGAGGATGAGGATGTCATTTCCGAGGAATTGTGGACTCCGACAATAGATATAAGGCGACACGGGGATGAGGTTGGCCGACGCCCCCTATACACCTCCCCACCCACTCTTTATTACAACACTGACCGACTCTGTTCCAGACTTCCAGATTCAGATTCAAATGATCACGATCGCGCTCCTCTTCGCGCTCGTGGCGCTCGCGCTCGCCCTGCGCGCCAAGTCCAAGTCCAAGTCACAGACTCCCCCGGTACCCGTCGCCGAGAAGGTGAAGGAGCAGCACGATACCCTCCTCCCACGGCCGATCACGCCGGTGACCGTCGACTGGGCGACCCTCGAAAAGTCGCGTTTCCGGCCCTTCAAGCCAATCTACCACATGACAATGGGTGCGGGATCCGGTAAATCTCTTTCTGACAGCAGGGCTCAAGAACACGAGGGGCGAGGACCTCATTTCTATCGACAGCGACTACCTCTCGCACATCAACCAGCGGCGCGCGCTCGTGCGCTCCCTCGGCAGCGGGGTACATGGTGTTGTGCATGGAACTATTGGGGCGGCCGCCGTCCGCGAAATGTACGACTACCTGCTGGGCTCGTACCTCCCCGAGCGCTTCCCTACAATCTTTAGCATCAAGGACGGCCAGACGACCAACAGCATCACAGGGCGCACCGTGCCGTCCAAGGTAACCGACATGAGCGACGCTGGCGCCGAGGCCACGCTCCGCATCCTCGCCGAGACGGTGGAGGAGGACCTGTTCTTCGTCACGCAGGAGCCTGACGGCCACCACCGCTGCGTCGCGTTCGTGTGCTGCTTCCCCTCTGGCTTTGACCCGGCCTCGAAGCTGGGCAAAGGCCTCGATGCGATCCACGAGCCAGTGCCGAGCTACGAGAGGATCGGGCCGAGCATGGAGCGCTTCTTTTCAAAGCTTGAGGTCGGAAAGCCAGTGACCCGTATCAACGTGAGTACCGCCAGACAAACCCTTGATCCCCCCATCCTTGTACTCATCCGCAGTGGTCGGTCCAGACCCACGGCGACCTGCACAACCTCGCCAGCAACCACATCACCTCAGACGAGGAGATCCGCGCCGAGGACGTGGACCCGTCCAAGTGCCACTTCCGGTGCGAGAACCAGCACCTCAGCCGGCTGCCAAACACTCGCGTGCTCGTCTTCAGCTTCAAGACGTACCTCTACCCTCTCGCAGAGGTCAAGGCTGAGGGGCTTGGTCCACAGCTCGCGGACGCGATCGATGGGCTGCAGAAGGGAAACGCGCCGGGAATGTACCGCTACAAGGCGGCGATTCGGTGGGGGCCCAAGTCGTGCGAGTTTTTGAGGTCATGACGGGAAAGTAGAGGATAGAGGCAAGAGAGTATGCTGGCCGTGAGAGAGTCCTATACGGATAATTTGGGGATGTATTATTGAGTGTGGGAGGTGTTTCCTGCTGCTGAGATGACATTGTTGCGTCCCATCAAAGACTGGACATGACCGTCTGTGCAATGAGTGTTCCAGCTCCATCTCCAACTCTTCTCGCCCAGCGTCATTTGCCGCGGCCATGTAACCCTCGCCACTTGCTTACTTGTCGCGCACCTCCGCCACTACGGTGCCCTTCGTCATCTGCCACTAAAGTTCAGTTCACCCTGTACTAAACAATGGTACAATTGTAACCTCCGCCGCCTCCGAGAAGCATCCGACTCCCGCGCTGCTTCCGTCTGCTCTGCCGCTTTGGAGAGCTCCGAATCCAGTGCGTATAGAACAGGTTCGGAGTTCGGAGCATTTTCTTGTATTGTTCGGTATGGGGTGTTCCTGACATGGTCGTACGTATCTGTATGTGCAGGTGTGGTAAATGGCGAGTAAACATCCGACAAACTCCAACGGCTTTAGAAACCTCGCCGATGAATCTCTGGTACTTGCTAAAATGCTCCGAGTCTGGAGGCACGCTGGGCGTCGTAAAGCTGGACGATACAGTACGGTGCTGAGAGGACAAGGCAAAAAGCGGGGTCCCAATTTTGCAAACCACCACCAGCCGAGTTCAGCTGACCGTGCATACTCCACTGGAACTCTCGGGGCCTAACCTCGCGAGATCCCGGCGACCGAGAATGTGGTACGCAGCCGTTAATTAAGTCTGTAGTAAGCGGAAGAAGCGAAAAAGTCACCGAGATCTCTGTGATCGAGTGGTGTGACGGGCCTGGTAGGGCTCGGCGTTGGTCTGAGGTTTAGACTGTGTGCTGCGTGAACGGGCGTAGTCGATGGGGGTAAAGTGTTGATGAGAATCATGGGCATGCGAATCACTGGATCATGGGACCATGGCTGTATCATTTGGTGAAGATTGGACTCGGACGGTTTGGGAGCTGCAACAGTCAACATTGTCGTCCGCAGCAGCTTTGAGAAGTCGCAAGTGCGGGCAGGGCACGGGTATGTTGGAGTGCGCAGAGTCAGCACAAGTGAGAATGTCGATGTGACCGTGGGTGTGAGAGCGAGTCCATGAATGAACGTGCGAATGAGCGTGAGAATGAGCGTGAGGATGGACGTGAGAAATGAGAACGAGAACGAGGACGGCAGCACACACGACGCCAGATGAAAGAGGCTGTGAAGCTGGGGTCGACCAAGTTTTGTGCGATGTGCAAGACGCAAAGCATGACATTGACGAGAGAGTGCCATGTCCACACGTAACGTTGTTTGTCAACATAGATCCATTGCCGCGGAGCAACATTGCCGCGGCGCCACCACCACTCCCGTTGCCGTTGGTCTCGTGTCTCAGCCTGAGACAATGCCATGATTCCGGTGAGCATCATCCTGTCGACTGTCGGCGTCTGTTCATCCGGCAGACACCTCATCTTGCCATGCAAGGCATTCCATTTCGTGAGTGAGCTGCAGTGGCTGCACTGGCTAGACTCGACGATCTTATGAGATCTCATGGGCGGGTGTCGGGCCCGTCCACCCCGCCCAGCAATCCGGGAGACGTGCCTGTCGAGCGGACAATAATTTCCCAACATGACACCTCGTCGTCATTGAGAGCAATGTCTCCGACATGTGAGGATCGAGGAGCCGCGATGGAGGGAGCGAGGACCGAGTATCACTTAGGTAATGGCTGTGGATAAGCGGGTGCGGAAGAGACCTCGGAGGCCTCGAAGAGCGGTTGTGTGTTTATGGAAGGTTTGAGTGTCGGGAGTCGCACGCTGGGTGTCGTTGTGTGGAGCGCGTAGCGAGCGGAGTGTGGAACGCGGATGTGCTTTAGCGCTTCGCGCGCTTGCATCAAGCCGCACATGTAAGCCGGCATCGCCGGCATCCGTCCATCGTTTTCCCTGCTTCTCGAGGCGTTTACACATGGGTCCTCGTGCCCGCTAACATCGGAAACACAGGGAAAAAAAAGGTGAACGTGAACGCCCATGTCGCGGCTGCCCCCCCGGCTCTGCTGTAATGTTATGCTCGTTACACCTCCCCTAGCTCCCAGGGAGAGTAAAAGCGTAATGTTGTCAAGGTGTCAGGATCACAGGATTGTCAAAGCCCGCAAACCCCCGGCAGCAACCCAGCAGCAACCTGGCAGACTTCACCTCGTGCACCTGAACTTCTGCCCCACACGTCCACACCTGCGTGCTGCATGCTGCTCGGCTCACGAGAGTGCAGTCTGTAGTACAGCAGTCGTTAATCACAATCGGCGCCGTGCCTCCAGGTCCGAAGGATGTCGGTCTCGATCTCGACATCCTAGGGATGCGGCCCTGCCAACACACAACCACACAACACCGCAGCTGCAGGACAAGGCCGCACAGTATCCTCACAGACAAGCCGGCGCTAAACTTTGCTGGCCCGACATACGGGGTGGCCCAGTCGCCCCCGTAACCTCCGTTGCTCCTGTCTTCATGGCCGTACCTCTGTACAACGTGTAACGCGCAAGCATGCTGCGCTCCGCCGTCCGCGCTGAGCCTCGCAAGGCCCGCCCCCGCTGTGTAACACCCCGACGCTCATTGCATGTCACTTTGTCCGACGACGCCCTCTCGTCCTCACTCTATTTAAGAAGCTCACACGTCCGGTCTGGAGACTTCAGCCTCTCTATTCTTCCAACCTTCTTTCTTTGCCACCCGGACCACCATGACGATCCCCGACATTGCTTCCAACCCCGACGCCGTCCTTGGAGACGTCAACTGCACATGGCGTCACAAAAACCCCCCCAGCTACGCCCGCACGCGCAAGTACTACGACGAGAGTGAGTACAGCGGAGTCTACCTCACAAAGCTTTTTCACCCCTAACTTGCAGCCAAGTCCAAGACATGGGAGCCCGGATCGCTCGAGGACATTGTGTCCAACCTGGTGAAGAACTGGGAGATTGAGGCGTCGTTCAAGACCGACTACAAGGACTGGCGCACGATCGACCAGTCCAACTACACGTTCTCCCTGAACGGCGGGCGCAACATTCCCGGCGAGGAGATGACCCGCATCGGCACATACAACGCCTTGCTCACAAAGTCCGAGCTCTACGACCCGTCCACCAACAACTTTGAGGACTCGCACCGCACGTTCAAGCGCATGATGCCCACGTTTGCATGGGAGGTCATTGAGGTCTACTCTGGCCCGCCCACCGTCGCCTTCAAGTGGCGCCACTGGGGAGTCATGAAGAATGACTATGTTGGTTTCAACCCGTGAGTTTTAGAGTTGCGCGAAAAGTCATTTGCAGAGGGGCACAGGCATGGCCGTCACGACCGGGATTACCCCACCGGCCGACATGACAACCCCCCGGCGGTGCTGTTCTGTTCGGTGCCTTGCCCTCTTGCGAATGTTCCTCTTGTTATCTTGGCCGCGGCTGACTCTTGTAGCCAGGGACAAAAGGTGCGCGTCAAGGCACACGGTGAGACGCTCTCCATCGAGGGTCTTCTCGTCGCCAAAGTCAACGACAAGCTCCAGATTCAGAGCATCGACGTGTGGTACGACCCGATGTCGCTCTTCAACGAGGTGACCAAGAACGGCGCAGAGCCAATCATCGAAAACTCTAACACGCGCACCCCCTCGCCCACCTCTGGCTGCCCCATGGCCCACGGCATGTAGACGCTTCCGCTTGTTACGAATGTTACGACCCCCTGTTGCCCATCCCTTCCTATCTGTGACAAGCATTTCCTAGCTCTTCATCCGTGCTGTATGTCTCCGCCCCCGTAGTGTACTCCCTGTCCCCGCTCCACATGCGACAATTTGCTCGCACTTTTGGAAACCTTTCCTGAAAACGTAGCCGTAAGGATGTGCCCAGGTCGAGAGATGTCGGTCACGGTCTTACGGCACGGTCGACCCGGGCTAGAGTAAACCTAATGATATCCTGTCCCACCATATTCTCCCTATGTTACAGCCCCATTCCACCCGTTCCTCGCATGCAGGCGCCACATGCCTCGGGCCTTGAGTGCTGATCGTGCTCAAGGTCCATGGTCCAGATCAGGTCGAGCCAATCTCCTCATAGTCATTGGAAACGCTGGCACGATCCCGCAAAAATCGCGACCACTTCCAGTATTGCCCATGCGACTGCGATCAAAACTCATCGCAGTTCAGGACCTCCGGTCTCGGCATCAGGTTCAGCTCTGCTGTGAGCCCAGATAGTTTCTCCGCGTTCCAAGTAATCTCGCTGCCAATCAGCCTGACCCTCGAGTCGATCACCGCCTGCCTCCGACAACCGTGCCTGGGCGTGACCAACTCTGACTTAAAGTTTTGTTTTTTTTTTTCGTTAGAGATTTTTCTTAACGAGCACCTCGTTGCCCAGCCCATGACCCACGCAGACAGTAGATATGGCGATCATCCCGGACTTGCTGGCTTGTGGACGCACTGGTCTTGCACCCGTGCACCCGTGCCGTAACCTGCAGCAGGAACGTGCGCTGCGACAGTGGGGAAGGGAGTGAGGGTGCAAGTGCGGGTGAGTCACGGCATGGTTACAACTCGCATCCGCACATCCACGGTCAGGATCGTTAGGATCGTGAGGAACATGTGGAGCAGTTAGCGGAAGCAACAGCGGATACACGGCAGACCGTGAGCGACGCTGCACAACACTATACTGCTTGACCAAGGGGACCAGCGCGTTGGAAGCGACGGCGCAGCGCTGGGTTATATAGTTAGGGTTTGCAGCTGCATTCTCTGTCGCATGGTGTTGTCTGGAACCGCGGCGGGGGGCGGAGCAGCCAACTCCACGCCCGCCGCATCCGCCTAATGGCCCCCGAGCTTAATGTTCAGGATGTCAGGACCGTGGCTAAACGGGTGAGCAGCGTTGCGGGCAGCTCTACAGCGGAGGTCAGTTTGCGATTGTCATTAACTTTAATCGCTCCCACGCGAGCTGCGGACGGCCACCACATGTCGCTGGATACAGTATGGCGATCACCAGAAACCCTAATGGCGAGCATCCCTGTACTCACCCGCGGGTGCCGCAATGAAACGGAGCAACTGTGAGCAGGCCATGGTGGGTGTGGGAGGACAGTAGGCATGGCGCAGTGGACAATTGTACAATGGAGAGTGTGGAGCTCAAAGCTTCGCGAAGATCGGACATGAGCGAGGAGGGCGGTCAATGAGATCCGCCCCGCACGGCAAGTCGGTGCCTGCGGGAATTCCTGCGCTGTGCTCACCATTACGTTCAGCGTTCCCGGAATTGCACGCTTCGAGAGAGCGGGACGATCCCAAGATCCAAGTAAGGAAGATTCCATAATCCTCGATCCAGCTTGTTGTCCATCACACACAGATCTGGTCTCTGGATCTCTGTGCGGCTCTCGTCCGATCACGCATCAGCACGTTGTGCTCGTCGAACTGGCGGCTCTAGGAATCGAGGCCCCTCACTAGGTGTCCGAGCGTTATTGAGCATCGCAAGTAGGGGTGAACGGCCCTGGGGGATGGAAATGGGTCTGGCGCGTCCATGCTCAATCCCCTCAGGTTGAGACGCTACACGGCGCCGGGGGCTCGCGACTAGCTCGGCCGCCATGGACTGGTCAGCGGAAGACCGCATACCGCATGAGGTGGTGCTTCGTCTCGCTGATATGGTGCTGTGTTGGTGTCCCATGAAACGCTGCTGAGGCCATATACAGCTTTTCGTTGCCGTTGGAGAGAGCGCTTAGGCCGTTCTCGAGCTGAGAGAAGATCGCGGACGAACTTGGCGGGCCCTTGCTTTGTTTCTCGCTGCGAACAGAAGCGTGTCAAACTGTGGGGACGGACAAAGCACTCGATTAAACGTGTATTGTCGCTGGAGGCTTACCTTCTCACAGATGGAGAGAATAGAAGAACTTCTGGATTTTTGAGGCTGAATGGGAATGGCCCATCCGTGCGCTCACGGCCCCTTGGCAGAGCCGCATCCAACGCCAGCAGGCGCGACGAGTAGACGATGGCGGACGGCGAGAAAACGCCAAACGATGATGGGATGCACGTCGCCGAGTGCAGATTAGACACTTCGGACTCTGGACTCGCGATCAAAACTTACGCCCCACTGTCAGGCATGCCTCTGACGATCTGACGCCACCTCCCGCGCCGTTGCTTGTTTTGCGCGCGCTCACCAGCCTACCGATTCGCGACGCGCTGGCCGCCTCCCTGGTTCCCCATCGCGCCCGGACTCGCGTTCGAGGAGCTCAACTGACGGCGCGACCTCGTGGCAGTGGCTTCTCGGCCCTCGCGGCCCCCTTGCGATCCTGTGAAATTGCCTGCCAACTCATGTCCATCGTCCTCTCATAATGCCTTCTCAGAGCTCAAAGTGTGCTTCGCCCGTCCTTTAGCGCTAGGGCCTACCCCCGCTTCTCATCTCACAGACATGTTCGCCGCCTCCGTGCCGACCTCGCGTCGTCATGCTCGCACCGCTGGTTCGCTGCACAGGTATGCGCTCGGACGCGGGAAGCAATGGCTGGCAGAAGGGTGCTTGCATGCCTGGGAGGGATCGGAGGGATCGGAGGGATCGGGCGACGGGACATGAACGTGGGGGACGCACCAACATAAAGCCATGTCCTCGACACTTGGGAACTCGTACTCCCTTCTCCCACACACCCCACCATGGGCTACGCGAACGACTACTACCACGACGACAAGAAGGTGGACCTCGGCAGGCTGAGCCTGTCGGTGGAGGAGAAGGCTCAGCCTGGCGCCCAGCACGAAGCCGACACAAACGCGAATGACACGAAAGACACGAAAGACACGAAAGACACGAAAGACACGGAAGGCACGAAAGATCGGAACGATACGAAAGAATCTACAGAAAAGCCGACGCTTGAGTTTGCGCTGCCTCAAAGCTCGCTTGCGCTCGAGGTCAAGGAGGCGATGGACATGGAGGTCAAGGACAGCATGGAGTTCAAGGAATTCAAGGACGAAAAGGGCAAGGAGAAGGAGGACGTCGAGGACGGCACCCGCGGCATCGAGGACTGGGGTACCGGCAAGAAGATCGCCGCTGGCGCCGGCGCGGCAGCTCTCGCGGGCTACGGTCTCCACAAGTACAAGGAACACAAAGAGGAGGAGGAGAGGCGCAAGCACTACGCCGCGCAGTACGTTGCTACACCTCGTGAGTGACCTCGCCTTTCGGTTCTGACACTCAGCGAAGGAAGGCTGGTCGACGGGCGAAAAGGTCGCTGCTGGTCTTGGTGCGGCCGGACTCACCGCTGCAGGCGTGTACGCGTACAAGAAGCACAAGGAGGACAGCTCGGACAGCTCGGACGACGAGAAGGACAAGCCCGCCAAGATCGACGAAAGCGACGACGAGTGGTCGACCGGCAAGAAAATCGCTGTTGGTGTTGGCGCGGGCCTCGCCGCCGCTGCTGTAGGTGGCGGTCTCTACGCACACAAAAAGAAGCACGATGCCGAGGAGGCTGCGGCTGCGGCGCTCACCCCCGAATACCACAACCCCTCGACTGTGCCGGACAAGAAGGACGAGGAGGAATGGTCCACTGGCGCCAAGGTCGCTGCCGGCCTCGGCGCCGCTGGTCTTACCGCCGCCGGAGTCTACGCTTACAAGAAACACAAGGAGGACGAGGAGAAGGAGAAGCTCGGGGCCAAACCGGGTGAGAAGGAGGACGAGGGCTGGTCGACCGGCGCGAAAGTTGCCGCTGGCCTGGGCGCGGCTGGCCTCGCCGCGGGGGCGGCCTATGCGTACAAGAAGCACGAGAATGAGAAGGAGAAGGAGAAGCTCCACCTCACGGAGGGGAGGAAGGAGGACGACTGGTCGACTGGGGCCCAGATCGCTGCCGGCCTTGGTGCTGCTGGTCTCGCCGCGGGCGGACTGTACGCTTACAAGAAACATAAGGAGGACGAGGAGAAGGAGAAGTACGACAAACCCCCCGCCGTTCCCAATATCAAGAACGACAGCGATGACAAGTGGTCAACTGGCGAAAAGGTCGCTGCTGGTGCTGGCGCCGCGCTCGCCGCCGCCGCGGTCGCTGGCGGTATTCACGCGTACAACAAGAAACACGACCAGCAGGCTGAAATCGCCGCCCCACCCCCTATTCCTCAGAAGCACGACGACAGCGACGATGAGTGGTCCACCGGCAAGAAGGTGGCAGTTGGCGTAGGTGCTGGCCTTGCCGCCGCTGCTGTCGGAGGTGGCATCTACGCCTACAAGAAGAAACACGACGCCGAGGAGGCCCAGCAGCAGCAGATGCAGCAACAGGGCTTCCAGCAGCAAGGCTTCCAGCAGCAAGGCTTCCAGCCCGGCTACCAGCAGCAGCCGTTTCCCCAGCAGCCACCGTACCCGGCTCCCGGACAGCAATACGCTCAGCAGCCGATGCCTCAGGGTCAGCATGAGGACGGCTGGTCGACCGGCCAGAAGATCGCTGCGGGCGTGGGCGGTGCCGCGCTCGCCGCCGCCGTCGGCGGAGGTATCTACGCGTACAAGAAAAAGCACGACGCGGAGGAGGCCCTCCAGCATCAGCAGGCTCAGTCTCAAGTTCAACAGCAGCAATCCTTTGCGCAGGGCCAGCAGCAGGGCTACCAGGCCGGCTTTCAACAGGGCTTCCAACAGGCGGGCAGCCAGCAGGCGCCGTACCCAGCCCCACAGGAGGAGGGGTGGTCAACGGGCCAGAAGATCGCGGCAGGTGTCGGGGGCGCGGCACTCGCTGCCGCTGTTGGTGGCGGGATCTACGCATACAACAAGAAGAACGATGCTGAGGAGCAGCTCCACCAGCAGCAGTTCCAGAACCAGCAAAACTTCTCACAGCAGCAGCAGAACGTCTTCCAGTCGCAGCAGAACATTCAGCAGACCCAGCAGAATATTAACCAGTCGCAGCAAAACTTCAACCAGTCGCAGCAGAACATCGCCCAGACTCAATCAAACTACAGTCACGGCCAACAGAGCGTTCATCAGCAGGGCTTCGAGCAGTCGCAAGGCTTCCAATCGCAAGCCTTCGAATCCCCGCAGAACTACCAGTCGTACGCCTACAGCCAGCCGTCAGCGTGTTCCCAGCCCCAGCCACAGGGCTGTCCGCCTCCACTTGGCTACGCGCCCCCGCCCCCGGCCCCGTGCTGCTGCCACATGCCGTACCTCCAGCAGCTGAAGCATGAGCCCGACTGCCCGACCGCGCAGTACCAGGCGCAGCATGCGGGCTGGTCCACCGGTCAAAAGATCGTGGCGGGCGCGGCCGTCGCTAGCGGCGCTGCCGCCATTGGTCTCGGTGTCGGATTCGCGCACCACCAGAAGAAGGAGCGGGAGGAGGAAGAGCGCCGCCGTCGCGAGGATCAGGCGCGCCGCGAGGAAGAACGCCACCGTGAAGAGGAGCGGCGGCGCGAGGAGGACAAGAAACGCCGCCGCGAGGAGGAGAAATACCGCCGCGACCACGCCAGACCCGACACGGACCGGCCCCTGTGCGACGAGTCGCACCTCTCAGCGTATGAGCGCGGGCTGCTCAAGCACCAGCGCCAGCTCGAGGCGCACCAGCGCATGGTTGAGCGATACCAGCGCGAGGTCGAGGGTCGTCGCTAGGAGGGTGTTTGTGGGTGTGGTCGGCATGGGTTTAACGAGCAAGTGACGAGGGCGACAAGTTACACCCCAGAACTGTGAGATGTATACAAGGGTACAAGACACAGACAGGTCGCATAGTGTAGCAAGAGCGGATTATGGGCAATCATGAGTACCAAAAGAATAGTATTATGGTCAGAGCCGTTCGCGCTACATTCTCACTAGGATGCGGGGATTCCTTCTCAAGCGCAGGAACACGGCAAGGCCAGCCGCGCCGGCCGCCATGCCGCCGGCCCAGAAGACGGCGGGGCGGAACGCCGCCGCTCCGCGATCTGTCCCGCCGTATGCCTGGAGGATGTATCCGGCGGCCGGTGCGCCCATGAGGTATCCTGCCGTCCAGCCGGTGACGATCATGCCGAAAGCGACGCTGACGCGCTGGCTGCCGAGGACGTGGCCGACGACTGTGGGCATGAGGGAGAAGAACCCGCCGTTGGACGCGCCGTTGAGAATTACAAACACAACAAGGGGCCCAAAGGACGTGGATGTCGGCCACATGACGAGCAGCGTCAGTGCCGTGATTATCAGAGTGAGGCAGAGGGTATTGATCGGCCCGACGAAGCGGTCGCACAGCACGCCAGTGAGGATCCTCCCGATGGCGGACGCAAAGTTAAAGAGACACACGAGGATCGCGCCCATTGACGTGCTGAAGTGCAGGGACTGGGCGTACAATGGCAGGAAGAAGGGCGGGACGAAAAGCGGGAACGTCGCGAATGCGCCCATTACGAAGAGGATAAAGAACTCGGGGCTGCGGAAGAGGGTCCTACGTGATGTGAGCTTGTAAGCATATCACGCCTACGTACCAGTCGATAAACACGTTGCGGCGCAGGGAGACGCGCTCCTGAAGAAACCAGGCCGCAGGGAGACAAGTGACGAGCATGATGATCCCGACGCCGCGGAACGTCCACTCTGGCCCGAAGCGGCGCACACCCGCCTCCATCGCGAGCGAGATGACTGCCCCGCCGAGCCCGCCGCCCGCATAGACTAATCCCACCGCCGTGCCGCGCTTAGTGGAAAAGTATTGCGCCGGCGCAATGGAAGCGACCATGAAGCAGAAGCTCACGCCTGTTGGGTCAGTAGGCATCGCACTGCACTCCGCCACACGCACCGATTCCCATCATCGCGCCGGCGGTGACAAACAAACCCGCGAGGTTACGCGTCGCGAATCCAGCAAGGATCTGTCCAAGACCCATAAGAAGTACGCCGATGACGCCCATAGTGCGTGCGCCCATCGCCCCCAGCAGGCGGGAGTTGATTATCGCGAGCGCGGCAATGAGCGCCACCGCCAAAGAACCGATAAACGCGAGTGTCGACTCGGGCGCGAGTTTGCGGTCCACCAATGGGCCCTGCAGCACGCCCCAGCTGTACGTTGTGCCAACGTACCAGAACGCAATCATCCCGGCACAGCCGACCATTGCCCAGCTGTGAAACCCGCCGTCGGGGCACAGCGCGTCGAACTGCCGCGACGCCTCCATGATCTCGTCGTGGGATTCGAGAGTTGAGGCCTTTGGCGTGTTCGCGTCAGGAGGTGTTTCGGGAGACGGCTCAGTTGCTTCTCCGACACCCCGGGAGGGCAGAGTCGAGAGCTCAAGGTTGAGCTCGGGGTGCGAGGAGCCGTTTTGGAGAGCCGAAGTGGTCGCGACGGACGACATGTTGGGGTCAGAAGAGGGGATGTAAGTGGCCCTCCTGGAAGAATGGCACTCTCAAGTAACGTCAAGGGACAAAATACGGCCACTTTTCCCCCTCTTCCAATGCTTATCAATCTAGTCTGTCTCCCATGCCCTCGGTTTGTCTCGTCGTCGAGGACGTTGATGAGCACGCTGTCGACTCGAATCTCAGTGGAGCACATGAGAATGTTGTTAACCGAGATTGTGGGGTCTCCATGCTTACTTCAGCCACCGAAGATCGGCATCGGCATGACGTCGAATCTGTGCACCTAGTGACATCGGGCAACCTTCGGCAACGACTCGAGAGAGAGTTCAAGTTCGAGAGTTTTGGCCCTCATAGCTCCTGCCTTGACTGATTCATTAACGTCTCTACGAAGTATTAAGAGTTCCCAGACCCAGCACTGTCTCCTTGCTTAATGTTTCTTCCCATCCTTGACGAGGTAGACATAGTCTCCCCTCGAGCCATCTTTGCCGTGGACAAACTCCCAGAGCGCGACGGACGCGTTGAACACGGTAAGCTTGTTGAGACCGTAGTTCTCGGTGTCGAGCGCGGCCGTGATTGGGAGCTGCGTCTCGCCATCGCGCAGCACCGAGTGCGACTCGAGGTTGCCCGCCGCGCCGTTGATGATGTGCGTAATGGACCCCTTGGCGGCGCGGTACGTATGGTTGTTGACGACTGCGTCGTGCGCAATGCTCCCGTTGCGCCCCATGGGCCACAGGCGCTCGTACCAGTGGATATGGCCGGAGAAGTATGCGTCCACCCCGTACTGCAGGAACACGTCCTCGAACGCGGCGCGCATCTTGTCCTGGTACTTGGCTGGCTCGGACGAGTACATCGGGCGGTGGGACATGGCGAACACCCACGGCGTCTTGCTGCGGTCCACCTTCTTGAGGTCGTTCACAAGCCACTGGTACTGCTCGTACGCCTTTGTGTCTGCGAATTTTCCGCCGTCGATGCGTCCGAACGGCCCCGAGTCAGTGAGGAAGGTCCGGTTCCGCGCCGGGTGCGTCTCGTTGCCTTTGAGCTCGGCGATGAACGGCCACTCGGGCGACGCCGCGTAGTCTGTCTCGCCGTTGAAGGTGATAAAGTGCGCGAGGCCATAGTCGAACGAGTACCAGAAGTTTCCGCGGCCGCCACTCTCGTCGCCGGGCATGTGGAAGCGGTGCGAGTAGGCCGTAAAGTTGCGTTGGGACTCGGGGCACGAGTAGTACGTGAGCGTCTTGTTGGCCTTGGTGCTCCCCGGCGGCTTGTTGTCGTCGAGGATTGCAGAGACCTCATGGTTCGGTCCATCAAACTCGGCGCACGCGGCCTCGTGGTTTCCCGGAGAGACGTGGTACGGCACGTGCTTGGTCACTGAGTTCATCCACTGCTGCCAAAGGTCCCAGTTGGTCTCGTACATTGTCGAGATGTCGCCGCCGTACGGCGATCCCTGCGAGGGAATCTCGCCCTCGGGCACCGGGATGTAGTACTCGTCGCTGTCGATCACCCCGCCAGGCAGTGTCGTGTCCGAGCCGTTGTAGCACAGGTCCCATTTGTTCGGGCCCTCGAGCACGCACGGCAGGATTCCGCCAAACCACTGGTCGGCGTACGCTGATATTAGCCGCTGATCCCCCGGTGTATTTCTCACAAATGTCACCGCCGTGCCACACGAAGCGGGCACCGTCAAGCACAGCATCGACAAGCCGCTCATGGGTGCCCTTTGCGTTCGTGTACCCCATATCAGCGAGAACAGCGACCGAAAACGGCTTGTGGTCCCCAGCCTTCGGCGCGGTAGTCACAGAGAGCACATCCGACGGCGTCGTGCCGTTACCTCCCGGAATCTGGTAATACACCGTCTCGCCAGCGGGGACGGAGATGCGCACCTCGTGGAAGAACTGCGAGCACTGCGTCGGGTCCGCGAGCGAACACGGCGGCGTGCGGTCGTACCTGCCATCAGCGACACCAAAACCACAGTCCCCTCACGTATGAGTAAATCCCTCGGCGGTGTGCACCAGCTTGTCGGCCTTGGTGCCCCAGTGCACCTTGGGGTTACACCCGATTCCGAACGGCGTCTGGAAATGCACGTTTACGCCGCCGGGGAAGAGGGCGGTCGAGATGACATTGATGTTGTTAGTTACATCTCCGGGGGCGGGGGAGACGGCGGGCGGCATGCGGAGGCGCGGGAAGCCCTTTCCATTGCCCTGTACGGTGTGGTCGACCAGGTCGCCGATGGGAATCTCGGGGCCCGTGTACGGGTACGTCGTGTCGACTGCGCGCGGGGCGAGGGCCGGCCGGGCCGGCGCCGAGGCCGCCAGCGGGAGGAGGAGGAGGGTCGCGAACATTGAGCGATGGCTGAGGAGAGATGGTGGGGGAATAGCTGGAGTCACTTATATCTCAGTGCTTGTCCGGTCCACATGGGCCAAGCGTCCATAGCATCTGTGAGGCCCCAAGAGCTACCATGCTGCCTGTACACTTTACATAGAACATTGATGTTCAGCATGGTACGCAACAGCCGCAATCCCACGCTACTATGAAACGTGCATTGTTGTGGACGCTCAGCGAGTGAGAAGAGGCACGTTTGTGGACGCGTCTGTTATCTTCGACGTCACCGAAGCTTATCTCGGTCTCCGCGTGCTTTATTTAGATATCGACGGCCTAACCCGGCGGCATCGTCAATGTGGGCTGTTGATGTGATGAATGGGATGAGCTCCTGTGTACAATTTCCATAACGGGGCTCTCAACATCGAACGTGTGTCGCAATGTGAGGCTCACCTCGGCATGTTCTCAAAGAACCAGAACGGTACATCCACGGTAATACATGTATATAACTGACAACGCATCTCCTCTCCCCTAGAATGGCAGCAGGCTCTGTTCGGTAAACGCGAACGGATCCTCGGTAGAAATTGGCGCAGCGCTCAGAATGTCCAGCAGAGTCTGGTGGTCCCAGAGATCCCCGTCCGTGAACCACTGCATGTCCTGCTGAACCTGCGTCGCGTGCGTGTGGGCCGTGTTCGCCGCGCTGTCCATCATCTCGCTCGGGTCGATAAGCCCGTTGGGGGCCTCGCCGCCCACCCCACGCTCGATGTCGAACGCCGGTTCCTTCGGGAACGTAACCTCGCCCTTTGTTGCGCGGTCCAGCTGCGCACGGATGTTTGCGATTCCCCGGCGGATACCCGGACCTTGTGTCGAGGCCTGCTCCAAAATGTCGAGCGAGGTGTGCACCCGCTGGAACGCCTCGTCGCGCACGAACGGGTTGCCCGTACGAATAAGGATGATGTCGACTCCACTTGAAGTCAGAATTTGTTTACAGATAGGCACTCACGCAGAGATAAAGCAGCAGTAGACGAAGAGGAAGTGGTGATTGAAGTGACCAAACGTCTGGCCCCACAGCGACAGCACAGCGCCCGTCTCGGCCGACGCGTTTCGGCAGTGCGTAAGCGCACTCGATGCGAGAGCGGAGCGGCTGTTTGCCGTGAGGAGAGGGCGGTAGATGAGGATACGGATCGTGTGGTACAGGAGGCTGTGGCGTAAGTGAAGGCCCTGGCATCGAGACCACGATCTTACTTACTTTAGGATGACAGTATTTGCTGGCGGGCTGACTGCCGGGAGCGAGTGCGCTTCGATCTTGATCTCAGCCGGCAGCTGTTTCCTCCACGCGTCGAGGCGGTCAATAGCCGAACGGATGAAAGACAGCGAACGCGCATTCGGCCGCGAGGGTGAGTACATGTTGGTGAGGATCGACTCGAGGATGAGGTTCAGTGCCGCCGAGTGGCGGAGCGTGAACGTCTTGAGCAGCTTGCGCTTCGGGTACGGCCTGTCTAACGGCAGCGTGCCCTCGGGAAGACACGGCGACCAATCTGTTTCGTCGTCCGGGTCTTCGGGTAGCGAGTCCGGTGTGAAGCCCGGCCGGGAGGCTAGGCTCGGCTCGCGTCCGAGTGTCAAACTCATCGTCTTGTCCCAGCAGTATGCACTCCAGAACAACCGGTTCCGCATGTCGCGCTCCTCCGGGGAGAACTTGTGCGCAGAGACATCCTGGTCTACTGGGAGATGCAAGCCCATCTGAAGGTCAGATCGTCGTTCAAACTGCCGTTCATGCAGTACACAGTCACTTACGTCTTGCATCATCCTGATCGCCATGCCGGTGAGCATCCATGCCTGGCTGGTTTTGCCGATAGCACATTGGCGGCCAGCGAGACCAAGTAGTGCCTCTGAGAGTGGTTAGCGTTGGTGTTCACAACGGCCGTAGTTTCTGAGGCAACCTCGGCTGAAGGCCGAGTGACGCTCTTGTCTCGACGCTCTTGTCTGGATCATACTCACGGATAGTTGGAATCCGCCCCGGTGCCATGGTCTCCTCGGCGAGCATGCTCATCGCGAGGCTGACATACTGTTCGCCGCGCTGAGCTCGCTCGCGCTCCGGTAGACCTGCCGAGAAACGGATGCCGGATATGTAGATGACAATGAGGAGGAACTCGGAGAAATACGGGCCGTCGAGGGCCATGTCCCGTATGAACAATGGGCGGTGAACGACAGCGTACACTGGACTCGCCCAGGAAAAGTATGTGTCGAGCCACTGCTCGGCCTCGTCTGCCGTCGCGTAGCGGTGGCGAAGCCGGGCGGCCGCGCGGAGGCGCTCCTCGGTCCAGTTGGCTGGGGATGTACTGTCGAAGCGCGGCGATGCTGGCGCCGTGGGTCGCGTGCCCGAGTCGTCAAACATACTCAGCTCGCCATGGTACACTGGCCGAGCAGAGTTGCCGAGATGGTACTGCGGTCGACCGAGCGTGTCTTCAGCATGCTCATCATGGGTATCTGAGCTGCCACTGGCCAACACCTCGCCAGGAGGGGCGACAGTGCCGACGGTCACTGTCGCTTCGCCGCCCCTGCGGGGCTCCTCGTGCTCTGTGCGCCGACTCGGTCCAGGAGGGTGGGTGATGGACGGCGGTCCCGAGGCGGCTTCTTGTTTCGGAGCCGGCTGGATGGCCTGCGCATTGGACGGACCGCCCAGGCTATTTCCATCGGCGAGCCCCTCTAGTCGGCGGATACGCTTTTCAAAGTCGGCTAGAACGGCCTCGGTGTCCTTCGTCTGTCGGGGCACGCGCACACGCTCGACCGGCTCGCACACCGTGTTCGTCTCACGGCATCCGCGACATGGCGGAGTATCTACCTCCTCGCACTTGATCTTGCGCTCGCGGCAGGCCTGGCATTAGTCGTGGCTTCAAGATGTAAATCTGAGTTTGTGGACATGTGGGACGCAATGCCAAGGTCAAACGACCAAAGACACAGATGTGCACGCGATGTAAAACGTGGTTATAAGTACTCACGAGGCAAGAATGGCCATACGGACGTTTCTTGTAACGCTGGGGCTCGTCAGCACCAGTGGCCGCGCGCTTGCGACCGTTCGTCATGGTTGGGCCTGTGGCCTCCGGCGATCGCGGCGGCGGCTGCTGCTGGGGACGAGCGCGTGAGCCGCGTCGCTGGCGCTCGGGCGGTGGAGGCTGGGTGTGGGGCTGGTCGGCTTGCTCGCCAGCGTCTCCGAAACTCTCTAGCACGAGGCGCAGGGCTGGGCTGTGGTCGTGCTGGGAAGGGACCGGAAAGGAGCTGGGAAGAGTGGTGGGTGGTGGGGCGTCTGGTGTTGGCGGAGTACGGGGTGCGGGGTTCGGATTGGCGACGCTGGGCGGAGGAGTATAAGAAGAAAGAGGGAGGGAAACCGATGTACGGGTCGTGGCGCTTCTCAGCGGTGCAAGGACGGAGCGGCGGAGTGGACGCTGATGCGGAGTGTCGTCGCTAGTTGGGCTTTCGGCGTCGTTCGAGGTGGTGTGGGCAGTGGGATTCTCAGAAGCGGTGTCCCGGCGTTCGTCTGGAGGAGTGGATGTGGAGCTGGGAGTGGCTGGGAGGTGGTTGGCTGCTGGGGGGGATGCTCCATCTCGGCCGTCTCGGGCGCCTGGAGCTGACGAGGTTGACGACGGCGATGGAGCGAGGAGGAACATGGACATTGGCCATGACCGTGGAGTGCCACCCTGGGCGTGATTTATGAATCCCGAATCCCGGCCAGGTGCGGGCTTGCCAAAGTCGAGCATCATCCCGGGCAGGCGGGGCAAGAGGGAGTACGGGGGGGAAAGAGTCGTATTTGCTCCGCGCAAAGGGTGTGAAAAGCTTTCGAGTTTTCGTTCAGTGTTCTGTTGATGTCGATTTTTATGTTATCAACAAGATGGCGATCTGGAAGACGACAGAAGAGACGATCCGGTGTTCGCGTGGATCATTCCCTTTGTTGTGACATTATCTCATAGGAACCACAACGGGTGATAAGGATAGAGATGCAAGGCAAGAACGATCCAAGACACATACACATACATACAACGGTGCCCCATGCCCGAACCGTGCGCCACCATGTTGCTCCGCGCTATGGATCCGGGGCAGTCTTGCCCCCCCCCCCCCCCCCCGGTGTAGCAATAGCCGTAGAGCACCAGCCCACTACGGCCACTACGCATGCCACGCCATGAACGCCGCCGTACATGCCCACCGCCCCATGCACCTCGGCTGGACCGGATCTCTGACCTCGGGGTCATGGATATCATGGCCGGCCGCTGTCCTGAGCGATACCCGTCTATGTATTCTCTGGCGCGCACACATTGGTACCTTTGGGGCAGCGGGGCCTCATCTTGGAGATTCCTTGGCAGTGCTCGAAGCGAGGCCGGGCCCCGCTCATTACTCATCGTCGATGAGGCGCTCATTACCCAACGTCGATTGCGCGCGCTCGACGTCGATTTGTCGGTCGTGCTCATAACCCAACGTCGATTTGTTGCTGCCCAAGCTGCCTCACTTCTCGGCCACCTGCCAGCCATTCAACCCCTATTGAGGCGTTGTTGCCATCAACACAGTGTCACGCACATGTCGCACAGGTGACTAGGAAAGAGATTATATAGTGGCCCCCGTACCTCCCTGCGGGGCACGATTCTGGCAAGGGACGCTGTGGGGAGTGACTGGTGGAGTCTCGTGGTTGCAATCTCGGATCTGCGGGGCATTCCGTCTGCCGAGTGGATAGCCGGTGGCATGTGCCGCCTGTTTATGCTTCCAAACCTGCCTGCCAAGGGTGGCCAAGGCCGCAAGTGCCTCAGTGCGGCCAAGACCTTGAATGTCGCGACCGACAACGTGAACGCTGACATTTATCCGCTGCCGCTCAGAGGTGTGCACTGGGTTCATGAACAATGGCCGCTACCGCCGGCTACCGCAGTTGTTCAGCGCAATCTGCACACACCCAAGACCCTTGGCGTCCCGTCTACACCACAGGTGGCTTCCGGCTTGCCTCTATCGACAACGAGACAGACACACGGAACACATCGAACGTACATTGTGGAACACTCTCGCATCTATATCATTCTAAACTATGATTATACACTTACTCGAGTCAATGTCCCATGCTGAAAGACCGCAGTTCAAGGCAACCTAGACCATATCGTGTTCCTCGATGTGCACCAGGTCGCCATTCTTCGTCACCTCGCTGCTGGCACCACTTGTGCCAATGTTGTTCCCTGCAAGCCTGGCCTCGAGCGCGCGCTGAATGTGCTCGCGCTGTGCGGAGAGGCTCTTCGGCTGCTTGGGCTTGAGGATCGCGTCGCTGAGGAAGAGCGTGTGGAACAGCCCACCGAGCGACATGCCGAGAATGTTCGTCAGCGCCGAGAGCGCCGAGTATTTGGCTGGGAACGCACCCCGCCCCCAGAAACATGCAACTGCAAACCGCGAGCCGAGGTCGCGCGCGCTGTTCAGCGCCACGCCGTTGACTGTAAAGACCAGCAGGGAGATGAAGAACAGAATGGAGATCACAAAGGCGGCGGACGCGGGCGCGACGAAGTGGTTTGCCGGGTCGAGCACGGAGAAGATTCCGATCGCGATGATGATCGTGCACGCGAGCTCATTGATCAGTACCGTGCCGATAGGTTGTCCGGGGTTGAGGAAAAGCCCGATCGTGCCGGCCGGCCCGGCGGGTGTGAAGATTAGGTTCTCCTCGCCCGCTGCGATCATCCTCTCCGTGATCTGGCGCAAGGCGGGGCGAAACTGAGCATAGATCAGGCAGCCCGCAACGAAGGCCCCCGAGATCTGCGAGGCGATGTAGTACGGCACTTTGCGCCACTGGAAGCCCTTGAAGATGGCCAGCGCGATTGTGACACCAGGGTTAAGGTGCCCTCCGGATGTCGGTCCGACGAGAACGACGGCGAGGGCGACGCTGCGGTCAGCATTCGTATCTTGCGGCTGTAACTTGAGACGGTAGGCTGTGCCAGCTGATAAGCATTGCCGATCGACTGCGTTCAGGCCGAAGAACACCCACTCAGCCTGAGCTGTTGATGGTGGGCGACAGATCTAGAGAGCCGCGGCAACGACTCGGCACCAACGGTGCCAAGATGGTCCTGTGACATTAATGACACCCTGGTCGCGGCTGGCCAGACTCGCGCAGTGGGCACGACACAGTAGGCGACCATCATGATCCTCATGAATCAAGGCAGTACAGGCACAACCACCATCAGAAACCAATCAGCGACTCACCCAAAAGTCCATGCAAACGCCACGCTGAGCATAGATCCCATGGCCGGCTGTCCTGCCTCGCGGGTAGTGTAGAAACATGCCGTCGCGCCCATGCCCGCCCAGCAGAAAACGAGCACGCCCGTGAACTCGGCGATGCACTCGACGACCCATTGCGGGCGGCGCAATTCCCAACCCTCGATCCATGAAGGCGGCGCGCGACGTGGGACGGGGTGCGGTGCCTGTGTTGGCAGGAAAACATCACCAAGACCGACTGTCTGTTAGCGATGCAGAGGCTCGAGTACCGCAGTGCAGACTCACCCTCCATTTCACCGGGCAGACGCGACGGACGCCGCTGGGATGCTGTCATTTTGATGGGATGAGTTTTGCGGACTGCGAGCTGTGACGCTCTAGATGTCAAGAGTTCTCGTTCAGTAGTCCCTGGTGGATGATGGGCAGGCGTCAACGGAGGCGGCAAATCTGGCTCCTAGTAGAATATATAGCAACAGAGTGCCAGTGCACCATCATTGAAAGTATGTCAAAAAGAGTGGGCAGGCCGTAGCGCTTCACAGTTTCTCATCGACATCATCCGGCACTCGGAGGCGAACGGCACCCAGTGAATGGCCGTGCGGTACGGCCGTGGTCCTGTAGCGCTTACCGCGTTGGGTGCTGCCAAGAAATTCCCCGACCCGCGTTATGTCTCGGACGTTGATCTAATGTCATATGTGAGCAAATATCATTCTGACAGTGTGAGCCAGCCGCTGGGAGGACTGCGTGGCTTGAGTCTACAAGCGCGCGCAGCGTCGCGTCCTCATGATCCGTAGTGCACGACCATGTATATCCTGGGATGTCATGCAGCGTTCTCGGCCTTGCGGCTCGGGACCTTAAGCGCCGCGCATTGGCTCAACCGCGAGGGACGACGCGGACCGGACCTCTAATGGACACAAGCAACTGCGCCACTCGCCATGCCCTCGAGGCCTGGAGCGCGCCGCACGGTCGTCCTGTTGCTCGTGATGGTCGGCTCCATTTGCTGTTCCCTGGTTAGTTTCAGTCAGTTTGCAGAGCGTGAGAAACACTCAATGGTGGTTCTGTGGCCTGTGGAGCATGTGCAGCATTGCAGCATGCAGCAGCCTTCTCGCGCTTCTCGAGTCACGCTCCCGTCGTCCCGTCCACATGCACATTCATGTCCGGTTGAAGGCCGGCTCGGAAATTGATGGACAAGGTGAACTGGTGCTCAGTGGCAGAGGTGGGCAACATTTGCGGCCACCATAGTGTTTCGCGTGGTGCGGAATTCCGCGGTCTTTCCGAGAACCTTTGTGTTCAGCTTGCAATGTCGTGAGTATCCGTTCCACATGCTCGTCGAAGATTGGGATCGCGTGGCAGATGTGCACGATCGCGTACATGCGTATCGCACCTGCCGCACTCTCGCACATCAGACACTCATGTAGGTCGTGGATCGTGGAAGTGACGCCAATCACTCGCACACTTTACTACTCTTCTCATGTTCCATCTGACGCTTGGCCAAACACACCCACGCTCGTACTAACATCCATTCCATCCTAACACTTATTCTTCCATCAGTGAAAGAAAACAAACGTCCATAATCGGCGTGAAATGACTAATCGTCTACAGCTGCATACTCACTCAATACTGACAGCTCAAGTGGCCTGCAACGGCCCGTTCCAGCTGGTCGATTCCGAATAGCTGACGACCTTTACCAAATGTCTTAGCGCACGGTCACCTCGCCATCGGGATGACGGGTTTGAAACGATCTTGACCGACAGACGAACAGCCAGCGAACGCGGTCAACAGTAGCCTTGTACATCGACTGACTTCTGCTGTTTCTGAGCCTTGCCTTCGATCTCCTCCCTCTTTCCTAAACCCTCACGGTTCAGCAACCTTACTGAGATTATGCTGTATTAAGTTTTTCTTCAGGATATAACCATTCAACTCTGAGCGCACTTGCTCCAGTCCTACAATCCCCTCGCTCGCACCTGACAAACGATCTTCCCTTGCATCAGCACGACGCGCAATCTTTGCTCCGAACGATAAACGTTGACAATAGGTGCTCCTGGGCCATCACCTTCAGACCTGCTATAGAGAATTGGCGGGCTAGGAGGGGACCGTCATTAAAGGCGGGTCCAGAAGCTAAGATCAAACCCAGGGATATGCTGCATTCTGAGAGATTTACATTGTCCTTCCGACTCGTATTTGGCCTTTGTATGGTCATTGTCTATTGGATTGCTGAAATCTTTTTTGGTAATATATTGTTACTCAGCTGCGCTGGAACCAATGCTTGAAAGCCACAACCTCGCAATTTCACTGCCGATTCTGCCGTAAACTCTTTCAACACACTCCTTACCAAAAGTGCGACCAGACTGGAGACCTCCGCGTAACCCTCCTCCCCTCTCACAGCTGCCGACTGTCGACTGCGGGTGACACTACGGAGAAGGGGGAAAGCAACGAGGTCAAAGAGCGCCACATGAACAATGAACGCAGGACGAGCGAATGAAGGACGAATGACGGGTTGAGCAGATGAGTTAACCGAACTCCAGCTTCACGGTCTTACAGAATCCAAAACCTCAGCAACATTGTGCCACAACAATCAAAAAACAACAAACCTCCTGACGAACCTCCTCCTTCTGTGGGGGAGTGTCTCAAGTGACCCGCCTCGATATCAACATGCAGAGACAATTGGACGTGGGTCCTCAGTTCATAGCGCTTCTGGAGACCCCAATAATAATAACAATGGAACAGGTGCGGGGCTACCGACCTTTGTCAAGCCCACACCAACGGGCAGCCAGCGGCCAGCCGGCAGCTCTCAGCCTTCAGCTCAAAGCGCTCCTAAAGGCTCACAGCAACGGAACAGCAACGGCATCCCCAACCTTTGTTCAGCCAGCCTCTGTTAAACCCACAGCAGCTGCCAATTCCTCTCTTCATCCCGTTGCGCCCTAACCCGCTCGTGAGTCATTGTTACGAGTCAGCTTGTCCCCCGCCCAGACGAGTTCAGTTTTGGGCGGCAGCCAAACGAGAGTCACTGCGATGAGCGATGCAGTGAGAAGGATACATACAGTACCATTATCGAACAGACGTACCATACACTTCAACATGAACATACAGAGTTGATCGGAACGGGAGCTGCACTTAGTGACCTGCAGGTTCATGCATGTAGACGCGCCTCCACGGCCGCCCAGATCCGTCGCGTCGCAGGTACATACAGTAGCAGCAGCATTCCAGACGTATTCCGTCGCTCGGTCATCGGACATGGCCGACGCAGGTCACCGGCTGTCCGGAAATGCGCCGGTGCCATGTAGCCGACGGCCTTGACCCGAAAGCCCACAAGTGGTCATTGTGGGGAGAATGTTGGATGCAAGCAACCGACGTCGAGGATCTATAACACTTTGCGTTCGAGCTGCTCTCGAACCATCTTATCGTTCCCAATCACTCTCAGCACACTCTCTCACTTTCGTGGCACTTCACCCACCGCCGCCATTCTCTCAATATGCGCGTCCCCACACTCCCAGTCCTCAAGGAGGTGCTCATCACGCACCACAAGAACAACATTCTCGAGCTACGCCTCAACACACCGCAGAACCTCAACGCCTTTGGACCTGAAAAGTGTAAGTGGCCCGCGGCGGCGAAGACGTTGAGCTGACGCGATTGGGCTCTAACTTTTACACTGCGTTCTACTCTTTGTCACTACAGACTGGGTGAGTGAAGAAAAAAGGATCGAACTTTTCCTATCCGATCGCGATGCAGCAACTAACCCGCAGGAACTGATCAAGGGCCTCGACTATGCCAAGGCGCACAAGGACATCAAGGCCGTCGTCGTGTATGTCCTCCTGTACTATGATAGCTGACATGCAGCTCCGCCAACGGCCGCTTCTTCTCGGCTGGTGCGCGCCTCGGTGCCGACCGCATGGGCAGCGCGGGCAAGAAGAACAATGCTGCTCTGTGAGTGTCTTGACGGCGGGGTCTGCTGTGCGCTGCTCGTGTCGTGTGCTGACGGCAGCTCATACATTGCCGCGCTCATCGACTTCCCCAAGCTTGTCGTCTGCGCGCTCCAGGGTGAGTAACAAAACTGTGGCTTCGGATTTCGCCTTTCGGCGAAGTAAGGCATCAAGCGTCAACGGAGCTATCAAATGTCGATCTCGAGGAGCACCCCTAACAGCAGGCCCCGCATATGGCATCGCCGTCACAACGCTCCCTCTCTTCGACCTCGTGTACGGCTCACCCGAGGTGACGCTCACGACACCGTTCTCGCGTATCGGCATCTCCCTCGAGGGCGTCTCGTCGGTCACCTTCCCGCCGCTCTTCGGCCCATCCATGACCACCCGTCTGCTGTACCTCGCCGAGACGGTGCCCATCTCCGAGCTCATGTACAGCGGCCTCTTCGCCGACGTCCTCCCGAAGGAGGGCATGGCCGAGGCCGTTATCTCCCGCCTCGAGAAGCAGCTCGAGGACCTCGCCCCCGGATCCATCAGTAAGCTAACCAGCCTTTCCCGATTCCCGACTCTTGACTGACAACAGCCACCTCCAAGTCGCACGTTCGCTCGCCGTCGATCCGCGCCGAGCTCCACAAGATCAACTCCGCCGAGATGGACTCGGTCGCGGGCCGCATCGCGTCCGACGAGCACCGCGAGGCCGTCCAGCGATTCATGGCCAAGAAGGCTGCGTCGAAGAAGGCCAAGCTCTGAGTGCGAGGTTGCGGGGAACCAAGGACAGTCGATGTGCCTCGCCATCTAACCGCCTTATCGGGTCGCGTGGACGCTGTTGTAAATATACCAACGGGATGTATGGCTTTCGTACGCGGCGTATGCATCGAGCACATGTGCGTATGTGTGTGTGAACTGTTTCAGTGTGGGTTCCGTAGACGATGAGCGATGCAGTCTCCAACTGTTGATAAACCACTCGGCCGAGGTTTGTCTGGCAGTCTCGGTGTGGGCATCAAGAAGCCGAAGTCCGGTGCTGTGCCTCCCGGTCATCCACACCCAGTCGCGAGCCTGTTCGGCAACCAGACATCCGCTACCCCACATCTTGGCGCTGTGAATAAGCATCGCATACCGCGCGCCGGGCAGCATCAAGTGACCTCATGGTCGCTGCGCGCGATAGATACCGAGATGTACCGCCGTCAGCCGGTTGCACCAGCGCCGTCGTGGGAGGCCGAGTGCGTGATGTCCCCCAGCGTCGATGGGGTGTTGTTGTCCTTCATCCCCCACTCTGTTCCTGTTTCCCAGCCATGTTGGGCTTTCTCCATTCTCCATCTACCCGACTGTCGTTCCAACGCACAAGTCTCCTGCGCCCCGTTTCCCGCCCTAGAACCACTCTCCGTCCCAGTCTCAGTCCTAAGCTCAGAATGGTGCATTCGGCCTTCAAGCTCCGCGACCCGTCGCTGCTGCAGTCGACGGGATGGATCAACGACAAGCCCGCGCGCGCACTGTCCGGCCGCTCGCCGTTCCCCGTCATCGACCCCGCTACGGGAGAGCAGTGGGCGACGATGGAGGCGATGGACGAGCAGGATACCGAAGCAGCGTGTGCCGCTGCCGCCGCGGCGTTCCCCTCCTTCTCCGCCATCCCAGCGCGTCAGCGCGCACGCATGATCCTTGAGATTGACCGCCTCGTCCGTGAGAACAAGGACGATCTCGCCCTCCTCATCACCATGGAGACGGGTAAGGCGCTTGTTGAGGCCCGCGCCGAGGTCGACTATGCCGGTAAGTATGTGCCCCGTTCGCCACTCACCCGCAGCTCAGTATTCGTGGCTCATGGCCGGCGAGGCGGAGCGTATTCATGGCGAGACGCAGAAGGCTAATGACGTGCCGAACCTGCGATTCTTCACGCAGAAGGTGCCTATTGGTCCTGTTGGCCTCCTGATTCCGTGAGTGAGAGTGAATTGTGAAAGATGCAGACTGAAATGTCGGCTTGGTAGGGTGTTGTGTGCAGAGCTGATCCGCAGGTGGAACTTCCCCCTCGTCATTGCACTGCGCAAGGTCGCGACAGCCCTTGCAGCGGGCTGCACGGTGGTGCTCAAACCGTCCCCCGAGACGCCCACGACGGCCGTTGCCCTCGCACTCCTCTGCCAGCGTGCAGGTATCCCGCCGGGTGTCGTGAACATCGTCCCTGCGTCAAACGAAACCACACCTGCAGTCGGCAAGGCGCTGTGCGAGGACAAGCGCATCAAGAAGGTTTCGTTTACGGGATCGACAAACGTCGGCAAGCTCCTTATGGCTCAGTGCGCCAGCTCGCTCAAGAAGATGACGCTCGAGCTCGGCGGAAACGGCGCGTGGATCGTGTTTGACGATGCGGATCTCGCAAAGGCCGCCGACGGTGAGTGCCGCGCGCTGCGCATCCTGTGAGCGTTCCAATGCGTGATGCTGACTCCCAGGCCTCATTGCCAACAAGCTGCGACACGCCGGACAGGTGTGCGTGTGTGCGAACCGCGTATTCGTCCAGAAGGGCATCTACGACAAGTTCTCAGCCGCGATCGCCGAGCGCTTCGCCAAGCTCAAGTTTGGGCATGGGCTGGATGAGGGCACAACAAACGGCGCGATCACGACGGAGCGCGGGGCCGAACGCGCACTCGAGCTGGTCGAGGACGCGGTCGCGCAGGGCGGCAAGCTCGTGTCCGGCGGCAAACGCTTCGGGACGGGCTACCTTATGGAACCGACGCTGATCACTGGGGCACCCCACAGCGCGCGGGTGTACCAGGAGGAGATGTTTGCGCCGATCGTGTCGCTGTACGCTTTTGAGGGTGAGGACGATGTTGTCGCGCTCGCGAACGACACGGACATGGGCCTCACAAACTATGTGTGGACGGAGAACGTGTCGCGCGCGTGGCGGATGTACGAAAAGCTCGAGAGCGGGACTGTCGCGATCAACACGGGCATTGCGAGTGCTGCTGAGAGTCCGTTTGGAGGTATCAAGGAGAGCGGGATGGGTAAGGAGGGCGGATTCGGGTACGGCGTCGACGAGTTCTGTGTCACCAAGAGCGCGGCGATTACGATCTGAGCCTGGAAGACGCGTCGGGACTTTGAGATAAGTGTACGGTTCAGAAGGTATGCATTCTTGGTTGGCTATAAACGAGCGTTGGTGCAGTTGCCACTTCCAACTGTCTTCTGAGGAAGGGCTTCCTGTTACTTGCAGAGATACCGTCACAGGTTGTGTGTCCCACAGCTGATACACCTTTGCTCACATCAGCTATTACTGACTGGGGTTCCGTGTACTGTACCGTGCCGAACAGAGGGAGGAGCTGGAGTCCCCAAACTAAGCTCAACAGTAACAGAAAAGCGTTTCTCTTCGTCTAGAACTCGACATGAAAGATTGCGTTCTGCTCATTCTATATTCTCACTACGAAACGAATGGGTTGCAGCGCCCAGTATCTGCCGGGCCAGTTGTATCTTGGCATACGGTCTCCCTGGACTTCCAATGATCCTTACCTCTGTGACGACCCACCAGTGTATCTGTCCTGTAGCTCACACGTCCCATAGTGTCAAGATATCCCACCAGGACGCCCAAGGGTCCACAACTTGAGCTAGTGAGCTTGCGCTCCCTGTGCGCATGGGAGTGGACACCGCACGAGGCGCTCCTCACAACGGAGAACGCGACGTCTCCTCAGACCGGTACAGCTCCCGCAGCTGGCACCATGATAACCCCCCTCTGTTGACTCTCCCCATTCTGACCAGCAGGACATGTTTCATGACCCCCATATCCTATCGGTTTACCTCCTGCGTACCTGGCCCATAGATCTCCTGCGGCCATAGGACTAGGGCGGGAGGTTCGCTCCGATACCCATTCTCAATGTGGAGGTCTCGGTAGTCAGTATCCAGCATCAGTGAGGTCATCGTCATTGACGACTAGCACGGCCCAGTCTCACCAGTAAACTAGCGGCCTCAGAGTTCCAAGAGCACTAGAACAGGAACAGATATCCCAAGCGCGGAATGCGGTTGTGTTTGTTGTCAAACTGGGGCGGTGCTAGATAATAAACCAAGCATCTTGGCGATGCTTGACGGAGATTACATCGCGCCCAGGATCTCGCCGGATGCAGTAAACACAAGATCATGGGCATGTGACCTCGAGGGACGATTACGTTGACGGCCGACGGACAGCTTCACCCTTTGGACCCCTTCACCCTTTGGACCCCTCCCCTCTTCACACCCAGCTTGCCCGAGTCTGCTTGCCCGACATCCAGTCGGAGGATGTCCGATTTTGGAGATGTCACCCCACTCGAAGTCAGTTACAGTTTGGGTTTACCTCACGCACGCTCTCAGTGTGGCTCATGCTCTGAACCTTCCAGCCCGCCGAGGACCCACACATCGTGGGCGCACCCAGGTTATGCAAGGTCGCAGGCTGGGGCTGGTTCATCACATCTGCACATCTGTCTGTCAGCCACCGCCACGGCTGGATCACTTACGGTCACTCTTCACTTCAAAGTGTTCCCGAGCTCGGGGTCTTCATCATGTATCTAAAAGGTCGGTGTCGCAGAATGGAGTGCAGAGGGCAGCATATGAAGACGGTGATGTTTCTGTCTATCGCTTTACCAAGAATGAAGTGATTAAAGATCTCAGTCCGGCTACAGCAGCCCTGCACCCACTGTGGGCCACCCTCCTCACAGTTTCGGGCGCCATCACGCTCCTCCATCGCCCTGTTCCGCTACCCATCGCATTCCATTGTCCTTGCATGAAAATGGAATGACTATATGATGACTACGGGGGCACCATCTCGCGACGGCGCCTTGCTATTACTATGCCCACAAAGTTCGTATAAAGTGTCCATTGGCGCCGGCAGGGCCGGGCTGCAGATGATGAGAAGGGGATTGTCCATAGGGAGTGGTAAGGGGAAAGACTACCAGCTCCTGATCACATGTCGCTCAAGGGCAACATACAGCCCTCGTGTCGCGCGCACGCGCTGCACCGTGCACGCTTAGGCGAGCTGGTCAGCAATCTGCTGGCGGGCGAAAGTGCGGCGGCGCTTGGGGACGGCGAGCGATGACTTCCACTCCTGGTTCTGGTTGTTGTCGCCGCAGGTCCAGATCTGGAGCTGCTGGAAGTTGGCGGTGTTGCCGGAAGGAAGGTCAAGGCAGTAGGGGAGGCCGTCGAGGGCAAGACGGTTGTCGTTGGTGTAGTACCACTGCTGCTGCTGGAGGCCGTCGTAGCAGGTCCAGATCTTGACGAGCGAGCCGTCGTGGGGGTCTGATGTGAGTTTGATCATAGTAAGGAGAACTCACTGGTGCCAGCGTCGAGGCAGTACTTGCCGCCGCCGATGGTAACGTGGCCCGAGCCGCGCTTCATGTTCCAGTTCTGGGCACCGGTTCCGTTGCAGTCGTAGCTGGGGTGTTAGTAGGGAAGAAAGGGATGGGGGTAGGTCGACGAGCAATGGGCCGGAATGAGGAGCGATTTGAGAGTGCTGTCCATCCACCATGAGTACCATGGTCTCCAGTCCTGGTGATCACACCGTCCTTGCTAATCGCACTGCTAAAGACTCATCTCGCCGAAAACAGTCGACACGCCCAGGGCGCTCGCTTTCTCACTCGCTCCACTCTCATTCCATCCACACCGCCCCGCTCGCATCCGACTTACATCTGCACCTTGGTGCCGTCCTGGTACTGGGCGCCGTTGACGTCCATGCACTTTCCGCGGTTGGTGAGGGTGGTCTGCTTGTAACCGCCGGTGGGGGTGGTCGGGGGCTTGGAGGTGGTCGAGGGGGGCGGGTTGCCTCCGGGCTCGCAGGGCTCGATGGCGGCCTGGACGGCGGCGGCGGCGAGGAGGACGTACGAAACGAGGGCGAGCATTATGGATAGATTAAGTGATGAGAGGGAGTGTCGAGAACGATTAAAAGTGATTAAGGAAGGCGAGCTGGGTGGGTGGGGGGATGTCGAAAGATGGGACGACGCGGGGCAGAGTGTATATATAGGTCTGGAAGTGGGGAAGACAGAGAGGAAGAGAGGGAAAGGAAGGCGGGCAGAGGGATGTAGCGCAGGTGCGCACAAGCTGGTCCCTCCAAGGCTGCGGATCAGAGGGGGGACTCGAGTGCAGACTGATCCGCAGGTCCACAAACACGCCCCGATCCCAATTCAGTCAACGATTGTTCAGGCGGATCAAGGCGGATTAGAGAGATCACAGGGCGAGTAGCCACAGGGAAATAACGCAGGGACTCAGCGTCGGAACGCGGACTAGCGCGCACGGTGTCCTTTGTGGAGTCTCGCACGGACCCCGCATCCAGTCAGCCAGTCAGATAGGGTCCAGGCACGGAAGGCCGGACAGAAATGTACAGAAGAAAGCGCGGCGGAATGGGAGAGAAGGTGTGAAAGAGTGAGCAAGGCACGAGAGGAGAGGACACCGGCTAAGCGGCCAGCGGAACGGCAGAGGCACGAAAGGACCCAAAAGAAGGGAGATTGCGTGTTTACCCTTTTGCACAACAAAGCCTATATAACTTTCACCCTCTCTTTTCTACCATTGTGCAGCTCATCGTCACCGGCGATGACGGCGACAGCAGCGACGCCCTGGCGCCGAGGCGGTGCGCAACGCCGATAGGGGGCATGTGCTAGCTGCAGCGGGCATTCATCCCATTGTTGGCGTGAGGGGAGTGACGGATGCGGCGGGGTGTCCTTATTTTCTTGCCGGCTATTCCCAGTGTATAACGAGCATTGTGTATTGTGTGCGTCAGTGCCAGCCGCCAGGGTGCAGGGTATTATGCAGGGAAGGAGTGCGCCACCATATGCCACCATCACACTCTCATCGCCGCTCCTGGCATGTGGCCGTGAAGAATGAGCAGCTAAAGAGTTCAAGCTGCAAGCTGAGGATGCTTCGGCAAAGAGCCCGGCTGAGAGCACTCACTGGGTGCAAGCATACCTGTGGCCTGTGAAGCTATTGTGGATGCCACACGGCGTGCGCCACCTCCAGCCAGGCCAGCCAGCCGAGGACCACGATCAGAAGCGATGCAGGAATAGGGATCCCAATCCAGTCCGATCCAATCCAATCCTTACTCAATAGATCTACAAAAACGGGCATGGTGCGCCAGGCCAGATGCTTGACAGGCTCATTGGACACGAGGACCGCAGAGTCGTACCGCGCGCTATGCTGCCTGCTACTGGGCTGGCAACTGACAACTGATCATGTGCTGGGATAGTGGACTATTCTTTAGGACAGGGAGAGACCTACGACACACAGCACAGCCTGAGGGGTTACGACACACATCCAAGCCCACCCCTAGAAGCTTCGGAATACACAGAGGATGCAGTGGGTAGCCATTTTACACAAGCATGTGTCGTGTGAGCGCGTATATGGTGTAGAGAAGACGACGCCAGAGAACAAGCTCCGGGGGGATCAAAGCCCTGTTCACTCCCCTGAGTCGTCTTCGGCGAACCGGTCATTGTTATGTTGCAACTATCAATTCGTTTCGCTGGCTGATGCAACCGCGCTGTGGCCTTGTGGGAGACAGGATATTTGGAGGGCAGGCACACAGGTACGCCCGAGTACCAAAGCCAGTCCGACCCTCCCTGTCCGATGCTGCCCGCGCGCCGCGCGCCGCGCGCCAGCGCCGACGGCGGCGACGTCATCGGGCATGACGTCTGGCACCGGCATTGACACCGTCAAGCTGTGCTTCACATCGGCACCTCGGCACATCGGCATCCGACAAGAGAAGCAACAGACAGCGCACTGACTGCCGACGGCGTATGCATCCTGCGTTCCATGCTACCAGATACCAGATACCAGACCCCAGAACAGATCGGGGCACGATCCTGATCCTGGTATTTGTATCTTGCCTGCACCGCCTCTACGCACTACGATCCCGCCTGTCCAGATAGTCCGCAATGTGCCGAGAGCAAGACACCATCAACAGATGACACTCGTTCTATAGCGTACCAGCAGTCGGGTACGCGTACCCACGTACCCGGTGTCGGCCGCGTCTGTGCGCGCTTGCCCGTTGTCTGATCCTGTCGGTATGCTCGCGAACAGTCCATGCTTTGTACGGATGTTTCATTACCGTCACGGCGACGTCTGCGGCACCGCCCTGGCGTATTTGCGGAGCACACAATGGAGAGATAGAGTTCTGGGATTCTAAATGACCTTCAATCTTCGACATGACGCTCAGGCGTGCGTGCTCTCATGACAAGCATTTACATCAGATGTTACTGCCCGCCCTGCGTAGTGCTATGATACAGACATCGCTAAGCGATCGCCTCGACCCAGATTCGCACAGAGGGCCTCGGTATTCGCAGCCGCGGCCCGCGTGCTCCTTCGTAATCGCCAGCCCTAATCGTTCCGCTCCAGATCGCGCGCGCGCTGCTCAATCCTGGCGATCATTTGCATCGCCTGCCGTTGCCATCCGCGCTTGTCCATCCACTCGGTAACGGCGTCGGGATCGTACGGGTCGGGGAGCGGGCCCGCGTTCAGTATCTCCACGACGAGTTTGCGGCTCTCCTTGCGCGCCATGCGGCGGTCGGCGACCTCGCCCTCGCTGTCTGTCGAGTTGGACTTGAGCGAGTCGAATGACGGACCGCGCACGCGCGCGTTCATCGACGACGCCGCGCGCCGCAGGCAGTGATACCGCCGCCGGACGAAGAGGAATATCGTGTGCTCCCAATGATGTGTCTCGTGGAAGGAGCGTGTGCGGCGGAGACAAAAGCTGCCCATGGGACCAAGATCGCGGGCGTCGTCGTCTTCGTCGAGCACCATCTCGGGATCATCGTCGTCGTCCTCGTCGTCCTCGTGAGTCTCGGCGTCGTACGGGTCGCCACGGAGCCACGCCTCCTGTGTGCACATCTGGTTGCGGCGGTTGCACGCCTCGCAGAACGATTCAGACTCGTCGAGTCTCGATTGCTGAGTGTCAGCGTGTCAGCGAGCTAATGTGGCTGCAGGCCACTAGACCCACCTTCCATATGGGATAAGTCTCGAGCGCTTCACGAAAATCAGGCTTCCAAAGGGAGCTCGCAATCGTGTCGCGCAGCCCGCGCATGCGCTCGCGGACGTCGTGTAGCTGCCGTCCAAAGTACTCCTTTTTCTCCCCGCGGAGCGGAAACACGCCATGCGCGCCGCGCACAACAAGGAGCACGATGTACTGGAACACGACCTTGAATTTGTATTCCGGCGACTCGCGCTTGAGCGAAAACTCCTGCGGGAGGGCGACCGATCCGTCGTCGGACTCGTCGATGATCCAGTCGTCTGAGCCTGGTGCGCGGCCGTCGGCCGAGTCCTCCTCCGACTCCCAGTCTTCCTCGTCCGACTCGCTCTCGCTGCTCTCGCTGCTCTCGCCCTCCTTCGGCGGCCACTGCTGCGCCGCGCGCCGCCCGCGCAGCTTTTTTAGACCATCCAGGAACTTGCTCTTCTTTGCGCCGCGCAGCCGCGACTTTGTCTTGAAGCGGCCCGGCTCGTCGAGCGCAATCTCCGCGGCGACATCCTCGTCCTCGGTCAGCGCATCCGGATCGTCCGAATCGTCAGGGTCGTGGTGCCGACTGTGGCCGCGACGATCCCGATCACGTTTGTGTTGCTTGTCGTCGCGACGGCGCATCTTTTCCTCCCTGGCACGCCGCTCCTGGCGATCCTTCGACTGCGAGCCGGACAACTCTCCAGCACGCGACTTTCCCTTCCCCTTGCCCTTGTCCTTCTCCACACGCGTCCGCTTCGCCGGCAGTTGATCCTCGGACTCATCGCTGCGCTGTCGCGCACGCCGGTCCGACGTCGACGGGGCCTCCACTTGCACAGCGCGGCTCTTGCCTTTTTCCGGTGTCGAATCCACCACGACCACAACTTCCTCTTCTTCCTCTTCCTCTTCCTCTTCCTCTTCCCCTTCCTCTTCCTTTTCCCCGTCCAAGGGTGCAAGAACTTGAGGGACTTCTTCGTGCTCGACTTCGTCTTCCGCGACGTATGGCGGGATCTCCACATACACTGCCGTCAGCCAATTCACCCGCACATAATAGGCGCACTCACCACGACACCGCCTCCCACAAACGTGTCCGCCATCTGGCACCGGCGTCTCCTCCTCCTCCTCATCCTCCTCGCTCTCGGCTTCTCGCATCCGCTGGGTTGCAGTCTGCGCCGCGGCGCGCCGCGACCTTCGTTCCGGGAGTGCAGGAGATTCCCTCCGTGTCCCGCGCCGCGGCCGGCGCTCGCGTGCCGGCTCCGGTTCATATTCAACCTGCACGACATCCTCAACAGCCTCAACAGCCTCCTCGTCGTCAGAGGGAAGTACGCGGCGCGGCGAGTCATGCGCCCCCCGCCGCTGGCTTGCGCGAGGATGGGTGTGCTTGTGCTGCGTTGGCGGGCCGAGGCGGATGGACCCGAATTCGCGGTCCGAGCCGTTCGACACGGCTGGCGAGTGCCGCTGGCTCCGTTGGCCGCGCCTGTTGCGGTTGCTCGTGCGCGGCATGGTGGATGTAATGGGAGAGTGGGAGGATGGGATCGATGGGAACGTGACTGACGACGTTGAAAGTGGAGTTATATGAGGCTCACTCTTTGTTTGTGGCGACCGAGACGGAGGTAATTTGCGGAATGGGCCAAGGAATCCAGGGGAGATACGGATATAAAGTCAGTGGATAATGTTCGGATAATGTGGGTGCAAGTTGCTCCAGGCCAGGTGCTCCGTTCAACGTGCTTTGCGCGTAGTACAGGCTGCAGTGCATGTGGTGATATGGAATCCTAGTAGCTACAGTAGAGATGTGAGAAAGGAGAGCTCACGGAAGAATGGCGGAGAGGAGGAGAGGGGGATTGGATCAAGACAGATCAACCTATGCGGACCCTTTGCGGCGCCAGCGCTTGCACTGGGGGTTCCTGGCCTTGACGTCGGCGGGGGGCTCGCCACCGGCTGGGGCCTGTACCTTCGCGCCAGCCAGCTGGACTTTTGTCTCCAAGGTGCCAGCGGCGCCCTGCTCTTTGGGCTTCTCGGCAGGCGGGGCGGCGGCGTCCTTGGGCCTTCCAGCGGGGGGAGAAGCGGGCCCAACGGGCCCGGCGGCGCCGCAATCACCCTGGGGAGGCTGGAGGTTCGCGCCAGGAGCCTCCTCGACACTAGCCCCGGGGTCGGGGAACTTGACGTCCGTGTCGCTGACGGTCATGCACGAGGTTCCCGTGTTGGCGCGGAACATTGCCGGGCGGGCCGCGCGTTTGGCGGGCGCGCCGCCACCGCCGGTAATCTCCACCGCGGCGCAGTTCATGTACATCTCTGGGCGGCCGCCCTGCTTCCCGAACCAGGTCCACGCGAGAATGGCCTTGCCGGCCTGCACGTCGGCTGGCATGTCGTAATTGAGCGTCGCGCCTGGTGCCGAGGGACAGTTTCCGTGGAAGCTCTTGAGGACTTCCCAGGTGTTTCCCTTATCGTGCGAGATGGAGATCTGACACGAGCCGCCGCCGTGGATCGCGCTGCCGCCGAGCGTTATAGAGGCGGAGCTGCCGGCCGCGATGGACGTCGTTGGCGCACCGGAGGGCCCGTCAAAGTCCGTGTGGTAGCCCTTGCATGGGAAATCGGAGCCGTCCGGCTTGAGCGGCTCGGTCATGCTGTAGTCGACCTGGACGCCGGGGCTCTTGTTGTTCTTTGAGCGGAAGGGCGCGGGCTCGAGCATCTCTATGTGTGCGGATGCGGGAACCGCGGAGAGCACGGCAAGAAGCGCGGTGAGGGCGACTGTGTACGAGGGGAGCATTTTGTGAGTTGGGTGTCGTGGTTAGATGGGGGTCGGTCAAGGAGATACCGTCAAGGTGGAGTGAGTAAGAAGCGTGAGTGTACTGGGCCAGCCAGGAGGAGAAGAGAAGAGAGCAGAGGTATTGGTTGATGGGGAGAAGAAATGGCGCACACTGGGGTTTATATACCACCTCCGGACCCACCGGTGCCCGGTGGCCAACCTACCGCGTGCATGGGATATGGGATATGATGAGGAGTGCGAAAGGTGGTGGACAAGAGGACTCAAGACGATGCGGTAGGGCAATGTGCCTTTCAAAGGACGGGTGGCAGTGCCAACAAGCACCAAATGCACCCACCCACACGATGGTGGCCGTTTCAGAGTTGGAGGTGCACTTGTGAGACGAAGGGATATCCATTTATCCCACACAGCCCGCTCGTCAGGGGAATTCCCGGGGGCGATACAGTATACAATCACCGCCAACAGCAACGTGCATCGCAGGGTTACTCTCAGTGTTCCAAACCCAGACGGGCACATCCTGCAATCCACATGCTCTGCAATCCCGGCACGCGGGACGACTGGACGCTTTGCGTCACATCCTGCGCATGTCAATCCCGCAGATCTCACCTCGCGGATCGCTGAAACGGTCTTGGCTTGGCACAGCCGCGGTGCGCAACTCTCCCAGTTAGCCAGTTAGCCAGTTACTCTGAGCCCATGACAGAGCAGCAGAGAAGAACACTTACTGGCGAGCATGCCTTTGGACAGAGATCTGCGTCCGCGAGTCTGGCTAGACTCTAAATACTTGTGTGCTTCAGATCGCACCAACGCTGGCGGTTAGTTTCACGTTCGGCATGTCCAGGCGCGGTGACTTCGTCTGTTGGCCACGAGCAACGGGCGCTGTATCACTCTGCCAAGCACAGTGAGCTCCTGGGGTCTTGTTTACTCCTGTAAAATGCGAGGCAACGCCAGATACACGCGTACGCGCGCACCGCTTCATCCAACCTTCAACAGCGTGCGCAGACTGCCGAGTCACCACTCGCAATGTTTCCGCACAGATGTGTCCGCGCCGAGGGGAGTGCGAGGCGCACCTTCCCTTGCGGTGAATATGTGAAGTTTGCTGAACCGTCTGGGCATCATTCATCCGTGACTTGATCTTCACATCCCACAGCCTCGCACTCACACACTGCACATGGTATCAGAGGATCGGAGCGCTGCCATCCGGCAGGACCATGGTTTGCAGTAGGGAACTAGAGGAAGGAGCGAGCACGTATTATAACACATGCTTTGGATCACTGGAATCATTACCACCACTCGGAGTCTGGCAGCTTGGAGCAACAGGACCATCATTTTGGAGAAACTGTAGCAGTTCGAGACTTGATTGTTTGTACTGTAGGTCAGTCAGCGTGCGGCTTGACTCCTGGCTCCAGCTACCAAGCTGCGAGTCGGCTGTTTACTATCTTCTGGACATGTGATCGTGCTGTCGAGCACTGCTCGTTGAGGCCGACACGTCGGAGTGGACTGCCACGACGCCCCCCACACAGTGATTCATGGTACTGACGCTCATCCCCACGCCACGTCGACCGGTGTGCAGAGTGTAGGTGTCGCCACCACGACATTCGAACTCCACGTTCACAAGGCCACGAGGACATGTGGCCAACGCATGCAACGCATATATGAACGACGTCAAGCATCGCAATCGGATCATCTTGCTCTGCTGCCAGCAAGGCAGCGTCTAGCGGAACCAACGATGAATGTCCCTTCGGGCAACAGAAACCAGTGTCCAGGGACGCGCGCCGCATTCCGCATCCCGTGCCGCGTCCCGTCGACCTACGACTACCAGAGCCAAGAGGAGCTAACACAAAAGATGCTTAACATGCTGTGCCCCCAATCGAGTTGAACTAAGACATTATCGCAATCAACAATTTATGGATCATCAACAGTGGCAAGGGCGGTGCTGCGTGGATGTGTGTGGATGACAACTGTCACTCATCTCTTCGTAGTACATAAAAGTCACACCAACATCTTCACCACACCCCCAACCCAACACCCAGCCCCCACTTCCAAACCACCATGTGCCCACCAGTTACCGTCATCATCGCATACCCTCAGCTGGGCAAGTGCACGGCGTCGTGTGTCATCCGCTGCGGCCGTTTCCGCTTCGGGTTGGATGTAAGTCCTGGGGAGTCGCTCGCACATCCCAGCTTCAACACAAGCGCTGACCACAGTGGATGAAGGAATATCTGGCGAAGCAGGCCGGCGTGGCCCCCGAGCATTTGGAGCTGTACCTCGGCAGCGAGTGGGTGCGGTGCACGCCTGATGGGGTTCCGCGCGCGATCACCCCCGAGAGTTGGATTACAGACCGCAGCGAGGGCGATGGCGAGGGCGAGAGCCAGAGCGACAGCGACAAGGTCGTCGCAGGGGACACGCTCATCGCGATGATTACGACAATGGACTTTGCGAAGCTTGGCGACATGAACCAGACGCTCTTTCAGCACGCCAAAGAATCGGCGGCGATGACGGCCCGGCAGGTGGGACGCGCGATTGCGGACAATGTCGTCTGGGTTGGGACTGCGGTCGCCAGTGCTGTATGGTGCTGTGGGCCGCGGTGGAAGCCGAGTATGCGGGGTGGCGACGAGGAGAAGGGCCAGGGAGGATACATCAAGCTCGACCAGGCATAGTGATTGCCCACCGCACCGCTTCCATCGCACGACGCCATCCTTCATTCGCTCATCCATTATCATCGCGCATAACGACATCATGTTGTCGTTCATGCTCTCATTCAACTCGTTTATCTGAGCTTTAGACTCATGACATCCCAATTACCCAAATGAGGCTCGCCGGCCTCCCTTTAACCCTTATTCTAAGTACACACTCCCAAATTGACTATTTAATGCCATTCTCCCCGAGCGGCCGCGCCGCGTTGTTCCCATGTTCCCTAGTTCTTGCAGTTGAGGTTGGAGATCCTGTGCAACGTTAACGCCTGCAATCGCCCGGTCAACACTCATCACTTACCAGACACCATCGTACGGGCCGAGGTGAACCGCAACGGAGAGGTACTTTGCGATGGAGGTGACCTGTCCGACGAGGCCCAACTTGTTTTGGCAGTTCTGCCCGTCAGCACTTGCGTTTGCCAGCCCTGTTTCGACTCACCTCGTTCTCCTGTCCAGGGCACGCGACAAAGCTGTTCCCAGCGTGGCTGTCGATCCAGATCTCGTTGCTCGACTGCTGGAAGCCCCACTCGCGCGGGGGCAGCTGGGGGATAATGTCGTTGAAGTTGATCATGTGCTGCGCGCGGTCGCCGAGCGTCGCGTCAACATAGTTGGCCCACGCCTTGTTCCCCACGCGCGGGCTGGCAAACCCGCGAGACACGACATTTGTCTGGGGGAAAATCTTCTGCAGGTGCACCGCCGTGAGCGCGCCGAGCGCCGCACCGAGCGAGTGTCCCGTGACGACAATGTTCGTGATCCCAGCGTTCACCTGCCCCGCGACGGCCTGGTCAATGTTGTTCACCATGCGCTTGAAAGTCTTGTAGAACCCGCCGTGCACCTGCGCGCTGCCCGAGTCGGGGAAGTGCCCATTCTCCATGCTGATCATGGGGAAGTCGAGGTCGTTGGCAATGGACAGCGGCGAGAAGGGGTTCGTACCCGAGATCGAGACAATGACGTGCGAGCCGTTGTTCGCGACAAAGTCTGATGTTAGTCTACTGATGCTACGGGCGATCTCTCATCACTCACAGTAAGGGTTGTTCTGGTTGTTCCCGCCAGTGGTGAGGATGCTCGGCCTGCCAATGTTCGAGCAGCTGTCGCCGCAGCGCCATCCCCATATCGAGTCGGAGGAGCAGTACGCGGCGGCCGAGTAGAAGGCCATCTCGCGCCAAGGGGAGACCTGCTCTGAGGACAGAGTGGTGACTCCGGCAGTGTTGGCGCGGGGCACGGGGTTCGCGAGCGCGCTCCCGGCCGCAAAGAGGGATACAAGGGCTTGGAACAGCATGGTTACCAGGAGGAGCTGGGGAGGGGAGCTGGGACTGGAGCGGACGAGAGAGGGCTGGTGGATGAGAAGACATGTTGAGGACGCGCTTTATATCGTTGTTCGAGAGGTGTTCAGAGACAACATGCAGCTTGCAACTTGCAAGGACACCGGTCGATGCTGCTAAGATGCTGGCTA
Organism: Apiotrichum sp. Y4204; assembly: GCA_025531455.1. NCBI lineage: Eukaryota > Fungi > Basidiomycota > Tremellomycetes > Trichosporonales > Trichosporonaceae > Apiotrichum > Apiotrichum sp. Y4204. The sequence continues at coordinate 934,909 of JAMYHL010000006.1, read as the reverse complement.
GTCGACTAGTCGGGCAAGCCTAGACAAGGTTAGTCGACGACTCAACCTGCACTAACCCGCTAGCAACAGCGCTGCCGCTAGCAAGCGCAATCGCGTCCGACTGATCCGGGTTTTGCTTCGCGTCTCGCGCCTCATCTATTCTCGTCCCTGTCGGCCTCGGTCTCCTTCTGATCTTCTGTGCCATCCCTGCTTCCAGTCGCCGGTCACAAACCTTCGAATAATCTGTTGGGGACGCGTTCCTTGCGCCGACTTTGGTACTGTGTACGAGTCACCGGCTCACACGATAAGACTTGCCGGGTGATAAGATGCTAATGTTGTCCCTGCGCGTCTGCTCTGCGGCCCTGCAACCTTGTTGTACTGCTCATACCCTGCTAGCCACCGGCGCGTGACCCGTCGGAATAGGTAATATCCTCGTTCCGCTATTTTGAGCTGGAGGTTGAGGAGACCTAAGGCCTAAGGAGACGTGGGCACATGTGCCCGTCGTTGGGATCGAGGTATTGGGGATGAGACGCGGCTCCTGGGATGGTACGATCGAATGCGAGCTGTTGCTGTTCTCTATCCGCAACTCCACAGGCCAAAAACGTCGCTTGCAGTACTGTTTGGGAAGCAGCTGAAATGCCCACCCTCATGGGAGCAGGACCGAAACGTTGACGGACAGCCTTGTTGGGCAATGAATAGCGCAAACTGATGAATGGAACACGCGTTTCACAAATTCACAAACCTTGTGCCTGCTATTTTCCTAACGTAAAACTCCATCCGGCACCACTTTCGTATGCATACGCAGCGCGTGATCAGAAATCTCGTTCCTGTCATGTCGGCCGTCGGGCGGTGTGAAACGCGCCTGCCGACTGTTCCATCCATTCAGCCAATCTTGGTCGTTAAACCGCTTCTGTTTTGGTCACCTGCTCACCACCATCAGAAGCCTCCACAGCGCCCCACATGGTGCCCCTCACCACCGGCCCTTCACACACCCCCACCCAGCCAGCTTCTCATCTCGGATCACGGCATCGCGGCATGCAGCTGACCCAAACTTGCGACTTGGCATGCGCGGACCGAAATGCTGACAGCATCTCATTAATCAACAGCTCATTCAGACCAGGTAAGCTTCTCGGATGTCTCACGGATGCAAGACCCGGGACGCTATCTCTAAACTCTTCGCCCTTGTCATCTAGGTTGCGCGCGAATCGCGAGTGTGTTTTTCGCTAGCGATCGCGCTATTACCGTGTTCACTGCGCTCTACATCTGAGGCCGGCTACATCTATCCGCGCAGTGCCGTTAGCCCGCGGCTCGTGGTGCGGCTCGTCTCTTCGCGGTTTGCGGATAGAACAAGGACCGTGGATCGCGGAACGAGGATAAGGATCGCGAGTTCTCATAGCGCGCGCAGGAGGACGCTTGTCTTATCGAATCGACGCGACGCAGTCGCGGAAAAAAAGCTTCCCCCAATTGATTCTCTCGTCCTGATTTACTACACTCTCTCGTCCTGACATCCGTCGTAGAATGGTCACGCGTCCGCACGTCCGGATTCTCCGGACGCTACTCGAGAAACTCTGATCAATCCGAAGGAATGGATGCATGGACGCGCCGTGGACGTTGAACAGAGGGAAGAGGTGCCCAGGAAGAGGTACGCAGGCACGGCCAGCTGAAGCCGTTTTGCAGCAAAATGAGATCTTGTGATCTGCAGAATAGTGAGAAAGAGACAAGGTTGAAGGTTGTCGGTTATCGGCCTCATGTTGGGTTCGTTGGTCCCTGTCCTAGTTGCCGCTAGTTAAGAGTTCACTCGGTGAATCGGCACACGGCACCCGGACATCGGCGCGATAACGGCTCTCGGCGCCGGTCCACCGAGGGCTCCCCAAGTTCTGGTCTTGTTCCGGGACTTTGTGGGTCGTGTTCCAGCTTATCTACTGGCTATGCAGACTTTTGGGAAGCAGGGATGGACCTGTCCCGGAGAGCGGTTCGGGATGGTAACTTGATAGAGGCACGGAATACCTTGGTCCGGGAATGGCGTTTTGCCATAGCCTGCACGTAGTCTGTCAACGGGCATAGGCGACGCAGGTTTCTCCCTGTTCTCTCGGTCTCATAACCCCGCCCCTTGTGGATCGCTCTCTCGGCGTGTGTGTATGTACAGTTCCGAGGTAGAGGTACCGGCTGACTGCGACCGGGATTGCAGCACTGCCACCATCTACTCATAGTCCAGCTCATGCTCGTTGGCTTCTTCTGGCATTATCAATAACATCATCGCGGGTCGAGGGCTAGGGCCGAGGGAGATTCTCTGCAGCTCGAAAATGGGACTGTTAACAAAAAGCAAAAAATGAGGTTTTCTTGTGCCCCCTCTCAGAATCGAACTGAGGGCTGAGGATTATGAGACCTTCGTTTTACCATTAAACTAAGGGGGCCGGTTCTTTCCATCTATCAATAATATCCGCGCCGGTAGTATATATACCATTAATGCTGGGAACAGGACTCTGCGTTCTGCGTTCTCTCCTACCCCAAGCTTTCATCCCACACAGTTATCCTTTGCTCCTAGTCGTCTCTCTATTCTCATTCTCACTCCCATCGACGTTCAGTATTGCCCGAACTCCCGACTGTACCCACAATCGCGCGAGAAGCGACTTCGGTGGACGACGTGGCTGGATCCGTGCGACGTACTGTGAGAGAGAGGGGAGACGTGAAAAGGAGGAGACGTGAGAAGGAGGAGACGACAAAGAAGAAGATGAGACTGTAGGGAAACGAGAGGGACGCTTTCGACAGCGGTCGGGCCCCGGATGGGTCAGGAGCTCGAAGCCGCTGCCTGGGCCTTTCGCGACTGGGCAACCGCCCCCGTCCGGGTGTAATACAGCATCCGCACGCGTATGATGCCCCCCGGTGTGATTCGGCAGAACGTCTCTGAGAGTGGACGAGCTCATCGATGCCACCCTGCGGAGGCGGCGATGGGTGAGATGGGAATGAGTGGTATTCATCCGCAGACAAGCGGGTCATGCAGAGGTTCCCCAGCGATGCCCGGACGCATCGAGTGCATCAAGTGCATCTTCACCGCAGACTACAATCTGAATCTGTCAGCACGGCCCAAGCCAGATGGGGGAGTGGAAAGGTGTCGGGGGTGTAGTGGTTCAGAGCGTTATGACAAGGAGTACTGTCATGGGCTGGGGGTGATGGCCCCCAATCGTACAGCTAATAGGGAACAAGTGGTCATCCGATATCCGACGGAGAGGAAAAGCGTGCACGGACGATGGAAGGGGTACTTACTTTGTATATCATGAGGAACGAGAAGGAGGAACGAGAAGGGTGGTGGAATGAAATTCGGTTTCGGACGGAAGAGCAAAAGTGCAAACACACTTTTCTCTCTTGGCTTTTATGTATCCAAGAGACTCGGAGCGCTCGCTCGGCACTCCACGGCGACGGGACGGAATACGCATGCCCCAAGAGCAAGAGCAATGTGCCTTTCCGCGCTTGCCGTGCATACCCTGCCTCGGACTGCTCCGATCACACTGCTGCTGCCACATTCATTACGTGAACCTGGGTCTCAGCAACCTCCGTGTTTCATCCTACCCAAACGAAGGACCGGAGTTCAAGCTCTGCAACAAGTATTCAAGCGTCGGACTGAACTTGAACTGACGGCGACCTGATGACATGTTGTTACTCGCGGCCCTGTCTCCGTTGCTCCGAGACAGCCGTGCTTGATGCTTGACCGTGTCCTTCACCTCTTTCCCGTCGAGACAGGTGGTGTCACCACAACTCTAAACCTAAACGCAGCGCATCAAACCTCGGGTCTGGGACGGCGTTCTAAGAAGATATAAAGGTAGCGTTTGCTCCTCGTCCGTTGTGAAGGTAAGATCGCGTTTGTTCCTCTTCCGTGGCAATCATGTCCAGAAGAGTGGGAGATGAGGAACAGAGAAGGAGAATCAGAAGCATATAAGAAGCGAAAGAAGATGCAGCGTCGTGATGGTAAATGGCCCACCTCCTATTCTCACCCACGATGCTGCTGATTTCCGCGCTGGTTGTGGCGCTCACGGCCACCGCATCGCCCGTCGCCCTCGACAGCCGGCATGCCCTCGTCGAGCGGGACACAGACTACGTCCCTCAATGGATCGCGGGCGCTGGGCGCGGCGAGCTCCTCACGACCGTCTCAATTCTCTCTGTGCGTCCCCCTTCTATTTCCTCACTGACATCAGTCGGGGTGGCCGCAGGAAGGCACCCTCGTCACTGGCACCTCGAACGAGCAGCTCTGGAACGGCCGTCCCAGGAACGGCACCGTCTTCGCGCCGTGGGACCTCAGCGGCGACGGCGAGCGGTTGTGCACCTTTGTCATCGCGCAGCACAACCAAACATCCCCGACCGTCACCGATAGACGGAACTTTAGCCTGCCCCGCTTCCTCCGCGAGAACGGGCTCGGGTGGCAGCGTATCCGCGGGATGCAGTGCTGGCCCCGCGCAGAGGTGACCGCGCCTCAGCTTTTGGTCTCGACTGCTGAGCCGGCGCCGACAAGTGTTCAACCCGTAACTCCGTCGGAGCCTGCCATCACGACAGCCACCCCGCAGCCCGAGACCACAGACGCCCTGCCGGAGCCCGAGATGTCCACTACCCCGCAGACGACTCCCTCGCAGTCCTCTTCGGAGACAGTTGTGCAGCCTGAGACCACGCGCGCGACCCAGACCATCGAGTCCACCACGGCCATAAACACCGCGGTTCCAGTCCCGACAGACAGCTTCTCGTCAATGACGCCTATCGAGAGCGCTACGCCCCCAGTGGAGAACACCACTGTCCCTGTCGGGGATTCTACCGGAACCGTCCCCACGGGCGCTAGCTCGACCGCCGTGCTGTCGGAAACCGCTGTATCTGCCAGGCCTCCGGTCATGACCTCTGCACAGGTCACGATGGCGCCGAATGCCACAACTCTCATTCCGCCGAATGCGACGATCATGCCAAATGCCACTGCTCTCCCAAACGCCACCACGACCGGAAACACCACTGTACTGCCAAACGCGACCTTGTCGCCAGCACCCTCCGCAACCGTGACAGTGGGCGGACACACGTTCATCAACAAGGGCCTGGTAGCGGCCGGCGCCATCCCCGCCACGCTCCCCGACTTTTTGAACCACAGCGTCGGCGCCGTCGGCGCGCTGCACTTTATCGGCCTGTGGCCCGCCGACCGCGGGTTCACCGGCCAGATGCTCATCCAGCCGGACCGCGGGCTCGGCGGAACGGAGGACTTTATTCAGCGGTACAGCTACCTCAACTTTGAGCTGCATCCGCACACCGGCGCGTCCGCCGCCGGCGGCACGCTCACCAACTTCTCCATCCCCTGGACTCTGGCGTACAAGGAGTTTGGCGCGCGGTACCTCACGGGCAAGGACGCGATGTGGGCGGGTAACGGGAGTGAACCGGTTCCGCGGCCGTCCGAGAGCGACGGGCGGCGGCAGAGCGCCGACTCGCAGGGGCTGGCGATGAACCCCGATACGACGTTCTGGGTTGCGGAGGGGTACACCCCCAGTCTGCTCAAAATGTCCAAGGAGGCGGTCATGCTGCGGCGTTTCGCTGCGCCGCCCGCGTTCATCCCGCGGAGGGGGGACGAGGTCGTGTTCTCGATCGACGCCGCTACGGGTATGGACAAGGGGCGCGCGCCGGGCCGCGGCTTCTCGGGACTCACGATGAGCACGGACCGCCAGCGCGTGTACGTCCTTCTCGCTAGTGCGCTGCTCCAGGACTCGGTGGGCGGCGTGGGGCGATACTCCCGTCTCCTCGCGTACGATGTTTCGTCGGGGAACGCGACGCTCGCGCACTCGTACGTCGTTGAGCTCCCCCTCGGGCCGGACGGCGCACCGCTCCCTGCCGGAGAGTTGCGTTACCTCTCCGACGACACGTTTATGGTCTTGGCCGGAAACGAGGAGAATCAGCGGTTTTACCTCCTCTCGACGGCGGGCGCAACGGATATCGCGCACATGGCGTATACGACGGGCTACGACGCGGTGGCGCCGAACGGCGTGCTAAAGGCCGATGTGCACGCCGCAGTACCCGTCCCGTGGATTGATTTGCTGGACGGCGTGCAGCTCGCGCGATTCGGCCTCGCCCCCGCAAACCTTGCCGGGACGTGGGGCAGCATCGCAGTCGCTAATTGCCAAGATCCAGCGAATCCGAATGACTACTTTGTGTTCGCGGTCAGTAACAACCATTTTGGAAAGGAGGATACCCATGCGCTCGTGTGGCGTGTCGAGATCCCCCTCAAGATCTACGATGCCTAGAAGTTAGTTGGACACTGTAGCCATGCAAGATGTGCTTGTTGCGATTGCGAATGCTGAGTGATTGGGCATGCGGGGCGATGCCGGATCCTCCACATTGACATGTCGTTGCCAGCTGTTCGGCCTTGAGCCTATCAGCACGATCATCACCCAGCCCATCGATGCCACAGCGCGGCGCGCCGCACCCCACCTCGGCCTCCGCCCTCGCTCAACGCCGCACGGCACCCAAAAACGTCGCCGCCATCGCGCGACACGCTCTCCCAACCCTGATTCGAACAGGGGACCGACGGATATGAGTTCGACACTCGGAGGTAACAGTTACAGTCCGGCGCTCTACCAACTGAGCTATTGAGAGCACGTGGGCGGCGCCGGCGGGAAGGGATTCGGCAAAATCACGGGGAAAGAGAGAGAGGGAGGGAGCCGTCGGGGCTGCTTGTGCTGCAGAGACGTCGGAAAGATCCAGTTTGAAGAATCAGTACTTTGTATGCAGCGGTTGTTTGGAAGTGCACGGCGCAGGGTTGGATGTTAGTGCTGCCGAGTCCGCGGCGTCCAGAGGCTTTAGATAGTTGCTGTGAATAGTCTGTCTGCAATACTCGTAGTGGCCATCACAAGAGGATGTTGCCGACGCTACCATAGCGAACTAGCAAATTAGTGACGGACTTGGATGGGCAGCGCGGAACAGGACGCCATGGCAGCTCCACCTCATGACTTACACTTTACTGTGCACGTGCATTCCAGCCTGGCAACTGCGGATGTTTCGAAGAGTCCAGACTTAAGCCCCGCTGATGACTCACATGCACCCCCAATCCCTCGACTTCTCATATCTGGTTTGTCAAACTGTTGTGGATAATCCAATATCGAAGATGGAGCTACTGTATGGATAGGGATTCTACACCCGGTGCTCACCCAATCGTGGCTTACGAGATAAGCGCAGGGGGATGTTGAGATCGGCCGCGGTACCGCGGTCAGCCACTCGGCAAATCACGGCCCACTACTACTAATGAAACTCACATGGCCCCACGTTGCGCGCCGCCAGCCGCGTCCCGTTTTCTCTGTGATGTGACGTCAAGCCCGGGACAAGGGGGTGCTAAATGGAGCGCGCAGCACACAAAACCGTGGCAGGAGAGCCAGAGGCCAGAGGGCCAACGTCATCATCGCGACTTTGCACAACGGAACCGGGGTATCTCCACGGACGCGCGGGTGGGACCTGGCGGTGCCTCACGAGTAAAGGTCGTGGAGCGTCACCACCACACAATGTCACCGTCAAGAGGGCAGGTTTTCCATCTCCTTATCTATCGCAGCGGACGTGTTGCGGATCGCGTTTCCCAACTTTTCTTGTTGTTGTGGTTTCACTCCTAGTTAGACATAATCTCTGTTCTCCTCCGTCCGGATCTCTCTCCTTAGCTCACTACTCCCTCACCTCTTTCCCACATCCATCATGTCCAACCTCCCAGTAGCCGGCCCCCTCACGCCGACATTCACGCCGACCGACTATGCCAAGTTCTTCTCCGCCGGCGCCCTGTGCTGCACTCTGTGAGTCGAGAGGCCCTTATGTTGTGTATTCGCTGGCCGATGGATTCCGCTGACCGCAGCTCGCACGGCGCCATGACCCGTGGGTTTCTTCGTTTCGGCTCGGACTGACAGCAGCGATCGATGTCGTCAAGACGCGCATCCAGATCGACCCGGCCATGAAGGGCAAGGGCCTGCTCACTGCCGGACGGCAGATTGTCGCCAAGGCCGGCCCCAGTGCGCTCATGACCGGCTTTGGGCCCACCGCCGTCGGATACCTGGTGTGTGGCTCATGGGAAGAAGAGTGATAAAAGTGCTAACCGGCAGCTGCAAGGTGGTGCCAAGTTTGCCGGATACGAAGCTTGCGTGAGTGACATTCAACGTGGCGGATCGGCGCGATGGCAGGGATCGGCGTGAGCGGCGCGATCGGTGCGAGGCGCCGTTGGAGTGACATGGAAGATGTTCTCTGCGAGGTGGATGCCTGATGGCTGATTATGCCTGACATCATGGCTACCATCCTGCCATCCAACTGACCAGCGTGGAACCTCTCGGCTGCAGCCCGCTGACATTCGCAGAAAAAATACCTCGTCGACCTCTCGGGCTCGCGCGAGGCGGCCGTCAAGAACCGCACGGCCATCTACCTCGGCGGTGCGGCCATTGCCGAGTGAGTACAAAGTTGCTCCCGGGTATCGTTCCCTCTGACGACAGATTCTTCGCCGACATCCTCCTCACCCCCGCTGAGGCGACGCGTATCCGTCTCGTTTCCAACCCGCAGTACGCCTCGGGCATGGTTCCGGCGTTCACGAAGATTCTGCGCACAGAGGGCGTCGGTAGCCTGTACGCGGGCTTCATCCCGATTCTGTGCAAGCAGATCCCGTACGCCATCGGACAGTTCACCGTCAACGAGCGCTGCCTCGAGTTCATCTACAACCGCCTCACGCCCGAGAAGCGCGCGGCGCTCACCCCGACCGAAAACTTTGGCATCACCCTCACGTCGGGCATTGTCGCTGGTTTCGCGGCCGCCATCCTCTCCCAGCCGGCCGACACGCTCCTCTCCCAGATCAACAAGGGCCACGGACCAGAGGGCAGCATGCTCCACCGCCTTGGTGCCCTCGCGAAGCAGGCCGGCCCGCGCGGCCTCTTTGCCGGTCTCGGACCCCGTATGAGTGAGTACAAGCTGCATTTGACGATTAGAAAGATTCTGACACTGCGCAGTCATGACGGCCGGTCTCGTGTCGTCCCAGTTCATCATGTACGGCTGGATCAAGACCGCGCTTGGCGCCCCGGCCGGCATCGAGATCCACAAGGAGGAAAAGGTCAACAAGCTGGCGTAGAGCATGTAATTAATGTAGATGGCCGATGGATACCCATGGATTTGACACCCAGATACGCGTCCCTACTGACCCTGATTCCGATCTCCGTTCCTTCCACGGCTTCTCGATGCGCCCAGCCCTGACAAGGTCTTCAGCAGAGTTCCGACGCTTCAGCCAGAAGGATGAGTGAGGGCCCAGCGGGGTCCGAGGCAGGGCCCCAAGGGGCCGCGGCAGAGTGTTGTCGGGGACAAGATCGTGGGGGGGACCTCGAGATGACGCTCACTTCCCCGTCTCTTGGCCTGCGGTATCTCCAGGGCGATGCGGAAATGAAGATATAGTGACAAGACTTCGAAGGGTGACGAAAGTACGGTAACGTACTTTGGTTTCTCTGGCGTCCTTCGGCAACACCCACCTTCCAACACTGGCAGTAGGTACGATCTGCTCCGAGTATTGCTCGGCGACAAACGCCTCCGCTTCGGGTTCCGCATCGGCCGCATCTCGCCCTGGGCTCGACTTCAGGCTCCAGTTGCCAAGCCACCCCGCCATGCCAAGCTCACATGCCCAGAAGCCCGTAGGGCACGGGCACGGGCGCGTACGGGTGCACGGGAGATGGTCGGATGTCGCGTGCCCGAGGTCGTGGGATGTCGGATATCCGCGGCGACTCCGACCCCGGAGACGACGATGACAAAAAGGATGGGCTCCGCACCATTCGTTTTCTTGCATTCGCCATGTCAGTAGTAGTACTGTCTATCGACAGCAAGGCAACGGTATCACCGCAATGCATGCTTACAGAAGAATATAGACTTCAGTGCTGGCGTACCCGATGTTGCCATGAATACCCCGCCATGATGTCGGGTATCCTAATCTCGACGCCGCCGCCACCGCCACCGTGCAGGCCGAGGCACCGCGGGCGACATCATGACAAAGAACCACATCCTGCATCCTGGACATCCTGCATCCCCGCTGGGGGAGAGATGTTAACCGAGACCCAGGGAGATGCATTCCCTTTCCTCTTTTCCCCAGCTCCTGTTTCCGCCAGCACCCTTTAATCATCTCGGAATGCATAGCGAGTGCAACAGTAGACTGTTTGTCGGCCGCCGGAGGTTGGATGTTGGTGAGAGGTCGGGGGGTACCACGGGGGCGGGGATGACCGAAATGGGCAGGGACTCCAGACTGGGCGGAGGCTGGGCGTCGATTTGGTGGGGCAATGTTGCCATCCATCACTGGATCACTACTGGACCACTACCGTACAATGTGTGCCAATGCATCACATCACTCAGCAGCCAAAGACCAGAAGACAATTGACACAGGACAAGACGAGTCAATGCCGAGAGAGGGGGAGGGGCACAGGGGAGGCGGAGATGGAGATGGAAAGAGACGAGATGGAAATGGAAAGAGGATATCCCCCCCTCCTCACAACTCTCAAACACTCTCACAGTTGGAGAGCCCACTTCCATCAACTCCACTTGCCCTCCCCCCCTCTTTCATCATCCCCACCTCCATCACCATCACCATCTCCATCGTCGCGACTTATTTCCACACGACCACCACACGATCACGACAAACGGCCTCATGACCGGCGCGACGGACGAGGAACAGCAGCTCCATGCATGCACATGGCCGGGGTGCACAAAGTCGTACAAGCGCCTCGACCATCTGGAACGACACCAGAAAACGCGTGAGAATCAGGTCCAGGATCAGTGTCAGAAACGGCGGGAGGGCCTGTGATGTGCGACGTGCAGAGATGTGATTCCATCGCTGTGCATGCAAGCCGGCGTCGTTATGACGAACAGCGAGTGCAGACGACTGACACCCAGACTCGGGCGACCTCAACTACCGATGTCACATCTGCAACAAGCAGTACTCCCGGAGGTGGGTAGTCTGCTGTTAACTACCCATGCCTTCAGTCTGACCCCAGTGATGTCCTCAATCGCCATCTCGTGCAGACGCACGGCGAAAAGGGCGCGCCGGCGGGACGCCCGCGACGGGCAGCATGGTGAGCACAATACACGTCCAAGCGAGAGCTCGTCTGATCTCGCAGCATGTCGTGTGTAGATGATCGTGTGGCCTGCGACGGTGTGCCTCCGCGTGTGTGCTCGCGGTGCAAGGACCAGTCGCGCCCGTGCCGCTATCGCCACCTCGAGATGGAGGCGAAGCGCACGGGGGGAGCAGCAGCAGCAAACTCGACCGCAGCGGCGGCGAGCACCACACCGACGACCAAACCTCAGCCCATCCCCGCATCGAGCTCACCAACAAATCTCCCTTCAGTCTCGAGTCACAGTGTGGATCAGACTCACGAGACACCCTCCGAGCTGTCCGTTTCCACCTCCACTCCGTCGACCAGCCTCTTCAGCATGCTTGGACCCGACTCTAGCTTGTTGTCCAGCGCCGAGCCGCTCTCCATGCCCACCAACCCGCTCGATACGCTAGTCGCGGCCCTCCCTCTCCCAAGCCAACAGCCACCACACCACGTCTCTCTTCCCGGACTGCTTCCGACGACAAACCCATGGGCAGACCCGGTACCGCCCGCCCTGCCGATGGGTGAACAATGGTTGACCGAGTTCCTCCTCTCAGCAACCATCCAGGACATGCAGGACAGCCCAAGTAATCTCATCTCGTCGCTTGTGCCCGCGACCAACGTCGGCTGGGGCTTCTCCGAGTCGCCAGACATGTTTGACCCCCTCCACGGCCCCGTCAGCCCCGAGCAACGCGAGCAGCGCGAACGGGATAAGAAGAAGAACCTCATCGATGCAGTGTACCCCGAGGACCTTGACGGTGTCAGGCGCCCGGACGAGGAGCTTCCACCAGGACGCAAGCCGAGCGACAGCGTGTGGCCGAGTGTCTATCGTCCCAACACGCCAGAGCGTGTTCTTGATCTCCCAGAAACGCAGCCCCGCGGGGAGATGCCGGCAGACGGCAAGGGCATTCCCAACACGACCCGGAGTATGATGGAGTCTCTCGCCCGTCAGGCGCACTCTGCATGCTGGCCGATGCCCAACCTCGGCAACTTTCCTTCTGCGTCAGCACTGACCGCCTGCGTCAACCTCTACTTGAACCGCTTTGCCGAGTGGTGCCCAATTATCGACAGTCCTCGAGGCACATTCGTCATGTCCAAGGCGGCTCCGCTTCTCCTCAAGGCTATGGCTGCCGTCGGTTCCGTGTACGCCCGAGATGGACTGGAGCGTCTCGGCACGCCGTTGGCAGAACTCGTTCGCAGGGAAATCACCTATATCGTGAGTCGTGCAATCAACACTGCTGACCCCAGTGCGAGCACGACCCCCGCTTCATGTACGAGATTGCGGTAGTGCAGGCTTCTCTCCTGCAGGCATACTTTGGCATGTTTGGCGGCTCGCCGCGGCTCTTCCAGCAGGCCGAGGTCACACGAGCAGCGCTCGTTACCTCGTGTCGACGCATGCGTTTGCTGGACCGGCACATGTCGGCTGTCGCGCACGTCCAGCGACAGGGAGGCAGCAAGGAGGAGCTCGATCGCGCAGTGACCATGGACCACCGCCGGAATCGCCTTGGCTGGGCCATCTTCGTGAGTCCGAAAATGCTAGCTCTTCTAACCCTCAGCTCTACGATTCCCAAGTAGAAGCGTACTGCGGCCTCTCGGCGCAGATGCGCCAGACCGAGATCGACTGTGCCCTTCCAACTGTTATGCCAGATACCAGTGGGAACTCGCCAACATTCCGACAGACGATGACCAACCTGCTAGAGAAGGGCACATTCCTTCCGCAACAGCTTGACGATATTGCGCTGTGTTGCATCGCACATGCCCTGTACCGGTGAGTTCCATCGCAACACACATGATCATCACTCTAACGGCCCCAGAATCTGCCTCAGTTCTGCGCTGGCGCAGTCATTCCAGCCAAAAAGGCACGGCACCAATCCCGCGCAGACACTCCCGTCAATGTACGAGATCCACCCGCAGATACTCCTTGACCAGCTTGGCCGCCACACGCTGCGCGTCGCGGTGCCTACGCACCTCACCGTATCGTGTGCAGCTCTCGCGTACCACTCCCAAATGGTGTTCACCGAGGTGGGACTTCTCGACAGGATCAAGGTCGCTGCCGGCCGTCTCGTCGTGAACACCGCCGAGGCGCAACAGGTCGTTACCGATTGGATGAAGAAGAATCCCGTCGCCACGCGGAATGTGGTCGCGCATGCCGCGCTCCTCTTTGCCCTTATGGGCCGCTTCTCCTTCGAGTAAGTCATCTGAGCCACTGGGAGGCATCTGCTAACCGCCAGTACGCCACTCGAGGTGCCGTGGAACTTCGATGCGGCATGGATTCTGTGGGCATACCTGCGCTTCGGGAACAGCAAACCGCCGAGCGGATCCGCGAGCATTCGCACCGTCAAGATCGGGTGGTCGTGGACGCCCGACCTCGCATCGTGGATCGAGACGGGCAAGGGCACCGTGAGCATCGACGGGCTCGGTCGCATCCCGGGCCTCACGCCGCGCGCGGTGCTGCTCGCGGGTGCGGACCGCCTCGAGGCCAGCTCGTGGGGCCTCGCCGGGCGGTACCGCAAGGTGCTCCTCGGTGTGGTCAGGGAGGAAAAGTAGTTCGGCAGAGTCCGATAGAAGAAGGCATAAAACTTGTATTATTGGGATGGCTTCGGGGCTCGCGAGTGAACAATAGTATGAATAGGCAGAGCCAGGCATGATTGCATACCTCTGGCTGGAAGTCGGAACAGGTGGAGAACGTGGGGCAACAGACGCCGTGGGACGACTTTTCTTCTCGTCAACGGCCGGCACTGGTGGTCAGCTGTGAGCGCTGTAGCCCTTGGGTAACGGAGCACAAAGCATGGAGTGCATCGCATAAGTGTCCAAAGTCCTCAACGGACATGCATCGTGCTTGATCGTGCAGGCATTCTCCGACGCCGGTGCAATGTGGAGGTCCGAGGTCCGGCGTCGGTGGTGGCACGCGTGGGAAAGTTGATTGTTGAAATGTTTGAACGAGGGTCGAGATTTTGGGATCCAAGCCAGTAAAGTTGGATGGATGTCTCTTGGTCCTCTTTGCGACATCTCCCTGCTCATCGTCTTGCACAGCCAAACTCATTCAAACCGCTGTGCTCGCCGTAACACCACGGAAAACGCAGCGATACAGAGAAGCGGAGTGTCTTGCGAAACGATACATTACCGCGAGCGCCAAAATCTGACCGCGCCGTGACCTGGTCCCAACAACTTCTCTTCACCTCCGCCTTCATCTCCACCTACCCCCCTCCCCCATCTCGACAGCCAGGATGAAGGCAAACTTTCAGTTTCAGAACCTCTGCGGGACAGTGTACCGCCAGGGCAACGTTGCGTTCACGCCCGACGGGAACAGCGTGCTCTCGCCAGTCGGAAACCGCGTGAGCGTGTTTGATCTTGTCAAGTGAGTTTGGTCGTCTGGGGAATGGGGGCCGCTGGGATGTAGACAGCGTCAGAACATTGGGCTGTGATTGAATCCCCACACAGCTCATATTGGTTACTGACCCGCAGCAACAAGTCGCGCACGCTTCCGTTCGAGAACAGGAAGAACATTGCCTGCATTGCACTCTCCCCCGATGGCCAGGTGCTGATCTCCATCGATGCCGGTAAGTTAGATCCTGTGGTACCTCGACTCACCTCCAGACGGCCGCGCCCTCCTCGTCCACTTCCGCAAGGGCACGGTGCTGCACCACATGAACTTCCAGAAGCCCGTCAGCGCCGTCGCGTTTGCGCCGAACGGCAAGTACTTTGCCATCGGGCACGGCAACCACGTGCAGGTGTGGAAGACGCCGTCGCATCTCGCGCGCGAGTTTGCGCCGTTTGTCCTCCACCGCGAGTATACCGGACACCAGGACGAGGTTGAGAGCATCTACTGGAGCCAGACGTCGAGGTGAGTCGTGCACGGGGTGGATCCCTCGATGTCGCTGATCCATTCACGCATTCCTGACTCACAGGTACTTCCTCACCACGTCGCGCGACATGACGGCACGCCTGTACACGCTTCACCCGCTAGAGGGCTTCAAGCCCAAGTCGTTTGGCGGCCACCGTGATTTGGTTGTGGGCGCGTGGTTTTCAGAGGACGAGCGGACGGTGAGCTATGAGATCTTTACGCATAGCTGACATCAGATCTACACCGTATCCCGCGATGGAGCAGTATTCGTCTGGAACGCCAAGAAGACCACGGCTGACGATGACTCGGATGAGGAGATGGATATCCTCGACTTGCCGTCCACGTCCGCATCGGCGGTGAATGTTGCGGACAACACGGCGTGCTACACCCGCTGGGGCATCACCACGCGCCATTTCTTCAACCAGGCAGGGACAAAGGTCGCGTGTGCGACCTTCCACCCGCAGTCGTCTCTTCTCGTCGTCGGCTTTAGCTCGGGCGTGTTTGGTCTGTGGGAGATGCCGGACTTCACACCCGTGCACACGCTGTCCATCTCGAACGAGAAGATCTCGAGTGTCGCCGTATCTCCGTCAGGAGAGTGGCTCGCGTTTGGCGCTGCCAAGCTCGGCCAGCTCCTCGTCTGGGAGTGGCAGTCGGAGAGCTACGTTCTCAAACAGCAGGGCCACTACTTTGACATGAACACGCTCGCATTCTCCTCCGACGGACAGAACATCGCAACGGGCGGAGAGGACGGCAAGGTTAAGCTGTGGAACGCGTCGAGCGGATTCTGCTTTGTCACTTTCCCGGAGCACACTGCGTCCATCTCCGCGGTCGAGTTCGCGAAGCAGGGCCAGGTCCTTTTCTCGGCATCCCTGGATGGCACGGTGCGCGCATTCGATCTTATCCGTTACCGCAACTTCCGCACATTCACCTCCCCCACCCCAGTCCAGTTTTGCTCGCTCGCAGTCGACCCATCCGGCGAGGTCGTCGCCGCCGGATCTCTCGACTCGTTTGAGATTTACCTCTGGTCGGTGCAGACTGGGAAACTTCTTGACATTCTCGCCGGCCACACCGCGCCTGTATCAGGTCTTTCCTTCTCCCCGACAGGCGACCGCCTCGCATCGTCGTCGTGGGACAGGAGCGTGCGCATGTGGGGCGTCTTTGGGCGGTCACGGGAGAGCGAGCCGATCAGCGTATCCGCCGAGGCGACCGCTATTGCATACAAGCCGGATGGCAAGGAGCTCTGCGTCGCGACGCTCGACGGGCAGCTGTCGTTTGTAGACGTTGCCGAGGGGCAGGTGAAGAGCGTGATCGAGGGTCGGCGAGACATCTCGGGCGGCCGCAAGCTTGAGGACATGATGAGCGCGGCGAACAACGCTGCGTCAAAATACTTCAACTCTGTGTGCTGGACCGCGGACGGCAGCTGCGTCCTCGCCGGCGGACAGAGCAAGTATGTGGTCATCTACGACCGGGCCGAGGGCGTCATGGTGAAAAAGTTCCAGATTTCCGAAAACCTCAGCTTGGACGGCACACAGGAGATGCTCGACTCGCGGCGCATGACCGAGGCGGGCAACCTCGACGCTTTGGATGACGCTGCGGCCGACGAATCAGACCTCGAGGACCGCCTCGACAAGTCGCTCCCGGGCGCGCAGAAGGGCGACCTCAGCAAGCGCAAGTACCGCCGCGAGGCGCGGACCTCGTGTGTGCGCTTTAGCGCTACTGGCCGCTCGTGGGCGGCTGCCTCGACGGAGGGTCTGCTGATCTACACTCTGGACGAGACGACGAGCTTTGACCCGTTCGACCTCTCGCTTGACCTCACGCCCGAGAGTGTGCTCAGGACGCTCGAGGAGGGCGATTTCCTCGTTGCGCTAATCATGGCCTTGAGGCTGAACGAGACACCGCTCCTGCAGAGGGTGTACGAGACCATCCCGCCGAGCGACGTGCGCCTCGTCGCGCGCCAGCTGCCTCCCGTGTATGCCCCGCGCCTGCTGCGCTTTATTGCCGAACACGCAGAGTCGTCCCCCCACGTCGAGTTTGCGCTCGTATGGTCCGCCGCCATGCTTACCTCGCATGGTCGCCTGCTCCGCGAGCGCAGAGCCGAAATGGCGCCCGTGTTGCGCGCGCTCCACAAGAGTCTTATGGGCTTTGAGACGAGCGTTTCTAAATTGTGAGTTGCATGATGCCGGGGTATTAACTCACGCCAGGTCGACGGATAACGGCTTCTCGCTCGCGTACCTTATTTCCCAGTCTCGGCGGGCAGAGGAGCGCGCCAACAACAGCAGCGCACAGGATATCCCCGACGAGATCGAGTACTAGACCAGACATTGCATGCATATCTGTATAGATTCAATCGTGATGGCGCCATTGGCACATGCGGAGTTGCATCACTGGAGAATTGTATCGGATTGTATTGTATTGCGCTGTATCGTATTGTATGGCTCTACGCTCTAATCACTGTCAGATCCGTCGAGCACCTCGACCTCCTCGATGACGAACTGGTCCCCGTCGCTGGCGGTAGGCACGACGCGCTCGCGGTCCTCGGCGTCCCCTTCGGCATCCTCTGCAGCGCCTTCATCACCCTCCTCCTGTTCACGCTCCTTGCCCTTGTCCTTTTCCCGCTCCTTCTCCTTCTCCCTCTCCCGCTGCTCCTTGCGCTCCAGCACCTTCTCCCGCTCCCGGTCCGCCTTGGCGCGCTCCTCGGCAGCCTTGCCATTATACCAGTCATCGACCAGGCGGCTGAGGCCCTCGCCCTGCAGTTCAGGTATGAAGCCGTAGAACGTGGGGTTTGTGCGCGCGCGGCGTGCGAACAGCGTCCACCCGATCAGGTCCATGAGATCGCGCTTCCGGAGGTCGGGTACGCGCGGGCGGTGCGGGGCCGGAGGGGGTGGCGCCTCGCGGGGCTTGAGCATCGACTCGAGCACGGGGATAGCGGCGGCGTCCTCCCGCTTCAGCACGGACGGGAGTGTCGATTCGAGGGGCAGGCCGTCGCCAAGCGTGCGCGCAATGCCGACCTGTTGCTCCGCCTGGCACATGACGAACATCCGTCCGCCCTGTGACGCGGGGTGCGCGCTAGCAATCGCAAAGCCCTGCATCTTGACGAGCTCGGTGCGCGAGTAGTTGACGACCGTGCG
Organism: Apiotrichum sp. Y4204; assembly: GCA_025531455.1. Classification (NCBI taxonomy): domain Eukaryota; kingdom Fungi; phylum Basidiomycota; class Tremellomycetes; order Trichosporonales; family Trichosporonaceae; genus Apiotrichum; species Apiotrichum sp. Y4204. The sequence continues at coordinate 916,865 of JAMYHL010000006.1, read as the reverse complement.
CTCCTGAGTGGTGTAGTCGAACTTGACGTACTGCGCGCCCATGAGGACGACAGTGCTCGCGCGCACAGGGAGCGTCCAGCACGCGTCGCGCGGGGCGATGAGCGCCTTGACGATGCCAGCGGCAAAGAGCTCAAGAACGAGCGCAAGATCCGAGGCGGCCATGTTTGGAAGGATGTATCCAATTCCGTGGAGAAGCGGCTCGAGGAGGGCAGTGTCCTTCAAGCGGGTGACGAGCGGCTCGACGTCGGCACGCTGGGCCTGCAGGAAACCATTGAGGTCCATCTCGGTACCACTCTGGGTGACGAGGTCGGCCGCAGCCGAGCGACACGCGCTGCGGCTCGGCACGAAGACAATGACGCTCGCAGATGCCGCCTTTATTATATCGTAGGTCGGCTTGACCATCGTCTTGAGCATGGTCGCACTGTGCGGCGTGCTGAACGTCTTGAGCTGGACGACGAGCGGCGCGCCCCGGTCCCGCGGCGTGAAGTTGAAGCGGTAGGAGACGTCCACGCCCAGCCAGGTTGCGAGGTCGAAGGGGTCAATGAGTGTGCATGTCAGGCCGACGATACGTGTGCGGGCTGCGCGTGTGATGGACAGGAGCTTGGTGATACCCAATTCGTAAATCGCGTCCATCTGGTGGAGGTCCTCGAGAACGACGACGGAGAGCTTGTGGCCGAGGTCGTACAGCGTTTTTGGTGTGAGGAGGCCCAGAGCGTGAGGGGTGGCAACGACGACGCGGGCGCCATCTCCATTTGCGGCCGTCTCGAGAGCCTCAGACGAGCGCACATGCGTGACAGAAACCTTGCGACCTTTGGGAACAATGCTTCGGATCCTCGCTGCTGTCTCTCCCGCTGCGCGGAACGAGGGAACGACGACCAGCGCAAGAGCATCAGGCACGTGCCGCAGCGCATGCCAGATGGCCAGTTCGCCAAGAAGGCTCTTGCCGCTCGCGACGGGTGCCGAGATGAGCACGTTGTTGTTCGTATGATACACGCTCCAGAACGCCTGGCTCTGGATGCCGTTCAGCATAGGCACGACGGGACGATACACCTTGATGAGCTCGTCGTCGTCCAGGGCCGTGATGGGAAGGAAGGGTATGTCGAGCAGTGGCGTCGTGTCCTCGAACCTCGGGGGCATAGCGAGGTTGACGAGGGACACATCCGTCTCACTCTCCGAGCCAATCCACCTGTCGGAGGCCGTAACGAGCTTGAGCGACTTGTGCGTCTCTGGCTCCCAGGGGATGATGAACTCGATGTCGAGGCTGGTGGTCGTCTGCCGGAGGAGGATGCTCCGCCACTGGAGGATGTTGATCCCTTCCTCGTCCTGAACCCACACGTAGAACGGCTCGCTCCCGCCCGAGAGCTTGTGGCTCCACTGGAACTGCGGTTTGACAGTGACGGTGATCTGAAGAAGGTCATGTGCTATCGGCTTGAGCGCGTAGGTGACGCCGATGGTGGGGAACATGAGCGCGGCGTTATGGATTGCCATGCCGTGGTGCGTGTTCATGTGGACCAGCTCGCCTATCTCGGCCGGGTCAATCTGGCGCAAGGTCTCGATCTCAACGTCATCTGCCCACCGACGGAGGTTGTACAGCGTCTCGCGCTGTAGCGTCGTAACCTGGTCAAGTGGGTGGTCGTACGGCCACATGCGCCGCTCGATCGCCTTGGACAAGTTGATGAGCAGATACGAGCAGTTCGCCCAGTTGCGCGACAGCGCAATTTCCAGCAGCGCGCGGATGATACGACCAGCGTTTTGCGCAACGTACGCGGCGTCGGACACGAGCGCAAAGTCCTCAATAAACACTTTGGAGATGTACGCTTGCAGCAGGATGTTGACCTTGCCACGTGCCGAATCGGCGCCGCCCTGCACCTCCATGGGACAGTTGTCGCTGTTCATGATGCTCTCCAGCTCGGTGACCTCGGTGTCGCGGAGCTGGATCTGGGCAAACTGCAGGTCAGTTTTCGTCCAGTAACATGTAAACTAACCTCGGTGGCCTGTGCCAGCATACCGAAGATATCCGCGTTCTTCATCCGGGGCGTAAAGTGCTGGTCTGCTTGTCAGCTGCGCGACAAAGGAGCCAGCTTACGGAACACCTCAACGGTCTGGTGACGGAGATAGTACCGCGCGGCAATGCGCCCGAGGTCCGAGATGACAAACGAGTTGGTCATCTCGTCAAAGCGGATCATCTTGGCGGCCGCCAGCGTACGCGCCGCGGAAATGACGAGCTCGCTGCGCTTGTTGCCCAGCTGCGGGTCGTCCTTGGGCTCATCGTGCGACATGCCGTATATGAACGGCTCGCGGCGCATGCGGACTGCTGTCAGCTTGTTTACGTCCATCAAATAGCTCACCGAAGAGATAGGTATAACCGATCCACGAGATGGCCTCGCGGACATTCGCGATTGTGCCGAGCGCAATCTCGGCGTTGAGCGAGTCGACCATGCCGGGAATAAACTTGGACTCGATGGGCTGCTGCGACATGATGCTGTAGAGGTAGTGGTCGAGCTTGTCCTGCGTGGTGCAGATGTAGCCGACACCATATGTCTCGTAGCCAGGACGACCTGCACGTCCGAAAATCTCTCGTGAGTTATGTTGCGCACATCTCTCAACTCACCTGCAAGACATCCAGCACCGACAGATCGACAAAGGCACCGCGGCCCGAGTCATACACCTGCGTTCCTTTGATGACGACGGCGTGGGCGGGAAGGTTGACACCCCACGCGAGGGTGGACGTACAGCAGAGCACCTTGATGGCGTTGTCCTCAAACATGCGTTCCATCATGTTACGGTCAGAGCGGAGCATGCCGGCGTGATGGATACCAAAGCCGTAGTCAAACAGCTCGCGCATTTCCTTGTTGCGCGAGGTGCCGATGTCGCGGCGGTAGAGTTGAAACTTGTCGTGGTCACGGGGATCGAAGACGTCAATGCACCCTTCCTCGGTCGCCATCTCCTTGAGCTTCTGTGCCGTCTTGACCGTCTCCTTGCGCGCGTGCACGAAGACCATGACCTGATGACCCTCCTTGACAAGCTCGGAGACCTTGTCAAATACGACCCGATCCATATTGCGGATCTGCGCCGCGGAGCGAGGCTTGCCCCTGACACCGATGAAGTGCTGCTCGAGCGGCACGGGACGGAACGAGGCGTCGAAGAAGAAGAGGCCGGTGTATCGGTTGACCCTGCTTGATCAGACTCCGCAGTACTAGACTGGCTTACCTGAGGAAATCGCTGACATCGATGTAGTTCGGCAGCGTGGCACTGAGGCCGACGATACGGATGAGCGATTGTGATGACTCGACCTGATGTTTAGTGAGAGTTTACGACGGGGCTCCTGAAACTCACCTGTCGCAATGTCCTCGCAACAATCGTCTCAATGACTGCACCACGCTCTTCGTTCAGAAGATGTACCTCGTCAATGATCAGCAGGCGGACCTTTGACGCGAGCGCGCCCTCTCCCGTCGGCTTGCGGGTGACGACATCCCACTTTTCCGGGGTGGTCACAAGAATCTGCGTCTCGGCAATCTCTTGTCTTGTGAGCTGCATGTCTCCCGTAAGCTCTCGGACCTGGATGCCGAGCCATTTGAGGCGCTTGCCAAACTTGCGCGTAATCTCGGCCGCGAGCGCCTTCATCGGCGCGACATAGACAATCTTGAACGCGTCCTTGTCCACGCCAAACCCAGAGGAATGTGATTTTCCAGGTTTGAGATGCGACTCGAGCACGCGGATGATGCTCATGAGCGCCACATCCGTCTTACCCGCTCCTGTAGGGGCACAGACGAGCATGTTCTCGTTCGTGCCCATCGCGATCGGCTGCACGACCGACTGCATGCGGTTGAGCGTCACGTAACCTGGGAAGCAGCCCCGGGCGAGCGGAGAGAGCGAGCGGATGGGGATCGGACGCTCGGTCGCTTTCGGGGGGATCTGGTGCGGCGGTGGCACCATGACCTCCTCGGCGATGGGCGTCTGCTCGCGCTCCGTTCCTTCCGGAAGGGCGAGCTTGCCGCCATAGGACATCGCGGCGGTCACGGTAGACCCCGAAGTGAACACATTCGGGAGAACCTCCTGCTTCTGTACGCGTTGCTGCTGGGTCAGGTACTGATGAGAAAACCACCCACCTGGCTCTCCTCCACGAACATGGCCTTGGGACGCGAGAGCTGTTCCTGGATACGGCGCTCAATGTCCTCGGGTGTGCCGACAACGTCAGTGATGTCGATCATGCCCTTGCGCCCCTTATGACTCTTGGGCTGTTTCTTCGGCTAGGCGTGTCAGTCTACATCCTTGGAGCAAAAAGCGTACCTTTGGTCCACCACCACGCTCGGCAGAGACGAGCGCGGCACGCACGCCAGGGCGGAGCACCTCCTCGACGAGCGCGAGCCCGTCGCCCTCGAATCCGAGGATCTCAACCAGCTCGCTCTGCACGTCATCGTTCGAGCGCGGCGAAGCGAGCAGGTCAATAAGTGACGCGAACGCCGTCGGCTGCAGATGTCTGCCGTCAGACTGGAACTCGAACCTCACTTTACCGGTGGAGGCGCGCAAGACAGGCAGAGGTCGCGGCGTCGGGGCCGGGCGCCTCGGGCTGCTCGTCAATGTGCAGCGCCGAAAAGTCGGTCGCGACGTCCCCCGCGTCTGCGCCGAGGAGCGAGTGCAGTGTCGGCCAGGGCGTGCGCTCGTGTGCGCGTATATCCGTGGCGCTGCTGTCAGCTGGGCGTACTTTGGAACTGGACTGTGTAACTTACATTTCGGCGTCGGCGGCAGCGGAAGTGGCAAGGAAGGCCTCCCACTCCCGGTGAGCTGCGGTGCTCGGTCCAGGACCGGGCTCAGCGAGGAGGCCGTCGAGGTAAGCCTGGAGCGACATTGTGAGAGGTGGTGAGTTGTGGAGAGAGTTGCGAACTTTCGAGTGATCAAGGACGATCTGCCAGTGGACAGTGTTGGTGGATGCCCTTCCCCCCCAAGCCGTATAGACAAGTCATTTTCGGCTCCGAACTTTTGACCTTGCGTGCGTCATAATCGATTCGATCCACTCTGTCCGATTTTGACACTGCACTCTTTCTCTCGATTGCCTTGCATTCAACATGGCAACGCCGACCGACGGACCCGTCCCGTAAGCCGCCCCGCGACTGTGCTAATCGCGAAACCACAGCTTGCGCCTCCCCGCGATCCTCCAGAACCCCGTCTCCTCGACGGCCCGCCAGCTCGAGGCGTACAAGGCCCAGCAGCGCGAGAAGGCCGCCGCACGCCGCGATGCCGCCAAGACCGAGGACATTACTGGCAGCAAGCGCGGGAAGCGCGTCGTGAGAAGGCTGAACAACGCCGCGTTTGTGGATAACCCCCACGCAGTCGCCCCTAGGAAGGGAGATTACGCACCCACTGTGCCGCTCCACCAGCGTCCGCTCGCACCGGCGTTTCCGCCCGACGCACTCGACCGCACCGCTCCTATCCCTTCGACCCAGCCCCGCGGGGACCCGTTCGGCGCCGCGCCGTCCTCCCACGCCGGCGCATTCAGCACCTCGCTCAAGGGCACGCGCCAGCAGCTCCGCCGCGGCGGACACAGGTCGCAGGTCCTTGTCCCACTCGTCGAGGGCGCGATTCGCTCCTGGTTGGCGGGTGAGTTCGGCGGCGACGGTCTCGGGTGGCGGGTGATCGACGCCGCTGAAACACCCTTCCCGCCTTCCAACTCGGCTTCGGCTCCCGCGCCGGCGTCGACGTCCCCGCCGCGCGCGGGACCCAGCCGCCGCATGCCCCCGCAGCACCAGGTGCGCGCCGCACTGCCCCCTCTTCCGGTCGGGAACGGAGTCGTGCCCGCAGTCCTCGAGCTCTCCCGCTCACCCGCCCACGTGACGTGGGCGGTGTCCGAGTCGTATGACCGTCTCGTCGTCCACCTCGTGGCGCGGTACTACGAGCTCGTGTCGTGGAGTGAGGACCAAACTACAGCGAGGGGGGAGAAAGTGCGCCTCACGCACCTCGTCCGCCCAGCGCTTGTACGCGCGCGCGCCCCACACACTCTTCTTACGCCCGAGACGTCCGACGTGTCCGGCCACTCGGCGTCAGGGACCGAGCGCGCAACAGACTCGGAGGCCGATACCGAGACCGAGACGGAGACGGTCGTGAGCGATGCAGAGGCGGACGAGAGTGGCGACACGACGTTCCGTTCCCTATCCCTGTCGGAGCGGTATTCCCGCGTGAGCGATACGGAGTCGGAGGACGAGGGCCTCAGCGATACGCTCGGCGGACTGTCACTCAGCGGTGTCAGCCTGCATCGCACGGCGTCGCATTCCTCGTCGGCGTACGCGTCGTCCGAGGGCGGGTCTGAGGCGGGGCTCGAGTCGAGCTTTGCGCCCTCGGAGCCGGCCCTCTCCCCCGTCCGGGCGACGTTTGCCCTGCCTGCGGATGTGCCCCGGCGCCTCGAGCACGGCGATTGGTCTGACAAGCCTACATTCTTCGAGTTTGTGTACGGCGCGTAAATGTAGATTTTTATCGGTGGCGCGCGAGATCAGAGACCTATACGATGCATGCCAACAACAAAGAAACAGGGTATCTGGAAAGGGGTATACAAAGAGCGAGATACGGCTGCAGGGGGCGAAGTCAGGACAAGAGGGAGTGTCGCGGTGACGGTCGCGGGAGGAACATGTGGGAGATCGCCACTATTTGAGAGTCGGTCTGGATTTCGCAGCACGTTCGTCGTTGTACTCGGACAAGATCGCGATGCACACCACCGCGCATCTTCTGTTGCAAGATCTCTAAAGACGCGTAATCGCCTTCTTGTCCAGCGGCGTGCCGTCCGGCGCGATGCCGTTTTTGGCGAGATGGCGGTTGTGGCGGATCAGGCGCGCCTGGTCGAAGGTACAGCGCTCGATGGCCCTGGGTGTCAGTGAGAGGAAGGGCTGTTTGTGGGATGCCCGCACGAGGAGCGGCGTTTCGGCTGGTACACGACGAACAGTAGCCCGCTGTCTCCCCCGCCATGCACCATTCCCCGCCCAGTTTCGACTCACATGATGCGGCGCACCTCCTCGACGCCGGCCTCGTCGAGACCGAGGCGGTTTTCGCTGCTCCCCTCGCCAATGTTCTCCTCGAGGTCAAAGTTCGAGCTGCTCATGCCCGCGGCCGCCTGGTCCGCAAACGAGTACTGCGACAGCGGGGTGTAGTGTGAGATGCGGGCGACGAGCGAGGAGGGAAGGTACGGCGCTGCGAGGGCGAACAGGCGCTGGCGGTAGTAGAAGCCGACTGACATTAGCTTAGGAGATTCCCAGTTTAGCTTACCGAATACTACGGCGACGAGGAAGGAGAGGACGGAGATGTGGAAAAACATTGCGAAGGAGCGTGGTGAAGGAATGAGATGAAAGAAAGTAGAGATGGGAAAGGATGGGAAGGATGAATGGGGAGAATGGTCAATTGTCGACTTGGCCACCGACTTGGCATTGCTCATCATCATTCTTGGTTCCTGCACCGCCCGCCGCCAAAGCGCCCACGGTGCACATTGTACTGTGCAGTACACAGCCGGCGGCCGATGGCCGACTCCTGGGGGCCATATGTCTTATGTAATGTCGCCACCGTCGTGCCTGGGCTGCAGCTCAAAAGTTGCTCTCTCAAAATGTTGACGGCCTCCACATTTGATTTCTCGCTCTCGACTCTACTCTCACCATCTCGCTACAAAATGGGTCGGCCAACGCTCGCAGACCAGCTCAAGCAGCTCGCAGACGACGTCCCGAAGAGTAAGTGTTTACTATCTTACTTGACTGACAGCAGCGATCGACCCCGAGGCGGCGTACGCTTCGCTCGACAGCAACGAGCGCGGCGATGTTGGCGGCAGGGAACACTATGTCGACGTTGGGTGAGTGGATGGAAGACGATGTGATTATCCGTATCACACTGCTCACACTCCAGGCCGTCAAGATTGCGTGCTGCTGCTGGGGCAGATGCTGCTCAGACGCTCCTCTCCGACAAGTACGGCGGCAAGGCGTCGAGCCGGATGAAGATCTTCGATGATGACGATGAGGAGGAGGAGGGTGACCGTGCGGAGGGCGGATTTGGAGACGAGGATGAGGAGGACGACGATGAGGAGGATGAGGACGAGGATGAAGATGAGGATGAAGATGAGGACGAGGAGGACGAGGACGAGGAAGATGAGGGGGATGAGGCCGAGGAAGATGAGACACCATCCGGGCGTACCCTCGACCCTGTCGGCGCCCTTCGGGCCTCGCGCGAAAAGGACATCGTGAAGGGACAGGCTATCAAACGCCAGAAGGTGAGCTGAAAGCAACTGGCTCAGCTGACATCAGGATCTCTTCGACCAGCTCCTCACTGTGCGCATCACGTTCCAGAAGGCGCTCGCACCGGCGTTTAAGATCTGCGAGCCGGAAGACGACCCAGCGGGCGAGGTGGCCGCCAAGCGCGCCGAAACGCTGCAGTCTCTTGCAAAGCTGAGCGACAGCTTGTTTACTCTCCGTGAGAGCATTGTCCTCCCCGGAACAGAAACGAAGAAGCGGAAGCGCGACGACGACGCGGAAGCCGAGGAGGAGTGGTACTGGAAGAAGGCGGCCGCGGACTCTCTCGCCCTAGCGGACGCGTAAGTTAACCTAAAGTCATTGCTGACCCCAGCGCACACCCACACCTCGTCCCAATCCTCTCTAAATGGTCAACCAAGATCCAGGCTGCGACCATGCAGCTCGGCTCGAAGCAGGCCGGCGGCTCCAAGTTCCTGCAGTCTGCACGTGGCGCGACTGGCGTCGTAGACGCGATCGACGCTGCGCTCGCCCAGCGCCGGGATAACCTCAAGCCTCTACTCGAGTCTGAGGAGCAGGGCTACCGTGCGCTTCTCCGTGAGGTCATCGAGAGCCGGCAGGGCAGCGGGAATGTCGACCTGTCGCATCTGAGGCGCGAGAAGAAGAAGAAGCGCGAGGCCGAGCGTGGCGGCTCCAAGGGCCGGAAGCTGCGGTAAGTGCGAGGTGTGACGCGTATGCCCAACTGCCTTCCTGATCCGCTGACCCACAGGTACACGGTGCACGACAAGGCCGTCAACTTTGTCGTTCCCATTCCGCTCGAGTACGCATGGCACGAGGAGCAGGTCGACGAGCTCTTTGCGTCCCTCTTTGGCGGCGTGGGCAAGAGCGGCGCGGTGTCGGCTGCTGGCGAGGAGAGCGCGCTTGGCGCGTCGGAGCTCGGCGGGCTCAAGGTGTTCTAGATTGCATGTATTGTATGGGATATGGACAGGGAGGAAGTACAACATTACTGAGACACTGACTCGCCTGCACATTGGCTTGCTAGACTTTGGGCCGATGGTCCTGCCGTTCATCACTGAATAATCGTCAACTAGTGCCTCCGAGTAGCCTGTTGATCGTGATCCGCTAAATGCTGATCCACAGACCCCAAAGGACCCCACATAGCCCGTTTGGTGATCGCCGGATTGCCTTCCGCGCCAAGCTGGTCCGGCAGGTCATGTATTCGGTCGCTGATCTTCATCAATCTCTGTTGATCGCTGATCGTCGCCTCTGGTCATGAAGGCTGGAAGCCACAAGCCAGATCGGCTCAAAGACAGGGGCCTGTTACATATTTACAATTTACATCAAAATCATGAAACATGCGATTGGCACGTGAAGTGATTTCTGGGCTCGACCGCCCGGAATCTCTGGCGCCAGACTAGCGGGAGTCCCAAATAAGGATGCTGGATATTTCCCAATCCAGCATCAAAAGATCGAAAGTTTGATCCGACCTCTATATGGAGATGCGCTGGGGCGCGGGGGCGGTGTCCGTCGCACAAGCACCGCCGCAGCTCAAGACGGAGATGTATGGTGCTGGGCGTGATATGTAACTCTGTTCTCTCCGGATCGAGCATCCAGCTGGGTCACTGGTACTATACAGCATGTCACGTCGAGACGTGTGCGTGGCGCATTGTATGGGGGTGTTCGACGCGGGGAGTGGGAGTCGCGGCTGAAGCTCGCAGCAGCGTGGCGGGGCGCGCACGGGGCGCACGGGGCGCCTACGCGTGGATGGAGGATCATTATAGCTCAGGACAGAGTGTCGAGTCCCTTCCCTTCCTAGACCCCTACTAGCCCAGCTGTACGCTTTCTGGCTGGCTGCCGCTGCCTCATGCCTGGATTGTTCTTTCTCTTCCCCTGGCTGGGCCCCCTTGCCCGTGCCGACAAACCCTGGGCCCCTGTGTGCCCCTCTGCTCTCGTGCCGTACTCCGATCGCGAGTGAGTGCCATTGTTCAATCAGACGAGCCCTCCACGCCCTTTCCCCATTAGGCATTTTGAGTCTCGTATTAGCTTTGCTCTCGCGATCGTTTACTTATCACCATCTGTGATCCTAATCGATGCCTTCTCCGTTGTAATCAGCCACTCCCAGACCCAAGCCCTGCCAGCGTGCCGGGAATCTTGGACAACGCGATAGGTAGGTAGCCCCCCTCCCCCTCCCCTGTCCTGTCTCTCCCCTTTCTCTTGTCGCTCCATCCATCCACCACCACACACTACCACCGCGACTGCCATCCAACCACCTCCGTTTTCCTTCATCCTCTTCGTCCTCCTCTCCCCGCCTCTCTCTCAACCACCCACCACCACCTACTCGTCTCTCCTCGCCACCACCACGTCTCTTCCAACCAGCTCCACGCTCGTTTCCATCCTTTTCGTTTCGCGGTCTTTTCCCACTCCGGCCCGCGGCCCGTTTTTTCGTCGTCGTTCGCCTTCCTTTCTCGGTCTTGTCGCCCGCGCGCGCCGCCCCTCTCTCCGCAAGCCGCGCCCGCCAACGCCTCTGCCGCCGTCCAGCTGCCTTAAGCCTTCCCCCCCTTGAATTTCGTCCCGACACCCACCAAAGGCCACAACCAGCCAACGCCATTCCTCCGTCCCCCTCTGCGCGTCGGGCCTCACCCATCCATCATCTTCTGTACCTCTCTCCATCTCTCCGCGTCTCGTCTCGTGTTTCCGTTAATTCTTCATCCAACAGGGCATCAACACCACATATACACACAGCACACGGACACAGACACTTCACGCAAACACATCCACACACGCTATCGCGACACGACTTGACTTGCACACGCGCGTGACTCGACTTGACTCTCCATCCAAGCGGCAACCAACCACGCCGCTGCACTTTACCATCCCCCTCACGACATCCTTACGAACCCTTTCCTAGACTCTAATCATGGGCGGATCATTGAGCAAAGCGCTGGGTAAGTGTCGTGCACATGACCGTACAGCAGGTCTGGATGGAACCCCACGCGACGGCAACCAAGACCATTGGGTAGCACATACTGACGCCATTCCTTCTGCTTGCTAACAGCCTCAGGCAAGCTGTTCGGGAACAAGGAGATGCGCATCCTTATGCTCGGACTGGATGCTGCCGGAAAGACAAGTGGGTATCGGGACGTGCGGGGAAGATTGCAGGACGCATCCGCCTCCCGCACGACACCAGCATCACTCCGAGACATGCGCCGCTGACGCCTAGCCATCCTCTACAAGCTCAAGCTGAACCAGTCTGTCACCACCATCCCCACCGTCGGCTTCAACGTCGAGACTGTCACGTACAAGAATGTAAAGTTTAACGTCTGGGACGTCGGAGGACAGGACAAGATTCGTCCGCTCTGGCGACACTACTACACTGGCACTCAGGTGAGTTAGCACGGATTGTATGAACTCACGCCCAGGGCCTCATTTTTGTCATTGACTCTGCGGACCGTGACCGCATTGACGAGGCGCGACTGGAGCTGGAGCGCATTTTGGCCGACAGGGAGATGAAGGACTGCCTTCTCATGGTGTTTGCCAACAAGCAGGATATCCAGGCTGGTGAGTGACGGAGAGATGGTCGTGCGGCCTGCTCGACGTCCGGCAACACTCGGCGGATGCTGACTTTTTAGCCATGTCCCCCGCAGAGGTGACCGAGAAGCTCGGCTTGCACAAGATGCGGGATCGCTCGTGGTATGTCCACCCGAGGTAAGTAAACGCCACGCGCATCGTGCGATCGCCTTACTCACACCATCTAGCTGCGCAACCACCGGCGAGGGTCTGTTTGAGGGACTGCAGTGGCTGTCGCAAAACGTCAAGGGCACCAAGGTGTAAGGCAGTAAACACGGTATAATGGCGCGAGCGACTCGGTTCCTCCTCCGGCACGTCCTCGCAGTGTTCATCAACTCCAGTATTTACGACTTTTCTTTTGTCTTTGGCCCCCACCGCTTCCTCTTTCTTTCTCCCTTATCTCGTGCATCATTCGCTGCATTTGGTCTTGTCCCCCGTCCCCCCATCGCCACACACACCCACATACACTCTTGCTGCCACTGGCACACATTTACGATGGCCTAATTTTGCGTCCAGTGTGACGTTGCGTTCGTGCGTCCTTGTGCTCCAAGCCAAAGCCGGGTCCAAGCCGGGCACCGACTTGGGACACACTACTCCATGTCCGGGGCGCGTCGCTGCAGCTCTGCAGCAGTGTGCCGTAATGCCCCACACGTCTCCACGTCTTCGTCCACGTCAACGTCCCCACGTCCTCGCCGTCCTCTTTTCGATTCTTGTCTGAGCAGTGGTATATACCCTTTGGAATGCACCTTTAACGAACCTGGGAGGGGAGGGGACACCTGGGGTGTGAAGTTGCAGATGTGTCGCAGATGTGGTTTGACAAATCAAGTATGATTCCAGCACTCGCCCCGCGCCACACTCTCGTACACTCTCTCGTGATGAGTGAAACAGTGTGTGGGGTGTGGGGTTATCTAGCCTATATCTAGCCCATCGATTGGAGATACCGACTGATCTACGCCTGGCAATTGTGCAGCATGTGCAGAATGAGTTGGCGTACTCGTGTTGTTTACTGCTTGATCCTTCATAGCTTCATCACTGCAATCTTGCATTTCCGCAATTTTTCCTTCTTGTCCGTTCCTCGCTCATGTGCACATTTTTCCCCTCACCTCACACACCGGTCCCCTAGCCCATATGCTCCTTTTGCTCGTTCTCGATCGCAAGAGCACGCAGACGCATAATTACGTACCATACGCGGCAGGCACGTTCCCACACCCAATCGGCGACCGCGGTGAGGTGGTGAGCGTAGAGAGCTTGAGTTCTGGGTTATGCTCCTGGCCTCGGGGTGCTCACAATAGTATCGAAGTGCAGCAGCAGTGCAGGACGTTGGATATCGGAGGCCGCGAGGCAGGACAAAACCTGCTAATTCCTGGCCAGCTGGGTTGCAGATCACAGCCGACCAGGAGCCATCAACGATCTGGATCACAGTGCGCGACGCGCAGGACGCGGCGTGACCTCCTCCCCATCTCCTGTCCTGATCTCCTGAGCCTAGCCGAGCCGCGAGCTTATTCTCCACCGCACACAGGCGGAGCTTCCCTGAGAAGCGCCGGGAAGGTATTCGGCACGATGGCTGGTCGCTGGTCGCTGGCGCGCCGGGAGATCGACCATCGACCTTGCCCTTGGCCCGGCGGTTTACATTGGTTTTGGGTTGCTGTTGGCGTTTGACTGTTGGTGGACGGCGCGGAGCGGAGAAGACGGGGATAGCGGCACGCGGCAAGCGTGCTCCGTATTTCACCATGCGCTGCTCCACGCCGCTCAGCTCAGCATGCTCATGTACCGCGTGCTCGGTAGTGTGGTCCACAACACGACCGGCGTTCCCGGTGCCGTCTCCGTGTGCCGTGCGGACGGTTCGGGCCAGCGGCCTGGAGGCTTTGCGGCCTTGCGCTCCGCGCGCTTCGCGCGCTTCGCGGCCACGCGTGCACGCCGGTGACCGAGTAATGAACGGCATCCGAGATCCGGGTTCATGAAAGGCACGGTTGTGAGGACGGGGGTGCGAAGCGAGAAGATTGGGGCCATAATCCGCCAAGCGCGTGAGGGATCGAGGGCCGCGAGCGGTCCACGGTGTTATCGCGTGTGCTCCATGCGATGTGGGTGCCGAGCTTGGATCGTTGGAGCGACGAGCGTCGAGCGAGCCTCAAAGGATTACCAGCTCGCAAAACACTTCAGGACTCTTATCGCGTATCGCACGCTTTTCCGTGTCACGACTCTTGACTCGAAGAGAGAACAGTTAATGAGAACAGTCGCGGTAGTCACCCTCGGAGGTGGTTTCGGGCCAATCTCCGAAGAACACTGGGCTCGATGATCCTCATACCGCGTAGCTGCACACACCTCATTTCTCGATTGGGTCCAACACTTGCGCTTGATACCTTGTTGATGCACGAGTCCCCATTCTAGAATGCTCCGGGCTGTGTACATCATCATGGAATGCAGAGCATTGTGCGGAATGCGCAGAACGATCAGCCGCGGCCTTGCACTGCACATCTGCGCGATTGTGAGCTGTGGGCTGCAGTTGCTTAGCCTGCCGGCGCCCTTCCCATTTTTGATCTAGTGTTCTAGTGATCTATACTAACTGAGGGCTAGTCTGCGGCCATGCCAAGCCCGTGAGCTCGTGACTATCTGGAGCAGCTCTGAGCGCTGAGCCCATGTCTCGGCTCTCGGCGTGCAAAGATCTCTTTCGGCGAATGTACGCCGCCGCCATATCGAGCTATCGAGTATGATGCGGTGTCTAGGTTCCATGACGTCGTGGCCCCCACTATTCCGGTCCCGCCGACGTCAGAGCGCACAACACCGGAACTCGGAAATTTCCAGCTACAGCAAGCAAAAAGCTGCAAAAGCTACCAGCTACCAGGTCATATGCCCCGTGTGCGTCGGATCACCCGTCGAGCACCACTCGCCATGCCCCGCAGCGTTGTCGCCAGCACCAGCACCGAGATTGCTAGAACCACTTCAGTGGGAGATGGAAATGTCACCGCGCTGTTGTTGGGTTTCACATGCCGCATGAATGCATGCATGCATGCAGACGCCACAGCGCCGCAGGGAGTGCCGCATGACCCGCCATTACGTTCGGCGCGTCTGGGCTTTTGGACGGTGTGGGCGGTGTGGGGCCAGGCAATGCAGGCAAACGGCGACAACAACAAATGATGTCGTGCAGAGAGGGGCTTTTTTTTTTATGAGCAATTTTCCCTGGGTGTCCTGCGCCCGCGCTGTGCTGCCGGTGTGCTGCCTGCCCATGCTGCGGCACTTTTCAGGCACTGCCCCTCTCCCCGCACGGTCCCTTCCCTCCCTCCCTCCCTTCCCAGCTTCCCAGCCAGTGCATTTTCGGTAGGAGCATCACAACAATTCGGGCATCAACAGAGTGCATCACAGTTGCAACCCTCCCCCCTCCATCTCCATCTCCATCTCTCTTCTTTTTATCTTTTCATCTCATCTCTCATCGCACTACACACACCTCTACTCTATCACTGTTATCACGGCTATCGCCTGTCTCACCGGCGACACTAATCACACGCCTGTTATCACCGCACGCTTGGCCTACCCGAGACCACCCTCCGTCGGTAACGCTCCGCGCCACACCTTCCTCCTTCCTCCTTTCTTCCACTGTTTTTTTTGTGCATCTTCCTTTCTCTCTATCCTCTTCTTGTCCCCCCAACACATTAATTCACGATGCCGTCCCCCGCTACACCGGGAATGTTCTTCGCGTTCGCCGCGGCCGTCCTCTTCGTCTTTGTGAGTTGCTGCTCTGGCCCTTTTAAAAACAGCAACACCACTCACACCAGGCATCGGTCACACCGCCCGCATGGAACCGTTACGGCTTCCTCGACATTCACACGCGCGAGGGCATCACCGAATTCGGCGTGTTTGGAATCTGTGTAAGGGGTGCGAGCGCGGGATGCAGCAGGCGCCGTATCGGATACGATCTCGTCGCTGCGGGTGTTAGCAAGTGAGTCTCGATGGGGAAGAGATCCAGGTAGCCTTGCGATATGTCTGTCGTGGCTGGCCGTATCTATACCGCAAGCCACTCTCTCTTCGCACGTGCTCGAAGCCTTCGGCCATAGCTCACACTCAGCGTCGAGCTCAACTCCAAGGTTCTCCACAACCTCACCTATGCGCTCATCCTGCACCCGATTGCGGGTGGCCTTGGCTTCCTCTCCTTTGTGATGGGCCTCATTGGCGTTGCCGCTGCTTCTCGCGCCGCGACCATCTTCATGGCCATCCTCGCCTTCTTTGGCTCCATCGTCGGCCTCGTCGTCTTTGTCATCGACATGGTCCTCTGGAACGTCCTCAAGAACCGCCTTACGGACAACAACTACGATGCCTCTCTGGTGGGTTATGGGCCTTGTGACAAACCACTGACAGCAGGGAATCGCAAACTGGATGACCGTCGGCGGCACCGTTGCCCTCCTCCTCGCAACTTGCACTGCCATGTGCGGCTCCTGCGGCCGCTTCGCCACGGGCCGCTCAGCAGGCGAGAAGGTGAGCTTCACCTCCCTGAGAGCATAAGCTGATAATGCAGTACTAGACGCCCGGCCCATGTATCCGCGGAGACGCTCGTAATTCATTACCAACGCATTCAAATAATTCCTATTAGACACGAGGCCGGCGGCATGTCCGGCTTGTCCAGACTGCCAATGCAACCTTACACAGAGCAGCTCTGGCAGACTTTCTGTGTTGACACTGACGGACAAACAAGTATACTGACTTCTGATCATCGTGTTGATATACTGCTTCGACGCGACGCATTCCGCGTCGATCATGAAATGTCCACGTCGCCGGCGCGCGTCGCGTCGGCGTCCTCCCAAAAGATCGCATCGCCGACAGAAAGCCGGTCCAAGCCGGCCCACGAGTCTTCTTCATTTCACACCCAGCATCTCACAAACATCCCCAACTCGCACAATCTCTTCTTGCAAACTTTTCACTCCTTTCAAAGCACCACACGCCCCCCGCACCGTGCGCCGCATGGGCCCAGCGGACTCACGAGGGTGGGAGCAACGCCGATCGCGGAGTCCCTGGATCTGCGTGAAGTAGGTGGTGTGAAGTGAGTGGGGATGAGGGTGGGAGGGGTATGACGTCATGACGTCATCCGAAAAAATGTATTTCCCCCGATATTCCCAACGACTAGGAGAGTGCTAACTTTGTTTTGCGAGAGGTGTGGGTGGGTATGATGCTTTCGGCGGCCGGGTGGGCGGCATGCTGGAGGTGCGGAGGTGCGGAGGGATGTCATCGCTGAGGGTGAGGGTGGGCTGGTTGGACATCTAGATGGAACTCTCTGGCGGCGCAGTCACATTCACCTGTCCACTTAGTCTGCTTGCACCGCGCACCACGCTCGCCGAACATGATTCTCATTAAGACACGACTATGACTACTACGACATGCGATGCAGATAGATGCCACTCAGATGCCCGCAGGCTACTCTACAAGCCACCTCTTCGGAGACGAAACACTCTCGGCGCGCTAGGCCTTTGCCTTTATGACGTCAATCGTCTGGCGGAGAACGCCAATGTGGGCGGCGACGAGCGGATCGTGCGCCATGCCCTGCGCCTGCATGCGCTCGACGACGGCCGCGAGACCGTGCTCGACGAGCGGCATCGCGCGCGGGTAGTAGCTTTGGATCGTCGAGTCGTGTGGGTCGACGAGGTCGACCGCGCGACGGAGCCAGGTGGCAGCGAGCTGGAAGCCCGGGTGGTGCGGCGGCAGGTCGCCGAGCGCGACGCTCAGGCGGTGTATGAGTGGGAGGAGGACGGCCTGCGGGAGCGGAGACTTCGCTGGCGGGATGGGAAGGATCGCGTCAAGGTGGGAGGCCTGCTGCGAGATGAGCTGAAGCATGGCGGGTGAGGAAGCCTGGCGGAGGACGTTGAGGAAGGTGTCCTCGAGCTTGGCAGACGAGGGTTGGACGAGAGAGGGCGGAGGAGAAGAGAGGCGCTGCTGCGTGGATGGCGGAGGCGAGCGCACTGGCAGCGGCGAGGCGGTCGCCTGGCGCTGTAGCTGGGCGGAGAGGTCTGCCACCTGCTTCTGCAGCTCAGAGATGCTGTTGGCCATGTTCCGCAGCAATGCGTTGGTCGCGCTCAACGCATCGCCCTGATCCTTGTCCACGTCCTTGCGTATCTGGAGCATCTCCGTCTTGAGGTCGTCTGCGAGCTGGTCGTACATCCGGTTCGTGGCGGACATCACCGCCGGAACAAGCACGACCTCGACGGCATCACGAGCCGCACGCTCCACAGCTGGCTGCACGACGGTGGCAATAGTACGGGGCACGATCGGGGCAATGGCACGCTCGAGCTCACGGCCAAGCGTGGCCGACTGCTCAGACACCGCCTGGCGAATCTGCGCCTCAATGGGCACGCGCTTGAGCTCCTGCTGCACAATGCCGGCCAGGTGGGCGTCGAGGTGCGCGCTGATAGCAGAGGTGACAGTCGCGCTGAGGTCCTTTTCCTTGTCGAGACGGGCCGAAACTGACTTCATCTCATTGGCGACAATCTGTTTGAGCGAGGCGGACATCTTGTCCTCAGTCTGATGTGAGCTGAATGGCCAGGATGTCAGCTTACCTTCTTCAGCGCCTTCGCAAGCTCATCCGAGGTGATCCCGCCAGAGACGCCTGCAGATGCAGCGGCGACGACAGGCGTGGCGATACGAGCCGGCGACGCGGCAGCGGACGACACATCCTCCACCTCCCTGGGGGCGACAGGACTCGAGGCGGCCTGTTTGTTCTGCTTCTTGGCGTTCCTCCTCTCCTGCTTCGGCTCCTGCTTCGGCTCCGGCTTGAGCTCCTGCTTCGGCTTTGGGATCTCGGGGAGACGCGTCTCCTCAGGCCCGTCAATGGTGAGCACAGACTTGTCAATGTGAGCCTGGTTGATCCCTGTGGGCGTAGAGTAGAAGAGCTCGAGGTCGCCGTCTGTACCGCCGAGGACGAATGACAGCACAGGGCCGTCGAGGGGATACTCTGCCATCGAGTCGAACGCCTGCACGTGCGCATTGTCCTTCATCACGGAGCGCTGCGGCGGCTGGCCCTTGAGCGCATAGTGGAAAGCAAAGGCGCTACCACGCGCGAAGGGCGCAATGACGAGCGTCTCCCGGTCCGCGCTGTAGGTGGCCTGCGCGAAGTGCAGGGCTGGCGGCGAGGGCGGGCCGGCGACAAACTTGATCGTGGCAAGGACAGCTATCTCGACTGTGATCTGCACGAGATCAAAGTGAGTGTTGTTCGCGCGGCCGACAAGAATGTTCGTCTCGCAGAAGCACACGGATGATAGCGGGAGCTGCGTCGAGGCGGGCAGCTGACGGTTCCACACGCGGTTGAGGTTGACGACGGAGTAGAGGGTAAAGTACCCCGAGGACGAGAGAAGGCCGATCGCCTGGTGCGTCGCGTTGAGGCAGAAGGCTGCAAGAACGCCGTTCGTCTTGAGCACCTTGGAGGAGGTGAGCACCTCGCGTGGGTCCGCCTCGGGCGACGACTGCCAGTCGTACGGGTGCACAATGACAACACCCTCGGTACCGCCAATCGCCAGGGAAGGCTGAGGCGAGTTCTGGCGGTTAACAAACTCAAGACGGTTTATATCACCGAGAGAGGACTCGGCGGGGATGAGGTCGGCGTCGATCGGGCGCATGTTGAAGAGAAGCGGGCACGGGGGATCGTCGCGGCTCCAGGTCGCGGGGATGCCGAAGACCAACACCGATCCGTCCGACGCCACCACCGCGAGAGTCTCAGCCGACACGGCCATGTCAATAATGGGGCCAGTGGCTTCCAGCTGGATGACCGTACGTGCGCCAGAGGCCCGGTCTATGAGGCGGATGCGACCGCGCGCAAGAATGTATGCCAGCCAACCCTTGGTAGCACCAATGGTACGGCCGCGATGGAATGCAACGTTCTCAGCCTTCATAATCGTCGTCGGCGTGATCTGCACACTGCCGGGAGCATTCACGAGCGAGTCAGTGTTGGGCTTTGAGAGATTAACAACAATTGGACCAGGGGAGAGGGCCATAGGTCTGGGAGTCAGAGACTGAGAAACGCGACTAGGGTCCGAGATCACGCACCCGTTCCCTTCCACATCCTTCACCATCTTGCTCGAGAGATACGGAAGGCCGAGGTCGGCCTTGCCCTTCGGCTGCGGGGGTGTGGCGGTCTTACGGGTGTCACGAACAGAGGTGATCTGAGGGGCAGGAGGCGACTTGGAGCGCACTTTGGCGAGGTCGACAGCGGGAGGTGAGAGCGCAGGGGGGACTGGGGACGCCGATGCAGACGCAGCAGCTGGCGATGCCGCCACGGCAGGAGAAATCGCGGCGGGGAAGGTGGGCGGCGCGGGCGCGGGGGACGGCGAGGCGGCCTCAGCGGGCGCAGGGATCGGCGATGCAACACGCTCGTTGCCACCGGCTGGGGTACCTGATCCGTTCGGCGCGCGCGACTGGGGACGCTCAAACGCGTCAAACGGAGAGACAAAGTCGAAGATGGACTTGGGCGCGCTCGGGGGTGGCGACGCGGGGCCGATGGGACCATGACCGGGGCGCGGGCTGGTGGCCGATGACGGGCCTAGAGGGGGAGAGACCACACTAGGAGTAGTTATCGCCGAGGAAACCTGGTGCACCGGGTCCGCGAGGGGCACATGAGCGCTATTGGGACTGTGGAGTCAGCGGGGAAGGAGAGATTGGTGATGGTTGAGGGAAGCAGTAGTGGGCGGGTTTCGGCGTCGCGCCGAATGCACCCTTGCGCGGCATTACTCACGACCGGAGGACGTTGAGGAGAGAGCTGCGGCGTTCCTCCTCGCGGCTAACTGGAGACGGTCCGGAAGCAGCAGACTGCGGCCCCGACGCCGCACGCGATCCGGCATTGTCCTGTGGCTTGCCAAGGGAAAGCATGCCGAGGAGCTTGGCCTGATGCGCGGGCGGGGACATGGGCCCCGAGGGGGGTGCGGCGGGCGACCCGGTGCCGCCGATGGGCGGAAAGCCATGGGCGGGGAACGGGGCGTGCTCGGCCTGCGGGGATGTCATGCCGTGCATCGCGGGCTGGTCGTGGCCTTGGGGCTTGACGGGCGGGGTCATGTTCATGTTCTTGAATAGGTCTTCGAGCGAGACAGGCTGAAACTGTCCCGGCGACTTGGCCTGCTCGCGCGGTGTGGGGTTAGCCGGTGGAGCGGGGTTCGGCGTGGGTGGTCCGTTCGCCGCCTGCTTGAGCATCGCGAGGAGAGGGTTGTCCATCGTGGGTCGTACGGTGGGTGGCCAGCTTGCGATGATGTGATGCCAGATCTGGTGTGAAGGAAATGGAAATGCGAATCGGAACTAGGTCTTTTGGGATGAGGCGAGACTCTGCGACGAAACAAGCCGGGAAAAGAGACGAGAACGGACGAGACGGAATAGGGATATGAAAAGAATGAAACGGCGGCGAGCACAGACTGGCGAGCAGGCAGACAAGCAGGCTGAACAGCTGTGATGCCGGTGTGAAGGAACGAAGCTGTGAAAAGAAGGGAAAGGGGGATGTGGGGGAACCTCGGACCTCACTGCTGGAGGGAGAGGAGGGGTGATGCAAAAGAGAAGAGGGGTATAAAGAGACCTTGAATGGGATGAGAAGGAAAGGAAAGAGAGAAGGGGAGAGGTGTGTGTTGCTTGTTGCTCATCGTCGTTTACCTCGCCGCCGCCATGGTCAGACTGGCCGGAAACGGACACAGTACACGGTGTGCAGGTCAGGGGGGCAGAGGACGACGGAAACAAAATGTCCCCACACCCAAAATATCAGTCCATCACCGCAGCGACACTCGGTCACCCCAGCAACGCATACCGAGTTCGTCGTCATCGCTGTCATTGTCGTCATCATGCATTGCACTGTTGTTATTGCTGGTGCTCAAGCAAACACTGTATCAATATACCCAATGCGAGTGGCGTGGCCGCATGCGGAACGAAACAGGATGGGAGGGGGCAGTGGCGCGATCGCCGGAGGATCGCCGGATCGCCGCCTTTGGAAACAGGCTAGAACAGATTGTCGCGATCCTGGGTGGAAAGGGGCTTGCAGATCATGGCAGATCAGTGTAGATCGTCGTAGATCGCCGTCGGACGACAAGTGGCAGAGTGGCACATGATTGTAAGAATGACGAGAGCGACGATACGAGAGATCAAGGGACGAGAGGCAGCAAGGTGGCGATGCGGCGATGCGGGACGATGAACCGCGATGTAGCGCGAGCTTGGTCGTGTCTGACAAGTCCAACGCAGCTATGAGCTGGTCCAGGTGCAACGACTCTTCTATGGTCGTTAACGCACAGTTCAAACGAATGAGTGGACGGAAAGAGCGGTGACGAACCGACCCATCAACCCCTCAAGAGAGCCACTACCCGTTCCCCGCGCGTTCTTCTCCCAGATACCGTGATATCGTGGGCCCCCGTACGGAGACGCGCCCGTGAGCGTCACGCCGCGCTGTACTGACGAGAACGATCATTCGGCGGCAACCATTCGTTCATGAGGGTTGTTTAAGCGATATCCAGATATCCGGCCATGTACAGTACCTCTCTACCTGCAGAAACATGACTCTGTTGAGATCTCGCCACTCGCGCGCCACTCGAGACGCGACACACGAGACCAGTCAGTGGCAAACAGAGGATTGATAACGATGGAGAGAATCCTCTGCAGAAGACCATCCGAGCTGTGCGTCATACTGGCGCGCGCGGCGCGTCCGACTGGGCGTTGCACGTGCTCTCCCCGAAGAATATCCGAATCCCGCCAACAACAACACGGGTATCGGTCCCCGACACTGCGACCATCATGGGCGCCCTCGACCTCCACATTGGCGTCCACCTGATCTCGTGATCTTGACGCCACCCACTTGCACACCACTTGGCTTCCTGGCATTGCTGGCACTTCCTTTGTACGGGGAGCGCCGAGACACACAAAGCGTACCGGAAAGCAGACCCAGATTCCGAGACGAGACACCCATATCAATCATCTTGGCCTGGCGGCAACCTCACCGGCTTGCCCGGTCACAATAAATACGCCCTCCCGGCTGGCTTCTCACATCCTTAACACCCCACCATCCACCATGCTCCTCATCCTCGGGCTCGCGCTCGCCCTCCTCGCTGCGCGCCTCGTGCAGGTCCGCCGTGTGCGGTATAAGCGCGTCAACGCGCTCCAGGACGAGTATAAGCATTTGCTCCCGGACCTCGAGAAGATGACGTACCAAGAGGCGGAGAAGATTGTGCATGTGTCCCAGCTCTATGTGAGTCTATGAGTAGGGAGAAGAGGGAAGAAGGGGACAGAGGAGCTGGCGGATGGGAGAGGATGGGGCTGGGATGACGAGTAATACGGTGGGAGGAGGCGTGGAGGAGCGTCTGGCTCGTTCAGACTGATTCTCCGTGCTGTCTGCCCCTGGGAAGCTGGGATCGTGTGGCGCGCGCGGGGTTCTTCCTGTGGAGCTGCTCCTCATGACTGCAGCTTGTCGGGACAATGATACGGGTTTGCCTTCTTGGGTGCACTTCTCGCCACCAAGACCGAGATGGTGACTCCCTTGATCCGATTTCTTCGCGCGTCTGCCCGAGTGCTCCGGGTTTACCTCCTGCATCCCACAGCAGATCACGGCCCTAACAGCAGGAAATACCGCTCATCACGGTCCTCTCCCTCAGCTTTGCCCTCTTCAAGACGTACGCGGTACCGACCATCTCCGCGGTTCTGTGCAAGTCAAAGCAGCTCGCAGCTCCCGAAAACGTCGGCCGGCGCGCAGAGGACACCTCCATCGTGATTGCAGAGTTTGTAAATGGCGGCGGGCTCGATTCCGAGCGCGGCTCGACGGCCCTCGCGAGGATGAACTACCTTCATTCTCGGTACGGCGCGCTTATTACCCGCGAGGACAAGCTGTATACCCTCTCGGCGTTTGTGTTTGAGCCCGCGCTATTTGCGGAACGGTTCGAGTGGCGCGCGCTCACGCCGTTGGAGAAGCAGGCGAGGTGAGTGCGGGAGGGGCCGTCTGGGCTGCGCGATAGCTGGCGGTCTCGTCAGAGCCATCAAAGTCGCAGCTCATCACAAGGGCCAACGACCTCATTTTCTTCTCGTTTCCACTGACACCAGATACGTCTTCTGGCGCGAAGTCGGCGCGCGGATGGGGATCACGGACATTCCAGCGACGAAGGACGCGCTGTGGGAGTGGAAGAGCGCGTACGAGGTCAAGCATTTTGTGTACGCGGACACGAACAAGACCGTGGGCGACGCGACGATGGGCTTGTTTGTGCGCCCGTTCCCTGCTTTCCTCCGCCCATCAGGCGTCGCTGCCGCTTCTGTCTTCCTCGACGATCGCACGCGCGAGGCATTCGGCATGCCCCGCGCCCCTGGGTGGATGCACGTCGTCTTCCCCGCCCTCGTCAAGTTCAAAGGCCTCGTCTGCCGGTACTTGCTCCTCCCCCGCGACGCCCCGCCGGCATACGCGACCACCGAGGTTGTCGAGGACGAAAAGGGGATGAAGCACTACCGCCGCGGCGGGTTCCTCTGGGAGCCGTGGTACGTCGCCGAGAACGGGAGTGCGATGGGCCTGTTCGCGTTCAACCGTCCAGGCAAACAGTGGCATCCCGAAGGGTTTACGCCGCAGAGCCTCGGGCCCGACCGCCTCATGGGTGTTGGTGAGGAGGCGGTGTGTAAGGCCGCGGAGGAGATGCGTGCCCAGGGCTTGCGTGGGTGTCCTTTCTTCTAGGTCTGTAAGAAGGTTGTAGTTGAGTCCATGATGCGACATTGACCGATGGGGCGCGAAGGCAGTCAGCAGCGGGCGTATCAGTCAAATGATGGAGAAACGATTCACTGTGAGAATGTCAGTCAGATATCAGTCGCGTCCCAATAACGTTCCATTCATTCCGCCGTGACAGGCGTGACGCGATTCCAGCCAAGTCGAGATGTGAATGAAGATTGAGTCGAAGCACAACAAGCTCCGAACTCGAAGCAAAACCAATAGTACCAATCCAGCACCAACAACAATCCTTCCATTTCCGGCTGTGCCTCCAGTGCCTTCCACGATCCATAATTCAGTGCCTTCATGATTCTCAGTGCCTCTCCATTTCATCTCATGCCTCTCGATGCTCGCAATGACATCAGCACGAGATGCACCAATGAGTAACGGTGCGATCCACACCACGATCCAGCGATGAGCCTCGCACCAGTTGTGTAGAGGCGGCAGCGCGCCAGCATACTTAAGCGCCAGGAGGCATGCCGCCGCCACTGTTGGTATTGTGGCGCATTCCAGCGAGTCAGCCCCGAGATCCACAGCCACGAGCCACGAGCCACGAACCATGAACCGGCGGCGCGGTCCGCACTGGACAGCCAAGGAGTGGTAGTCTGGGCGACGGTACTCTCTGCCTGGCAACCGGGAAGCGGTGGTCACCAGACTCGAGTACGAGGCGGGGATGTTCCGTGGGATTAGCCTGTCGCAATATACTACCTCACCCACGATCAATTCATCCCCCATGCACCAGACTACCCGCTAGGCTGCAAGGCTGGGCATGTGTATAAGCGTTAGCCAAGCATCAAAGCACGGGAGGGCCAAGCGCCTGTGGTGTACGCATTCATCATCAATCGAGTCGGCCTGCGTGTCGGGATACGCTTAATGGCCATTGAATGGCGCCACTGAGGGCAGCTGGTCTCTAAACTCTGTAGGCGCGGGCAAATCGAAAATCCCAGCCGCCAGCCGGCCACGACTTTGCTAATCGCAAGTCGGCCAGTAGTGCACATCCTGGCGAACTCTTCATCGATCATGCACGTATGCAGCATACTGCGCGGAGTATTTGTGCGTGCTCGAGACTCCATCTCTCGTACAATCACGTACAGGTGCGGGCGGCCCGAACAAGACCTGTCAGGGATGAGGGATGCAGATCTGCGTGATCGGTCATAGTACGAGGTTACAGATGTATACAAAGCCACACCCGAGTGCGCAGCGGACAACAGCCAGGTCCGGACCCAGACTGCAACACTTTTCCATGGGTCGTGTGATACCTCCCCGGGATGAATGGACAGGCGGGTGTTGCCTTGCTGGCTGTTGCTGGCTGGCGGTGGGCGGGGCTTGGCCGTCTCTCGGCGCGGTCAGTGGCGCTGAAACCCTGCTACAGGTCTCTGGCTACTTGCCGCTGGCGGATATTCCCACCCGCGCCCTGCCCCTTCTCTTGTACTCCTATTCGGCCTGTTCTGTGTGTTCAATGTCTTACGGCATGATACGTGATCACGTACTCTACCACTCACCTTGACCCATGTCACAGACAACGGGCAGGGAGAGAGGCGGCAATTGGACGGCCCGCGGACAGGTGGGTTGTCTGAGTTGTGCCTCACGTGCCTGTGAATAGCGAGCAGGGCGAGCAGGGGAATGAGCAGGAGACCCCGGAGGGCCCGGATCACGCTGAACAGCTGTGGTGCGCTTGAATTCTGAACAAATTTCGAAATTTCTGCATCATCTCCGCCGCATCTGTTTCTGGATCTGAGTCTGGGTCTGGGTCTTGGTCTGTACTGCGCAGAGGATCGAAAATATCCATCCGTCGAAGAGCAACGTAGAGAAGGAGAGAGAGGTGTGTGAGCCTGGTGAGACATTGTTGGTCGTCCCTGAGAGGAAAAAAAAAAAGTCGAGACACTGGTACACTGAGAGACGACAGAGCTACCACGAAAGACGCTCCTATTTACTCACTCGACTCCACACCCTGTCTAGGCCCTTATCCTGTCCACCTCCGCTGCCGCCAGGGCAGAATGCATGCATGTGTTCCTGTCCTGAACAACGAGAGAGAGAGAGAGAGAGAGAGAGAGCGAGTGCATTGAGCTAGGGATCCATACGATCAGGAAAAATTAGACCCGACCTAATCGGCAAGAAATACGCCGAGAGAGAGAGAGACACAGAGGAGCTAGAGCGCGAGAGGGATGTTTGAGAGACATGGGCGGGTTGTGGGTGGGCTGGTCGCGATTACACACATTCTTGTTCTGGTCAAGGTCTCTGAAGCTCTTGTCGATCTTTCTCCAACCCCTCTTTCCCGGGCTCTCTTTCATTCTCTCATCATTTTATTCCATCCAGTCGAGTGCTTCGTCTGATTCTTCTTTTCCTTTCCTTACGTGGTAGCGGCCCCTTCAACTTCACATCTCTCCCGCCGACATCAGGTCCAGGGACAGTTGTCGACCTTCCTATCAGTTACCAGCTCGTCCTCGCCCCCTTCTCGCCTTCGCATCGGCATCTCAGCATTCTGCATTGTTCGTGGCCATTGTTCGCATCTCATTCTTCTCCATCTTCATCTCCTTCATTCTCCATCGTCGTCTCCTTCTTGGTCACTTTGCACCACCCCCATCGCCCATGCCGACGTGCTAATCTCCCGACATCGGCCTCGCTCGCCCCTTTCGCACTTTTGAGCACCACACGCGCGGGCTCCTCTCACTCTCTCTCCGTCCTCTCCGACCTCTCCATCGCGCTCTCAACCCCGCACTGTATAACCGGCTCGACGCCCTCCTCGCACTAGCATCACCACCACTGTAACCATATCCTAACCACCATCGACAACACCCGCACTCACCACCACCACCAGCCGTCATGCCCCGCATAGGCGACCGGATCGCCGGCAAGCTCGGCAACAGCCCAATTGGACATCATGTGCGTTTTGCTTTATTCGATCTATTTGATGGGTCACTTGGTCTGGCGCGTCGCGTCGTACCTTCGATCTTCCGTGAATTCTTTAGCATTCACCTCACATTCCACCACTAGTGCCTTGAAATGCGTTGCTGACAGACACCAGGTCCGCGGCAAAAAGGTTGGCGAGGTCCTCCTTTCGGCCCTCTTTGCCCTCATCATCCTCGCACTCGTCGGCGTCTGGGCGGGTGAGTACCGGGCTCATTGCCATGGCAGGGAGTGACCAAATTGGACGCGATCGAGCACGGCCAAACGGCTCGTGCGCGCTCAGTCCTCATTCCTCAGCCATGCAATCTCTTGAAGACTTGTGCTGTCGACTAACATGCCAGCTGCCACCGCCGGATACGAGACCACGAGTGTCTTCTCGCCCAACTGGAACCTTACCGACAATGACCACTGGTACTCCAAGTTCATTCCCAGCCCGCCAGGGCCTTTGTGTCAGCCCGCCTTGTGAGTCTAAACCCAGCTCTTGCCCGACGAGTCCCCGATGCCTGAGCGCAGCTACGCCACACTGCAACTAGCTCCGAGACAGCTCGCCGGCTCCAAACTCAACGACGCCGCAGCTAGAGCTAACATATCAGCATCAACCCCGGCGCGACATTCCGCACCACGAACGGCATCTTCCTCTGGGAGATGGGCAAGGGCTTCAACGTCTCGGCGGCATCAGTGAACAACGGCAGCACCAACCCCAAGGTCAACTTCAATGCCACCACTCTCCAGCAGTACCGCGACGACGTCCTCGACCACTGCGACGTTTCCGGCGTCAGCATTGACATGGACCTCTTCCAGGCCACTGTGACCATCCAGGTGTACGCGACCTGCATAGACCCCAAGTGGCCCGCGCTCCTGCACACAACCAACGTCTACTCGATAGACCAGAGCCAGATGTTGGACCAGTCGCTGTGGTTCAATGACGCGATCACCCCGGACCCCGACAACAACGCCTCTATTTCGGACCCCATGAACACCCTCGCGGCTGATCTCTGGAACCGTCAGAAGGCGGTCTACCTCCGTTCCTCGGAAGTGCTCCCCCGCATTCGCGGCTTGCGCATGTCGAACGCGAAGAATTGCGCTTTGGAGGATGACAAGAGGGCGTGCTTTGACGCCCCGCTCAGCCTCAGCAACAACACGCGTGGCTTCTTCCTCTACCCCAATCTCACCGTCGCCACGGCCGATAACGACGAGGTTAACTGGAACGTCACCACTGACAACTTTATTCATGCCATATTCGCCGCCGCGCGGTACGACTTTGGCGCCAACATGACCACCAACCTTTTTGTGAACGCCACTTCCCGCCAGCAGCTCATTGTTGGTAGCGACGCCGCACAACTGGACAACAACACCGCCCTCATGAACCAGCTCGACGGCGCCCAATCATTCCTCGACTCGCCAGAGTTCCCGCCCCCCAAGATCTCGCGCATCCGCACAAGCTACATGTGCAACGTCATGAAGATGAAGCAGACCCCGTCGTTTGTGATCGCCGTTATGGGTATGGCGTTTGCCATATTCGGTGTCGTCTTTGCCGCCGCCGTCGCCATCGTCAAGAAGCTTACGGGTCGTGATCTTGGTGCTACCGCGCCCAAGGCTTTCCAGGCGCTCTCGCCGATCACCTCCATTTCGAGTGCCGTCCGTCGCGAGGAAGATCTTGAGGATGATAAAGACGTTATCGGAGGCGGCACCGGCAGTCTCCGGCGTCGCAAGACTGACGCCGAAAAGGGCCGCCACAGGAGCAACAGCAGCGCAGACCGCTCCGACGGCAGGTACAACCCCTCGCGTATGCCCACTCCCGCCCCGTCCTACCACCTCAACGCGCGCGGCAACGAGGCCGTCTACAGCCCGCTTAACGACCGTTCCAGCGAGGCAGGCGGCTCTGGCGCCGGAACGCCAAACCCCTCCTCGTTCACCTCACTCTCCGGCTTTGCCAAGGCCTTTGCTGATAAGCTCCCCTTCGGCAGCCAGCTTACCGGCGCGGCCTCCAAGGTACCTGGTCTCCCGACGTCCAACGGCAACAACTGGCTCGGCATGGCTGGCGGTGCTGCGGCTGGTGCGGCTGGTGGTCTCGGTGCGGGTGCTTTGGCTAACCACTTTTCGGACAAGAACAAGGGTGCCCCTGACGTTATGAGCAACATCCCCGGAGCCTCCTCCTTTATGAGCAACGTCCCCGGGGCCTCCGCTATGAGCAACATCCCGGGAGCCTCCGTTATGAGCAACATTCCCGGAGCCGCAGCTATGAGCAACATCCCGGGAGCCTCCTTTATGAGCAACATTCCTGGAGCCGCAGCTATGAGCAATATCCCCGGAGCCGCAGGTGCCCAGACCATGTTTGCCCGCCCGGCCCAGGCAATGCAGGCCGCCCAGGCCCAGGCCGGGCAGGGATTCCTGCCGAACGCCTCTGAATACGTCCCCTTCGCATACCCCGAGACGATCCGCGAGGGCGGTACGACCGAGACGACGCCCACGCCTGCCGACCACGCCGTCCAGCCCGACTCGCACAACCCGTACATCCCTGCCGCGCTCGCTGCTGGTGCCGGTGGCCTCGCTGGTGCCGGAGCCGCGCACGCTCTCAACAGGTCTGGTCAGCAGGACCATGCTTCGACGATCTCGGCGGTGCCTCAGCGCGCCACGTCCCCCGGCGCGCCGACGGGCATGACCTCTCCGATGGTCCCGACTCGTGTCACTTCGCCTGGTCCTCCTGTCGGTCACACCGCCTCCTTCCCTTCGCGCGTCACCAGCCCCGGCCCTCCGTCCGGCCACACTTCGAGCGTCCCGGCGCGTGTCACGTCGCCTGGCCCGCCCGTCGGTGCTAGGTCCGCAGGCGCTCCGGCACACGCGACCTCCCAAGGTCCCCCTGTCGGTGCCACCCACACCGCTTCTGCTTCGGAATCCGGCTCCGGCTCCGGCTCCATGCTCCCTGCTGCCGCAGCCGCAGGCGCTGCTGGCCTCGCCGGCGCCGGGGCGGCGGCCTACGCCTCCTCGCCCTCTGGCGCGACCACTTCGAACGGCCCTCCTGTCGGATCTCGCTCTGCTGACCCGCTCGCCCGCGTCACATCTCCCGGTCCCCCCGTTGGACACCGTTCTTCGGTGAATTCCCGCGTCACAAGCCCCGGCCCGCCCGTCGGTCACATGTCTAGCGTTCCTGCACGCGTCACAAGCCCCGGTCCCCCTGTCGGTGCCCGTTCCGGAGCAGCACCCGCTGCCGCCGCCGCTCCCACTATCCTCGCGCCCAAGCCCCGCCGCCCACCTTCGCCTACCTGGCTCGCTGAGCAGGAGGCTGCCGCCGCCGCCCGTGCCAACCCTCCCGCCACCGGGGCTGTGACCGGCGCGCCGGCCGCGCCGGCCCTCTCCCAGCCCGCCGCCCAGCCCTCGCAGGGCACGTCGGCCAACCACAGCCGCACGACTTCGGGCTCGGACATGCTGACGCAGACGCCCGACTCGGCGTCGGGCATGCACTCGCCGCTGTCGCAGATCCAGCGCTCGTTCATGAGCCAGGCACAGGCGGGCGGTTCATTCGTGAACCAGGCCCAGAACCAAGCACTGGCAGGCGTTCAGTCCGCCCAGCAGAACGCGCAGAACGCGCTCAACACAAACAACCCCTTCAAGCAGTAAACGCGGGGTAACACAACTCGCTCGCAATGGATTGCGAGCCGCATAGCATAGGCCCTCTTCAGCTTCTTGGATCCGTCTCTGCTCCGTCTTGACATTGAGCACCCCATGGACTCGTACTATCATCAACACTTGGTCTCGTTTCGCATCCCCATCTCTCTCGATCGCTCGTTTAATCCATCATCTCCGCATACCCATCCCGTCTGTGGATGGGATCCCGCCATCGCTCGGTACCACACAATACACGGTGTTCAATAGAGGTCCGAAATGCATGTTGTGTAATAGCCCGTGACAGTTGCCGTGACAGTTACCGTGACAGTTGCCATCTTGAGCATGCCAAACCGAAATGTTGCATCTGTATGTCCTTGGCCAGGATGGAGGCCATGGGCTGGGGTCATGGAGCGCCGCGAGCGCCGCCATGCGCTCCCTACGTACTCTATGTGCTGCTCACTTCGCCATCTACTCTCCTTCCGCAACTTTCCCACTCCACACACCATCCTCCACGCTCTCCTGACGCTTACGCGCTCTCGACGCTCTGGTACTCGCTCTCGAGCCCGGTCTCCATAAAGACGGCGTGCGCAAGAATCAAGATCGCGCTGGAGCCAACGAGCCAGAACAGAACCGACACGGGCCCCGAGATGATCAGCAGCAGGCCGCCGACGACAAAGAGCGCAGTGTACATCATCTTCTGCGTGATCATCTGGCCGGCGACTTCACGGGGCTCGGGGCCGAGGCGGTTGATGGCGGTAAAGCCGCCCGCAAAGACCAGAATCGCGAGCAGGAGGTACAGGTTTGTGATCCTGCGAGTCAGCGGAGCTTGGAGCTTGGAGCTTGGACGCAAAATAGCTCACAAGGCGTAGATGCAGAGACCGATAATGACGAGCAGGTAGTTGCCGGAAAAGTAGCGCGCGTTGTACGTGATGCGCTGGCGTCAGAGGCGGTGCAAGTGGGCACTCGTCGCCAGCTCTTAATAGCTTTTGGCTTTCGATCGCGGAATGTGCACGACGCGTGCGAGTGCAAGCGTCCAACGACACGCAAGCGCGAGCATAAGGCGTGCTGCTATTCCGCACTCCGCACCCAACTCACCTGCGTCGCCTCGTTCATGGTCGTCGGGCGCGATAGCTGCCTGTGGTCGAACTGGGGTGAGCACGGAACTGACGAAAACGGTAGGGCAGGACAGTGCAGAGAGGACGGAGAAGGCTGTCTTCTTGCACGAACTCGCCCCACCTGTCCTCGCCGCTGGGGTCGAGATCGATGGACATGCGCCCTTTTAAACGGAGGGGTTCCGCGGGGCCACAGTGGGAGCGAGGCGTAGTTGGAGCCCGACGTCACGATCGCGAGGCTGAACGGTGCAGCCGAACTTCGGCGCAGTGCGACGCCGCTACTCATACACTCATAGCGAGCTCGCTGTCCAACCTTGCGCAGCCCCGTATCGTCACCATCCAACCTGGAACTTGACATTGAGGATCGTGGGCCGCCCTCGCGCCAGCAGTCCCTCCCCAGATTTCCAACTCCAGTCCGTCCCCAACCCATTCTGTGTCCCTCTCCTTTGCGACTCACGAACTCGGCCGTCGGCGCCGGCTTCATTCCCGGAAGACGCTCCTCCTGTGGTCAGCTCGTCCCACTGCGGTAGCTTACGCGGAAGGTTTTGAGCGCGTCAGTGGCCTTGTTGACGTATTCCATTTTCGAAAACGTTTCGTGCCGTGTGGTGGTGGTGGGAGCGTAAAGTAAGAAGAGGAAAGTGTAATGGGTTGAGAAGAGGAATGAATCGAGAATAGAGGTGGTAGGAGAAAAAGTCCGAGATGACGAACGGCCCAGAACACGCATTCATAAAAGTTGGTGCACAACCTTGCTGCGTGCGCTGGTGGCGTGGCGCGTGGCGGTGGAGGACAATCGAGCCGCGAGCAATCGAGAGTGTGAGTGGCGAGCTGGTGGACCGCCCCCAGGACTACACCTATGGCTGATACACCGAAATCACCACAAGCAGAATGCATGCAGGCCAGGTAATCACCTTTTATGCACCTGTCCATGCTGCTATGCATGGTTTCGCGCTCGTACCCCTTTTGGAGTGATACTGCACCCTTCACAGAGGGGTGTCACCGTGCACGCTGTTGCCGCAAGTGCCGCCTCCACCATTCCCCACATGTGGCGCGAGGCGCTCTTTGTTGTTCTCGACGCGAGCCAGAGACAAGCAGACTGACGCGCGCTCTTCATAAATATGCCCATCCTGATCCCCATCATCTCTTCCTCATCCTCGCCACCCTTCCTCCGATCCGCTGACCTCGGGAGGCATCCTTGGCTCACTCCAGTCCACAAGATGATCAGGACGAATGGCACGCTCATCGCCCTCCACTGGACGGACCACCAAACCGCGATCATGGCCACGCGCACCCGGCGGCGCGAGCGGGAACGCCATCAGCAAGAGAAACAGCGCGAGCTCAAAGCCAACACCCAGCCAGACGCCGACCCACTCCCGGGACAACGCCCACCCCCACCCCCGCGCCGCGAGCAGTACCGTAGCCCCACGCCCCTTCCGGCCCCGCCGCCAGTCACGCCGTCTCCGCCCCGCCCCACTCTCCCTCGCGCGTCGAGCGGAAGTGTGCCCTCTATCACGTCGTTTGAGGAGCTCGCGGCCGAATTCCGCCCCGATCTTAGCGGCGAGAGCTGGGACGCGTCGAATGAGGAGAGTCGCAGCTGTCGAGGGGATAGTAGCGAGCGGTCTATCAATCAGTCGGCAGAGCAGTCCAACCAGTCCACAGACCAGTCAAATCAGTCAACAGAGCAGTCGACAGACCAGTCAACGGATCAATCAACTAACCAGTCAACGGAGCAGTCCACCGAGCAGCCCACCGAGCAGTCCAACCAGTGGCCCGATCCCAACCACTTCTTCAACGCCCCCGCCCCCGCGCCACACCCGTACGTCTCCCGCCCAGCGGTGATGATGCCCATCTCGGACGTGCGCGGCAGCCCGCATCCTCATCCAGTAGAAACGCCCCGCCCGCGCTTCCCCCCTCTCCCAGCTACGCCGCGGGCGCCATCAGACTTTCTCGCGGTCCCCTCCGGACCCTCTGTATCTGGACTCCCCCAGCCACACCAGCACGTGATGGACCTCCCGCGCCTCTCGACCTCGGCCCACGTCGTGCCCCCCACTTTCGGCGCCGCGGCCACCCAGCTCGAACACGGGGAGCACGGAGCGCGCGCCGTTCCCCCGCCCCCCGTCCTCCCGTGGGTGACCCCGCCCTCGGCCGGGGGACAGATACCGCCTCCGCCCTCGATTCCGCGTACACCCGTCAGGGAGCGTACTCCGCTATTCTCCCAGTCGTTCGATCGGAGTCCCGACAGCGAGTCCGAGACGGAGGTTCGGGCCATATCTGGAAACAGGGCCACTACGCAGCTTATGCCGCCGGTGACGCCGCCCAGACGAGTCCGCAGCGGTGTCCTCCAGCCCGTATCCCCCAGTCCACAAACGCCGCGGCTTCGCCTGTCCTCGTCTGGGTCCGTCTCGCGGCGTCGCGGGCGTCGGGATGAGAATATGCCACCTGATGAGTGGGATGAGGACGAGGGAGAGGAAGTGGAGGAGGACGAGGAAGAAGACGAAGATGAGGAGGACGAGGACGAGGACGAGGAGGAAGAAGAGGAAGAAGAGAATGAGGAGGACGAGGAGGACCGGGACGAGGACCAGAATGAGTTGTGAGGTGTAAATCGCGCAAGACGAGCAGCGGAGACAAAGAAAGCCTGTTACGAGAACAGCGAGCGAGACAGAGGCGGAGAAGAGGGGCTGGAAGGTCCGACCCAGAGGAGACGAAACGACGGCGCGCAGAATAACCCTGGGCGATACGAACCAAACGACCAAGCATCTGATAATGAGGCCAGAGAACGATGACGAACGGCGACATGAAAATGATGACGGCAATACGCGGCGCCCAAAAAGACGAGAGACCATGTGTGTTAAAATCATGTCGACATTTCCACTGTCATATCCACGATATCCCCATCTCATATCCAGTTCATCGTTAGACCTGTTTACCGTATCCAACCCATCCATCTGTAGTTAATTATGATCATTGTCAATAGAAATCATGTTATTCCTGTCCTATGGCCAAGAACAAACGAGATCAGATATCAGTGCCGAGTCATGTTTTCCGTTTGATCTCCGTTGGATCTCCGTTGAATCGATATCAAACCATGTCTCCCTCTGCCTCGAGCCCCGCCTCCCAGCATTACGACAATGCATCGTCGTCATCGTACACGGAGAGATCTCTAGCGCCATGCAGATCGAGCGAGTGGCGGGCAGTCTCTTGCAGCGTCCAACGTCCGGCATCTCCTTCGGGCAATAACAAACATCCTCTGCGCAGAGCGGCAACAGCTAAAACTCGTCGTCGTTGCTCACCCCAAACCAGCCGCTGTAAACGAGAATCGTGCCGTACACGAGCACGCCGCCGCCGATCGACATCCAGCACGCGCCGGGCTGGATGACCTGCGAGTGCGCAAGCACGACTGGGAGCGCAAACCCGGTTGCCTGGCGTGAGTATTCGTGAGCCCAGAGCTTCTGATCCCTTCCGAAGCTCCATTGAGCGGCCACCACTCACCACCAGCATGCCGGTCACGAAGCGCCCAAAGTCGACATACGCCGAGTTGAACTCTGGCGAAATGTCGTCGGCGCGCGAACACCTCGAACACACAGAGTTGGGCAGGGGAGCAAGCACGAACGTGAGTGCTGATTGTGAGTATGAGGGAATCAAAGCTTGAGAGGCACAAGAAAACAGCTGTCATTCTCACTCACCGACGAGGAGGGGGAGCCAGTTGGCATACAGCGCGCACGAGAGGATGACGAGGAGGAAGCCGAGCGCGAGCACGAACGCGAGGAAGATGACGGCTGCGAAAGGTTAGTGCGAGTCCGTGCGCTCGTACGCACTCTTCAGCCCTGCAGTCATGGTGGTTGTGTACCGCGGGCTCGGGGATGGAGATGGATGTGGGTGATGGGTGATGGCGAGGAGGGAGGTGAGGTCGTTGGACGACGGCGGATACGTCACGGCCAGACCCAGCCCAGAGCGGTGCAGCCAGGGCAGCCAGCGACGAGTCCGAAGGAGGCTGACGGTGGCGAGTGAGAATAGTCACGTGACAAGGTAGGAGGAGAAAGATCGACTGTAGCGTGGTCTTCATATGATTTTAACGCGGCTTAGGATCCGCAGTGACCAAGTATTAGGATTCCCCTATTTCCTAATTAGCCGGGTATTATCCTCCACTTCCCCCACCCCAGGGGAAAACAGCCCTCACAGCCGCGCCCAGCCGCCCAGCCAACCGCATCCAGCAGAGATGACACTTCTAATCGCAATGAATCATTTCCCGCTCGAGTCAGAGAAAAAAAAAGGCCGAACATCCAGGGTGGGGAGAAACAAGGTATTAAGCGATCTCCAGAGGGATCCAGAGAACGATAAAACCCAAATCTCGATCTTGTTGCTCATCAACAACCACATACACCCACACCTCCCCACTGCCCGCCATGTCATACACCCCCATCCTGGTCCGTGAGGTACGTCCCGCTCACTGGGAGTCGGGGACCGGAAAGCCAGCAAGAACGCACCTGACACCAGATCGCCGACGTGCTCGACGACCGTCGCGTCAAGAACATCCGCCCCCTCATTCCGTGAGTCCAGAGCTGGACGCGAGCTGTTCGAAAGCACCGGTCTCAGCTCGCTTCTGCTCCTTCCTTTGTGGCTCTATACTGACTGCCAGCCCGCAGATCCTGCACGAGGAGTACGTCCGCGCCACCACTCACTCCTGACCCCAGGCTGCCCCTCACCCTCCGCGGCGCGCAGACCGTCATTGATGGCCGTAGGCAGGTCGAGGCCATCGTGCGCGGCGACGATGACCGTCTCCTTGTTGTTGTTGGGTGAGTTTTGTGTGGAGATGCGCTGCTGTGCGATGTAGGCCTATGAAGGCCAGAGGGCTGCTGGACGGTTGCCGCCGGCATGTGCGGGGTCGGATGCGCAGTTGGAATCGAGCGCCGATCCCACGTCGATCTTGAGTCGATCCTCAGGTCATTCCAATGTCGATCCTGCGGATCTCTTGGATTCCCTTCCCGGCGATGATCAGCCAATCACCCTGATAGGCATCCCCCGCTCTCCCTGCCCACCTCCGCAACCCTCGCAATGACTAATCGCAGCCCGTGCTCCGTCCACGACCCCGAGCTCGCGCTCGAGTACGCCAAGGAGCTGCACAAGTACGCGCACGAGGCGCGCGAGGACCTCGAGATCGTCATGCGTGTCTACTTCGAGAAGCCGCGCACGACCGTCGGGTGGAAGGGCCTTATCAACGACCCGGACATGAACGGCACTTACCAGATCAACCGCGGTCTCCGAATGGCCCGCAAGCTCCTTCTCGACCTCACCGAGATGGGCCTCCCGACCGCCGGCGAGTTCCTTGGTGAGTGTTGAAATGAGATCCTGGGGACCTGCAGACCTCTAGGTTGACTCTTAATCTGTAACCTATCGCGACGAGTCCTCAGGATCACCCCACATTCAAACCAATTTTCCACTGACCATCAGATGTCATCTCCCCGCAGTACCTCGCCGACCTCTCCGTCTGGGGTGCCATCGGCGCGCGCACCACCGAGTCGCAGGTGCACCGTGAGCTCGCGTCCGCCCTTTCCATGTCTGTCGGCTTCAAGAACGGCACTGTGAGTGAACTCGGGGATAGCCGATACCGCATCTATCCCCGCTTGAATTGCACTGACAGCCAGGACGGATCTATCGACATTGCCGTCGACGCGATCAAGGCCGCCTCTGCGGGCCACACCTTCCTGTCCGTGACCAAGCAGGGTCTCTCCGCCATTGTCGAGACCGAGGGCAACAACAGCACGCACGTCATCCTCCGCGGCTCGTCCAAGGGCCCGAACTTCACGGCCGAGCACGTCCTCGAGACGGGCAACAAGCTCTCCAAGGCCGGCCTCGTCCCCAAGATCATGATCGACTGCAGCCACGGCAACTCGTGCAAGCAGCACGCCAAGCAGATCGAGGTCGGGCACGACATTGCCGCCCAGCTTGCGTCGGGCGAGCCCAACGCCAACATGATCATGGGCGTCATGATCGAGTCCAACATCCACGAGGGCAACCAGAAGATTCCCCCCGAGGGCCCCTCGGGCCTCAAGTACGGCGTGTCCATTACCGACGCGTGCATCTCGCTCGAGCAGACCATCCCCCTCCTCGAGGAGCTCCGCAAGGGTATCCGTGCGCGCCGCGAGAACAACAAGAACAGGAAGAGGAACTAGATCTAGAACCTAAGAGCTAAAAACTAGGGCTACGGCCGGGGACACCTTGGTCCCGTGGTCTGAAAACGCGGCCGACGGCTGCTTAGATGCGCTTTTGTGAGAGTCGCCCTCTGCACCTCTCATCTTGATCTTTCTTTCTCTTTTTCTGTCGTGTTTTGTTCGCTTATTGGTTAGTCGCAACCCAAAAGATCACAGGACGTGATCAGCCTGTAAGAAATAGCCGTGCGGTCCGTAGAGCTAGGGCTATGCATGGCGCTACGGCACACTAGGAGGCAGTCTGCTTCTGCGTTTCTGTCCACTGATGCATACGACATGGACACTGATCTTAATCTTCTAGTAGTAGCGGTATCTCGAGCCAGCTGAAAGGAAATGACAGTACAGGCAAGTGGGTAGGTATCAATGAATGGATACAACAGGGATGTGGTGGTAGGTGAGGTTGTTGACATTTTGCGCTTCTTGTCGTTGCTCGTGTTCTGCTCTACACAGGCCTACACCCAGGCCAAGACACTCGCCTCATCGTCGTCGTCCGTGTCCATGGGCGCGGACGACGGCGCAGGGGGCTTACCTTTGTCCTGTTCGCCACCAGCTTCTTCATCGTCGTCACCTTCAGAGCTCTCGCTGTCGCCCTCCTCATCATCATCATCATCGTCATCATTCTCGTCGTCATCCTCCTCACTGTCCGACGTCTCAGAAACAATCTCGCCAGGGAGGCCAATAAACTCGGACTGGTCCTCGAAACCGCCGGACGCCGGCTCGGTTGTCGAAGCTGTAGTTTTAGGAGCCTCAGAAGTCGCATTCTTTTCCCGGCGCAGAACGTGTCGAAGCCCGCACCGTTTACCGCGCGCACACGTTCCCTTGGCATGGTACTCCGGACACTCCCAAATGTGCAACTCGGGACAGGTGCCAGCCTCACGATCGCACCAACCCTCGCGGGCAAACGCCTCGCACACAGGAGCATCCTCAGCAACATGCACATGGGGGTACGGGCATGAGTCACCGTTGCGACATGTTGCAGTAGCTTGAAAGTGAACACAGGAGGGAGTATTGTGGGCGGAAGGCGTATGGGATAAAGGACATGCCTCCGCGCCGAGAGGGCAAGCCCCGCGGAGGAAGCGGGGGCAGATGGCGATGCGGTCCGCCTGGTGCTTGTATGGGCATGTCAAAGCACGGTCGCAGCGACCTGTTAGTGCACATGTCAGTAATGCTCTCCAAGAATAACCAAAGAAGCTATCGAGCCGCCATCCCTGGTCGCGGGGCGGCACGCACCCGTTTTCGTAAAGTAGCGGCAAGGCTTGTTGGCCTGCTCTGCCCGCCGCTGCGTACGACTAAGCGTTAGTAACGGCAATGTCAGTACGACAAACCTTGACCGAGATATGAGATTACCCCGCTTCGTGCGCCGGTACTGCTCGCCACCATAGCTGAGCGACTGCCGCGTAGGGGTGAGTGGCGCACCAGATTCGAGTTCTAAGACATGAGTCAATAGCACCGGCCGTCAACAAGAGCGCCTCACCTCCAATGCGAACAAGCTTGTTGCCGCCCTTCTCAAACTGGAAAATGACACCGTCAATGACTACGCGCTTCGCCTCTGTGCCGCCTGGCGAGGGCTCGATTGTGGATTCAAGGACGTCGACGTTGCCGCCAGGGACCCGTAGTTTGCGCGGCGGTGGAGGACGTGCGGCGAGCTGGTCCCTTGAAAAGTCAGACACCAAGACCTCGGCATACATACCTCTTCTGTACCGTCATAAGGCTCATATTGCCACCCCTGCTAGTCTTCTTGACCCAGCTTTCACCACCGGAGGCGGGGTCGGGTGGCGGCGAGACCTCGCCGTCTTCCTTCTCGCCCGGAGGGCTCGTACGTGATGGGCCGGCGGAGCTGGCGGAGGAGACGGTTGCAGTTTGGCCGGAGCGGAGGTCGAGGCTGTATCCTCCGCGACCCCCACGTCCACGGCCACGACCGCGGCTGAAGCCCCCACGACCGCGTCCGCGGCCGCCGTATGCGTATGGGTGGTACGCGTTCGCATGCGCGTTCGGGTTAGTTGCGTGACGGGTGATAGCGCCTGACGGTCAGTTGCGTCGCAGATGATGATGGTTTCGAAACGTATATCGGCGTCCCTGCCCGAGTTGCTTCAGGTCTTCTGTAGTCTTCAGAGAATGATGACATACCAGAGAGTTTTGCTATCTCCTGCTGAAGAAGCAGTTTTTGGCGCTGCGTATCGGACATGGGAGGCATTCTGGATCAGAAATATACAGCAGAAGGCTTGTCGATGGGGAATAGAAGTGTGAGATGAGATGAACAGTTGATGGGAACGATAAAAGCAAAGGATGAAGAAAAGCAAAGTCGACAGTCGAACAACTGTGGCTCATCAACTGTGGCTCACTCACTGTCTCGGGCCAGCTCCAAGATGTTTGCAGCTGACGTAGACGGAAGCATTTTGGTTTTGATGAACCCCCCCCACCTCTCCTTTTCTCTACAGCCCAAGACATCAAGTCTCAAAGCATCTACAGACGTTCTTCCAATTACTTTCATGGCTATCAACAGTGCATACAGAGCTGCTCGTTGTTTCTGACACTTAATAACATACAGATAACGCGTCCTGACCATCGGAAACGACTTTGAGGATTTTGACTATATTTTTCGAGCAATTTTTCTCATTTATTAACGTATTAACCCTAGCTAACCTATCTGACCTCGTCTGAGGGCTCGCCAGATCGCCAGATTGGCCAGATCAGCGTGCTCAGTATGGCCTGCCCGAAACAGAATGTTAAGACGCTGATCATTAACCACTAGCAACGGCGATCTATTGCAATCGGGAGCGGGCCGAGCGGAAGTTGTTGAAGAGGAGGCCCCCGGTGGCGATGACGAAACCGCCAACTGGTGTGTGTGTGTGTGTGTGGATCGGCAAACACGAGAACGGACAAGACTATCAGCCAGCCATTTGAAAGGAAGGGAAGGATACCCAACGCCTGAAAGAGCAGAGAAAAAGTGAGAGGGAAGACACTGTCGAGGCTTGGAAACTGAGAAGGAAGACATATTTCAAGGCTCGCAGCTCCCCAAGGCCAGACCATCGTCAGCGAAAGAGGCCGAGGGGGGAAGACAGTGTCCAGGTGTGGAAGCGAAGATGGGAAGGGAAGATGGATTGTCGTATGATTTAGATTTTTCTTAGATATATGGCCACACCCACCTCTTCCTTCCTCTTCTTCTCCTCGTTCCATTCTTTCTTTCCCTCAGCAAACTCTTCACTCCCTCAGTCATTCAAACCCACCGCCAGCAATGTTCTTCAGCGACGACTTGCTCGTCGGCAAGAAGGGCTCGTACGTATTCTGCACTCGCACGACCCGTAAGGTAGTGACGCTGACATGATACTCAGGAAGCTCGGCCTCGTCTGGTCCGTATAACAGGGCGTAGCTGTTTAGAATATGTTTTTAGCTAACTACAGGCTGATGGCGACCCTCGGTCCCCGTAGCCGCCGAGTAACCCGCAAAGCCATCACTGGTCTCGAGATTTCGAGCACCTGCGACCTTATCGCCATGCCGCCCGAACCCATGGCGTTGCGCCTCAGCGGACACCTTCTCGTTGGCGTCGCGAGGTGAGTGAAGCGTGACAAGGAAGGCAACAACTGACCAGCAGGGTGTTTCATCAGACCTGCGACATCTTCTACACTGTTAGTCGCTTGTTGAACGTGCCCTAGGGTTAACAAGCCCAGGACTGCCAGAACTTCAATGAGGACATCAAACGCGCAATGCTGTTGCACACTCGTCAGCGCAAGAACGAATCCGATGGGCTCGACATGCCCGGTGGCGGGACGAGCCGGTGAGTCGCGTGTTGTGTACACGTTGTGTTTGTGTGAGAATCTCCACGGATGCTGATCTCAGCACGGACCACATCACCTTTCCACAGGTCGAGTTCCCCCAGGTTCTCTTCGGATTCGATCTAGAATTCTCCCATGTTGAGGTATGAGGTAAAGTTGGCTTGGTCACCTAACATGGCAGGACTGGAGGAGGCCGCCGGGGAACAAGCGTAGTCGTCGTTCCAGCTCAAAATTCTCGCTCCAGCCTTCATACGTCTCGGGTGCCTCTCAGTCTCAGCTGCAGAATATCGAGGAAGAAGGGTCTGGCTCTGAATCAGACGATCCCGACACTGAGAACAGCCGCAATAACAAGCGTCGTCGCACTGGTGAACTCCCAACTTGTGATACCTGAACTCACCGCCCTAGTTCTTACCGATAGACACTTGTCAGTGGACCCCTTCATTGACCGCGTGACACCTTTGCCTGAGGAGCCACCGAGTTTCGAGCCTATCGAGCTCGATATCCTGCCCGCGGACGAGGATCCTGGCTTCAACAACCACACCAACTCCTCCGACATTGACGAACGGTACGTTGAGGATAATTGGAAGTTTCAGTTGACCGGGGCAGCCCTTTCGATTTCGTTGATGTTGATGTGTTTCAAGTGGACGTTCCAGAACCGCAGGATCTCCTAGGAGAAAACAATGCTGGCGCAGCGGAAGCCGACCAGGACGCGGCGCCTCCTGCGAAGAAGCCCAGGGCCAAGAGGGCGAAGAAGCGCAAGGCGCTTGATTTTGACGATGTGAGATCTGAGAAGGTTCCCATCTGACCACCAGCTCATTGAGATTGGCACCCAACCTGCAGCTTATAACTACAAGGAGGATATGCTCCAGCAAAAGAAAGAGAGGAAACAGAAGAAGAAGGAAAGCATAGCTGCGCTTGACGCTAACCTTTTGGTTGACGGCGGTGGTTGCTGGCTGCAGTGTAAGTCAGCAGTTGAGACGGGCTAATGTTAGTCACGGACCCCGAGATGGCCGAGTTCTTCAAGTCAATCACCAAGGCACCCAGATTCAAGTGGGAGATGGACGTTGAAGCGCACAAACAGGGCAAACCCCTTCCCACAGAGGACATCGTCGACCCTGTCCAACCTCCCAATGCTGATGACATGCCCTGGCAACATGTGCAAGACGACTACATTCCCCAGGTGTTTGAGCCAGTACGCGACGATGCGAATGTAGTAGTCACATACTGACGTGCCTCCCCATAACAGGACCAGCCTTTCATGGACCCATTTATGTTCCCGGAAGTACCAGAGAACAACGTGTACGACACGACCCACATCACAGACGAAATCGGGCGTCGCGTGTCCACCCTGCCGGTGAGTCTGATACCGGGAGCTTCCTAACGGTGCAGTGGGCCGAAGACAACTGGTCGGACTTGCCTCCAGGCCCAAACTCGGACACTCCTGGCACCAATCGTCGCATCAGTATTATGACTCCGCTGGAGCGTCGGTGAGTGTGAGGGAGTAATGCAGATGTTGATCACTAGCCTCCGCTCTGGAGCGGGCGACTCGACGGGATCCAACCTGACCCGTCGTCGCTTTCGCTCTCGTACAGGGTCTGTGGCGAGCATCACTTCTGAGCACCGCAACAATCTTCTCCTGTGGAATGAAAACGAGGGTCCAACTGGTGAGTTCCGCCCCGTAACTATCACTGATGAGCAGGTGGAATGGAGCTTGTCGATGACGAGCTCCCCACGTTCAAGGGAGCTTTCAGTCCGGCAATGCTAGCGCTACTAGAACGACAGTGTCGCGATTTCTTCAGGTAAGACCGTGGTCAGTTGCGAGGCTAAAGCCACAGCTTTGTTGAGAAACGCCTCATCGAAGAGGAGACCGACGAGATGACTTTTGACGAGGTCCTTCCAGTGGGCACAGACAAGCATATCGCGGCGTCTGCCTTTCACAATGTTCTCAGTATGTGCTTCCCCACTGTTTGTGCTCACCGCAGCCCTCGCAACAAAGCGCATCTTTAGCGTCGCGCAGGACGACCACTTTGGCCCAATTACGCTCCGCATTGCTGCAGAGGCGTAGTCTGAGCTGGCCACAAAGACTGTTGAGAAGATGAACGACCTCTGCCTGTTCCATCTACGGTGCTGTGTAATTTAGTCCATCTGCTGTGAGAGTTCCTGTGTATACGTAGAGCTGTAGATTAGCCTCCCTTGGGTCCATCCTCGACCGACCGCTCCCCTGCATACGATACGATGCCACA
The DNA here is from genome assembly GCA_025531455.1 of Apiotrichum sp. Y4204. Taxonomy (NCBI): domain Eukaryota; kingdom Fungi; phylum Basidiomycota; class Tremellomycetes; order Trichosporonales; family Trichosporonaceae; genus Apiotrichum; species Apiotrichum sp. Y4204. The sequence goes on along the minus strand of JAMYHL010000006.1, from coordinate 872,571 downwards.
TGATACATGTTCTGTGAATGAGTATGTTTGGAATGAATGAAGTCTGCACAGCTCTCGTCTCGCCTAATCGATGCTCATAACGTCCCACCGAACGGGTCGTCATCCTTTTTTAGCGGCGCGCCAAATACGAGGTCGTCGCTTTCGGCCTTGGCCTTCTGCTTTGCCGTCTTCTCCGCCTTGGCCTCGAGCACCTTGGCCTCTTGCTCCGCCTTGCGCTTGATATACCTGCCGTCAGCCCAAGTCACCACAACAAAAACTCACAGCGCCGTTCCCGGGATCTTCTCGGGGTTCGTACACGCCTTGAGGCGCTTATCAATCTCCTTGATCTTCTTGAGCTCGCGGTCCGGCTCAAAGTCATGCCGCACCTCCTCCTCCACCACACCGATAAGCTTCAGCAGCTCCTCCTTTGGTGCGCCATACGGCACCTCGCCCCCTTCAACCTTTTCCGCGCTCTCGTATTTCCACTGCAGAAAGCTGTCCACGAGCTCGGGGTTCGCGACACGCCAGCACGCGAGCGCAATCTGTCCCGGCGAAAACAGAAACTCGGCGTCCGTGCTCCGCGAAGCCTGCAGCCTCGCGAGCGCGGCAGGGAGTGCGCGCTGGATCGCGTCAAGTGGCGGGCTCGGCTGGTCCTGCAACTCGAGAGACCAGCCGCGCAAGGGCTTCTCGGCGCCGCGGACCCAGAACTCAAAGCCGAGAGACTGCGCGACGAGGAACTCGAGGTCCAGCACATCAGTGGATTTGAAACCCTGCAGCTTGGAGATGAAGACGTCGATTGGGATCGGGTGGTTTGTCGTCTTGGCCGCGAGGAAGAGACATGTCGGCCTGTGGTGAGCTCATTTCAAGACAAGATAGCTCACATGATGCTCTTCGGGTGCCACTCCATGACGCTGTTCTTGAGGTAGAACCGCTTGATGTAGCTCACTGCTGTCGCCTCGACGACCTCGGGGTGCCCGAACGAGCGCGAGATCTTGCCGCACTGGTGGCAGTAGAAACGCACCAGGCGCAGTTCCTCGTCCACGGAGGGATACGCTGCTGGCGCGGGCGGGTCCTTGAACGCGCCGCCGAGCGACTGCTGTGCCGCCTATGTGTGAGCGCAATCCCAGGACTTCAGAGTGGTGAGACTCGATGTACCACCCCCGCCCACCCACCTTCTCGGCAGCCATGTTCTTCGCCGTTACCTCCTTGCTCTTCTCATTCAACTCGGCGCGCAGCTTGGCGAGCCCCTCGCGCGAATACCGCCAATGCTTGAACTGCGACGTCTCATGGTATGGCGTGGGGCCGGGTTGGGGGCGGGCGCGCGCCGCTGGCGTGGATGTGCCCGATGGCGGGGAGTCTGGTGTTTTTCCCGCGCCGTTCGCGGAGCGGGAGGGGCCGGCGGCGTTGGTCATCGCTGCGGAGCGGAGCAGGCGGAGCGGGCGGAGCAGGTGGTGAGCAGAGGTGCGTGGATGACGAGGAGCGAGGAGACAAAGTGCTCCACCCACACACAATAGAACAACAATGGTTAGTCCAGTCATCTAATACATGGCGAGGGGGCTAATTTGTGCATGCACGTGACGTAGCGTGCCATTAGAAATGTACGAAAAGAGTGTAATTGGCGGTGTTCGCCACTGGAGATTGGCTGGGTAGCCAGGGACGCGTCTTGCCTTTGCTGCCTGCCTGCCTGCCTGGCTGACGGGTGGCTGGCCATTGCTTCTCTCTCGGGTGGCTGGTCGTTTCTCTCTCTCTCCCAACTCCTTTTTCTCTCATCTCAGTTGCATCTCCTCACCCTGATCCTTTCTCCATCGCTCCATCCACCTCTCGACGTGCGCGCCCGTCATCCCCGCCGCCGAACTCACCACCCCATCCACTCTCCAGCTTATCCATAAGCCCATCAGCGCCAGGGCAGGTCCCGGCGGTGACTCTTGTCTTTCCCGCACGCGTCCCTTCGAGCGTGTAGTGTGTTGTTATTGTCGCCATCAACCGCGTCTCGCGCTACCGCTCCTTTGCCTCTCGCATCCACCCACCTCCCCGCATCCACCGCCATGCTCCTTACCGAGCTCATCCTCGCCAAGCGTGGACCCCTCGCAAAGGTCTGGCTCTCGGCACACCACGAGCGCAAGCTCTCCAAACAGCAGGCCCTCGGCGTTGACGTCAATGAGAGTGTCGGTGGGTAGAAGAAGTTGAACTCACCCACGCTGACATCAGACGCGATCCTCACCCAGGATGTCGAGCCGATGACGCTCCGCCTCTCGGGCCAGCTCATGCTTGGAGTTGTTCGTATCTACGGCCGCAAGGTTCAGTACCTTATGGACGACTGCAAGGAGACTCGCGAGCGCATCTCGATGGCCTTCCGCCCGGGTATGGTCGACTTGCCCGAGGACCAGATCCGCGCAACCCGCAATGCTATTACGTTCACCGACATGGGTCCCAACATTGACCCGGTCGACATTCTCGACTGGTCGTTCAACCCGGGTGACGACATGCCTGCCCCGCGCGGCCTGCACACCGCTCCGCTCACCCAGACTAACCTCCGCTCCCGCGAGTACGGTGCATTCAACTTCGGTCGCCCTGCTGCGGACTCGATCTACGGTGACGACAGCCAGTCGCGCGCCGGGTCCCACGAGGAGACGTCGCACCTCGACTCGCAGGACTTTGGTGGAATCGACCTGGATATCATCCACGACGACTGGGACATGTCCATGGAACACGGTCGTGACGCGCGGAGCGAGCGCAGCCGCTCAAAGTCGCTTCTTCCGATGCTCTCTCCTGGTCCTGGCGGCGAAGGCCTCGACCAGCCCATGGAGCTCGATGAGCAGCACGACTTCGGAGGCATCGATCTCGAGCTTGATCTCGACAACATCAATGATGTTCCTGACCTCGTCGCTGAGCAGCCCGACCCCGAGCGCACTCGTCGCGAGACAAGTGCCCTTTCTACTCCTCCACCGGAGTCGCCGCCGCCCTCGACTGTCGATGTCACCCCGCGGACAGCCAAGCGCATTGCCGAGGTGCAGGGCCAGGCAAAGCCGAAGCGCGTCCGCATTGTCCGTGCCGACGACGAGCTCGAGCTCCCGGACGAGGAGTTTGCGGCCCCCAACGAGGACGAGAGCAACATCCTCACGGTGGAGCGGTTCATCCCCGCCGATCCCGAGTCTGTCCGCTTGGCAGATGTCTTTGAGAACCCGGCCAAGCACTTCCTCCCGAACATCAAGGTCGATTCGGAGGTGCTCTTCTTTGCCGGTCCCGCTGGCCTCGCTCCGGAGCTGAGCGACCTTTTCCTCTTCAACACGAATGTGCTCCGCCGCCACCGCGGCGTGGATGAAGTAGAGGAGCAGGCCGCCGCGAAGCGCCCGCGCCTGGGGACTGTGGAGCAGGAGGAGGACGTCGAGGCAGGCCGTCGCCAGAGCCGCCAGCCGTCTGAGGGTCTCGGCGGGTTTGACCTCGACTTTGGAGGTGGCGACACATTTGAGCCTCCGGCAGAGGGCGGATTCGACTTTGCCCCCTTCACCCCACCGCGGCAACCGCATCGCATGTCTTCCGTGGCGCCGTCCATCCGCGCCATGTCTGTCATTCCCGACGACGGCGAGTACCCGCTTGCCATGTTCGACCCGCGGTCGGGCAAGGCAACACAGGAGGAGACCCAGGCGTCTGAGCTCGGCACGCCGAGTAAGAGCGCTGCCGAGTCTCAGCAGACGGGCGGCTTTTCGAAGACAACAAGCATGGCAATGGGCCTGTTGCGGCACGAGCTCGACGCCATTGAGGCGGAGGACGCGGACAAGGTTGTCAACTTTGACAAGGTCGCCCGCGGTGCTTCCAAGCGCGCGGCCTCGGCCTTCTTCTTCGAGCTTCTTGTCCTTGGCACGCGCGACTGCGTCCGCCTCGACCAGCAGAAGCCGTTTGGCAACATTGCCGTGCGCGGCAAGGAGCGTCTCTTCCAGGTGTAATGAATGATGCGATGAGGTATGAGGCGTGGACGTTGATGGCGGCTGTAGTGTGCAATTCCGCCGATACCCTTGTTTTGCTGTTCCGATACCTGTCTGATATTTTACACCGTACATAGTCAATAGTTGGTGCTTATGATGCAACATGTAGTTCTTGATGCGTTGCCTGGAGGCCTGGAGGATTTGGGGATGCATTGTTTGTGGATGCATTGTTTGTGGATGCATTGTTTGTGCTTGTTGTGGCCTGGCCGACCCTGTCCTGGCAGCACGTCAGCGACACGTGTGCCGCCACTGCCACTGCGCCACTGCACCAAGTGGGCCGCGGCATCGCTGATTTGGTCGATGACGCTCACGATGGCCGCGGACATTTTGGTGGAATCGACATCTGCATCTCCCCATCACTTTTATCGTTCTACTCTCTATCCTCCAACACCACCAACTACTACGGCATTCGCAATGAAGCTCCGCCCGCTCGTCCCATTCCTCCCGCTCGCATTTCTGCCCTCGGCGCTCGCCTGGTCGTGCGGCAGCGTATCGCTCGACGGGCGGACATACGACCTCTCGTCGCTAAAGGGCACGCACTCGGCAAGCAAGAAGACGGACACGCCGCCGACGACAAACGAGGCGCTGGTGCGGTTTGATGTTTGCGGGAAGATTGAGCGCAAGGGGGACGACGAGGACCAGGTGGGTGCCATTCAGAGTCGTGGTGGTGTTCAGCTTGGAGAGTTTATCTGACCCCAGTGTCCCGAGGGCACGCAGGCATGCCTCACGCTCATCAACCACAAGGAGACGGCCAAGCCCAAGGACCGCGTGACGGCCGTGATTCCGCTGTGGAAGGGCGAGGACCCGGACGTTGCGCGCGTCGACGGCGGCCTCCGCCTCTCAACAAAGGGCGGCGACTTTGCCGGGTGCGTGCAACATTTAATTAACTAGCTGACAGAAGCCTCGCGCAGTCGTTCGAGCTGAATCTCAAATGTGCCGAGTCCGAGTCGGAGCCCGTCCTGGATAGCTACACTGCCGGCACGCTCAAGGTCGAGTGGAAGACGCCGACAGTGTGCACAAAGGACGACTCGCCCGAGCCCGAGCCAGACGCGCCCGCCGCGCCGTCCAAGGGCTGGGGCTTTTTCGGCTTTATCAACTTTATGTTCTGGACGTTCTTTTTTGTGCTGCTCGCATACTTTGTCATTGGCATCGTCTACAACCACCAGCAGTACTCTGCGCGCGGGTGGGACCTGGTCCCGCACCGCGACTTTTGGCGCGAGCTGCCCAACCTCGCGCGCGATCTCGGCGGACACCTCGTGTCCAATGTCCGCACGTCCACTGGTCGCGGGGGATACAGCTCGCTCGGTTAGGGAGATGGTGGCTTTCTAGTCGCAGCGGGTGAGTGGGCGCACAAGGTGTGGAGCGCGTTGTTCGCTGCTCATCATCCTTTGCCCCGCTGGGCTCGGCTCATCCTCGCTCGCACCACGGCCCGCGCTGCGCCATGTCCGCTTCGAGTCTAGTCACAGGCATTACATAGAGCATTACGGCGGGGGAGACGAGTCATGTATCGTTATGTGCGTGTCGCTGCGCGACACCAGGGACAGCTACGGGAACCGCAGAGCGCGGAACCCTGTACTCTTGTTTCTACTGCTTAGCGGTACCGCGGCAAGTCGTGCGTGGTGGAAGTGATGGTGCTGGGGGCAGGGACCTGGTCGGCCGCGAGGTTCTGCACCGTCTTCTGGAGCTCGACCCACTCGTTTTCGCGCGGCGTCGCCACCTTGTCCGCCACATCGTACACGTACAGCGTGCCGTCGCTGCCGCCGAGACCGACCTTGCGGGGATTTGGCCCGCGCTCCCACGCAAGCTTGTTGAGTGCGCGCGAACACACCTGCGTGCTCACCAGCGGCACCTCGACGTCGGCATTCAGGTCCCACAGGTCAAACTTGCCCGTGCCGTCCACCGCACCAAAGAGCGCGGGGTGCTTCGGGTGCCATGCGACGTCAAAGACATAGTCGTCCGCACTCTCAAACGAGTGCAGCGGCGCCTGCACGCTGCGCGTCCCGCCCTTGGCGCGCCACAGCTTGACTGTCCAGTCGACACTCGAGGTCAGGAAGAGGTCGGAAAAGTCGATAGAGCCCGAGGCCGGATGGAAGTCTATGCCCGTGATGGGGCCAGCGTGTCCGCGGTACGCGTCCTCCGAGCTAAGGCCTGCCTTGGCGCTGGCACGGTCGTACCGGTTGGCCTGGTAGACGGAGCCCTCCTCCGTGCCGACCCAGAATGTGGCAGTCTCGTTCTCGGCAAAGTCAAAGCACGCTATCGACACCTCGTCCGTCTTATTGTGCGCTGAAGGGACGGAGAGCAGCAGCGCTTCCTGCGGCTGAGACAGCATGTCGGCCTGCCACGAGCATACGAGGCCGTCCGTCGACGCCGTGATGAGGTTGTTGGCGTTCTGCGTGCCGACCATCCTCATGCTGTAGATGGGGTACGTGTGGCCCGATGCGGAGAGCGGCGTCTTGAGCACCGGAAGGTGCTTGGCGCGCGTGTCCCACAGCAGCACCTGGCCAGAGTAGGATCCGCCAAAGATGAGCGTCGGGTGGAATGGGGAGAAGGTGACGCTCAGGAGATCAGACGGCGAGTGGAAGATGAACTCTGGCCGCTCGAGGAGATGCAGGTTCCACACACATGCCAGGCCATCCGGGTCGTTTGGTGCCGACGGGTTCCGGTTGTACGACGCGACCGCGAGCTCGGGAAACTGCTGTCAGATAACTCGTAGCACATATCTCACCTTTGATGACCAGTCGAGGTCGGTCACACTGCGCCCGCTGGTCCACCTGTCATCCGCAAACGCACACAACAGCTTCACCTTTTGGCCCTCGTTTGCGTCACTGCTGTCAGCAAGCGCCCCAATTTGTACACCCACTATCCGCTGTCGCCGCCAATAGTGTAGTCCTTGATATAGTCGTATCCGTCGCTGAGTGCGCGCTGGACGATGCGCGAGCTGCCCTCAATAAAGGCACTGAAATCAGGGGCGGCAAAAATGGCCTGCCGCTGGTCTTCAGGAAGCGGGTGGAGCTGGAGGTTGTCCGTCTTCTCCTTGAGCTCCTTGAGCTCCTTTTCGAGCACGCGCCGCTCCTCGTCCATCTCCGCGACGATCCGCGTCCGCAGCTCCTCCTCCGTCTCGCGCCCCGCAAACGTCCGCCCAGAGTACTCCTCGCCACTGTCGTCTGGCCCCGCCGCACTCGACACCATCGCCGTCTGCACCGCCTTCGAGTACGTCTCGGGCTTGATGAACTGCGCGTCAGGCATGCAATAACATTTCTTCTCACCTTGGAAGGCATGTCGTACATCTCCGTGTACTGGTCGACATACTCGACCTGTACGACCGGCGTCTGCACCTCTCTGCTGTCAGCGCGAACCGATCGACAGGACAAGACTCACTCGCGCCCAAACACATTCTCATTGCTCAGCCGACTCGCATGCCCCGCCGGCGTCCCCGGCGCGCTGGCTGGCGTGCTCTGTCCGCTGGCGGGAACAGGTGAGGTACCTGTGGCGATCGCTCCCGCGAGAGAGGAGGCGGCACGGGATGGGCCAGAGTGAGGTGTCGACGGACGCGCGGGCGACAGAAGCGACTCGACGAGGTCGTTGACGTCTTTCCGCGCCGTCAGCGGCTGGGGTTAGCACGGGCCATTGCGTGGGGATGGGGAGAGAGTGGCAGGGAGAACAAAGAGAAGGGAATGATAGCTGTTCGTTATCCCGAGCGAAGATAACGCCAAACCACAATCCAGAGGCATGACCCCATCGCCTCACTTCACGCACCTGTGTCGCCGCCGCGCCGCTCTCGGCCGCCTGCGCCGCCCGCATGCGCTCCTCACGCGCGCGCCGGAGCTCCGCGAGCTTGGCGCGCTTCGCCTCCATTTCCTGTCTGCGCCGTTCTGCCATCGTGTCAAAGTCGTAGCGGGTGTGGGCGTCGTGTGGGTGAGGTGAAGCGGGATGTCGTGGATGTTGTGAGAGCGGCGTGTCAAACAGAGTTCGCTGGCCGCTGGCTGCTGCTGCTGAGGCGTTGACGGACGCGACACGCGACTCGTGACACGCGCCGGGCCGAACACGCGGGCGTCGCGTGAAGCTTTGTGAATAGCATAAAATCCTAATAATATTACAAAATGCATCCTAAATGCGCTGCTAATGCACACCTCCACCTCCAGGAATTTTCGACGACCACAAGGCCACAAGACCACAAACAACATCCCTCTCTCGTCGCCATCACACCCTCTCACACGATGCCGCCAAGTCTGCGGCCGCTACCGCGCGTCGCGCCCCCGCGGGAGCTGTACCGCTTCTTCCTGCGGAACATGCGCTACGTGCCGGACCCGCACGTGTGGACGCAGATCGTGCCCCCGTACAAGCGGTTATTGCGGCAGCTTGGGCGGCCGCTGCCCCCGCCACCTGAGGGACCTCCGAGGTTGCGGGCGGGAAGCGAGAAGATGGAACGAGAAGATGGGAGAGCGGGCGGAAGTGGAGAGGGGAGTAGTCCCACTTCCAAGGACACACTGGAGAAGCGCTGGGAAGTGTATGCGGCTGCGAGGGAACGAAAGTACCGCGAGATCCAGCAGGCCAAAACTGTGAGTAGCGGGAGATGCGTGTGAGCTGTGTTTGATCGGCATAGCTCTCTGTTCTCATTTCAACTCCTTCTCAAGCTCACTCCCCAGGGACTCAACCAGCTGCGGGCGGCTGTCGCGTGCCACCCACACGCGTTTGAGCGGCTCCTCTCGCAGGCATACGCGCAGTCGGGCAAGGTGCGGTGGAAGGTCATCAAGGTAGGTAGCATACAGTTGACAACCTACGCACAGTCTGACATTCAGAGAATCACCCTGTCGTCTCCCATACCATCTCAGGACTGGGCGCGCAAACCACACGAGCCGGCACTCACCGCCGTATCAGTAAAGCTCCCAGACCTGCCCCAGCCGACCCCGCGACCACCAGCCTACCCGCCACTACCGCTGCAGCCGCTGCCGCCAGTCCTACGCCCGCTGGTGGTGGTCACCACCGAGATGTCCGAGCGCGGGCGGCTCAAGCCCCTCCCCCTCGTCCGCCTCGTGAACCGCGACCGCGAGCGCTGGCTGAGAGACTGGGACACGTGCGGCGTCCCAATCACCATACCGCCCAATCCGCACGGCACCGCGACGGGGTGGGAAGGCCGCGGGCTCGAGGAAACACTCCGCCTCTTTGCCGGCCTCGCGAATACCGACTCTGGAGCGTCTCTCGCCGACCCCCGCTCCCTTCCTTCCTACGCGTTCATCCCGCCCGGCCTGGCCCGCGTGTTTCCAAAATACACGCGCTACGGCTCGCCGCCAGACGCGTACCCGAAACCCCGCGCCGCAGTCGTACAGGGCAACAGCCGGCTGTGGAGCGATCCGCGGCATTTCGGGGGACGTCTCCGGCGGAGACTGTACGCGCGCTTCCTGGACAAGCTGCCCCGCGTGCAGCTCGCCAAAGAAGTGCCCAATCCTGCCTGGCGGGAAGATGCCGCAAGCTCAGAAAGCTCAGGAAGTTCAGCAAGCGCGTATCCCGAGCCGAAGACGGTGTTGACGTGGAAAAAGTCCCGGATAACAAAAGCGGAAGTGCTGGCACGGCGTCTCGCGGCGTTTGGACGCGCGAGCGACGACGAGATGCGCTGGTGGCGCGCACACCTCGATAAAGACGGGAGCGGGATTCCGGAACTTTCGGAAGGAGAGGAATGGCTGGTTAGGAAGAAGCCTGTGCGGGAGGGGAGGGATACGGCTCCTCGTCCCCCGCGCAGAGTCGTCGAGGAGGAGACGCCGGCGTACACGCGCACTATCCAGGCATGGAGCGCGACGCCGGATCTGGTGCCGGTGTCGACGGGGGGGATATCACAGACGCAGATTGATTCCTCCGAGATCACCGACAAGAGCAGTGCAAGCCCTCGCAAGGCTCGCGTCCCGCCCGCGGAGACCGAGAAGCCGAAGCGCCGGGGCCGGAAGGCTGCCGGGACGAACACCGACAGCGAGGGTGCAGCGTCTATCGAAACCGCCGAGAAGCCCAAACGCGGCCGCGCACGCAAGTCTCCCGCAGAGACCAAAAGCGCCGAGAGCACAGAGACGACCAAGACCACGCCGAAGCGGAGGGGCCGGCCGCGGAAGAACCCCGCACCCGACGAGTAGTTTAGTTGCATAGTTGACATACCTAGCATCCATATCAGCATTAGCATTGTACGCATGGCATTTTCCTCTCATGATCAGTTTGGAGCATCTCCACAGTGCGCTGGTGTATCTGCTGCATCTACTGGTCCTGTTTGGTATCTCGGGCTATCGGGCCACATCTTGGCCAAGCCATCTCCAGCCTCATGTCTACATGTTGCGCGAGCTCCATCCACCTCCACGCCTGTGTAACGTTTTTTGCCCATAACTATCATCCCCAATGTCTCCGCTCACTCAAGCTTTTCCATCGCTCTTGGCGGCATCGGTCTTGCCGGCATCGCCCTTGACGCCATCGGCCTTGCTCAGCGCACCGGGCCCCAGGAGGAACGGCGAGGTAGCATACGCGGCGTACGCCGGCCGTGCGAGGCAGTTGAGCGCGACGCGCACGTCCGTCTGGATGTCCTCGATAAGCGCCTCTGGTTGTCAGAAATGCAAGGCTTTGGGAGAGATGCCGCTCAAGTGGGCCATTCCCGGACGCACCTTTCGAGACGTAGTCGAGCTCGGGGCGGATGTAGCCCAGGATCAGGACCGACATGTCGTGCCCGTAAAAGTCGTGCTGGAAGGGGTGCATGATGTGGACCTCCTGCGGGGTTAGCGCTGAGAGCCAGCAGACACGATCTCAACATCCGGCTGACGGGAAATACCTTGGACAGCTGGCCAGGCGAGTCGTCTTCCCCTAATAGTACTCACAGCCGTAATCTTCTCGTTCTTAAAATATGGGTTCCAGCCGACGCTCATGACCATGGGCCAGACCTTGCCGTCCTCGTCGGGCAGGCGGCGAGGTGCGGGTGTCGCGGCGCCGGACGGGGGCACCGAGTCTGGAGGGTACGGCGCGGTGTGGGCGGGAAGGGAGGAGATGAGTTCAGAGGTGAGTGGGTGGGCGGAGAGCGCTTTGGGTGCGTTGGGGTGGAAGTGCTTGAGCTGCGGGAGCGAGGTGGAGCTCTGCGATGGGGTGAGCGCCGGCGTGGGGGCCGCTGTTGGCAGAGGCGTCGACGAGGTAGGGTGCACACGGGCAAAGCCGTAGTAGATCCCCGTCATGCCCAGCGCGTTCAGCGGGCCGAGAGACGAGTCCGGGAGGTTGGCTGAGGTTAGTCATGGGTAGTGGTGAGGGTGAGTGAGTTGATGAGCGCGATGGTTGGGGTCCTCCGTTGCAGTCGCAACTCGCCATCACAATAAGAGCCAGTCCAATTCCAGCCTCGTTTCGTCAAGTGAACAAACGACGAGCTCGTGTCCGCACAGTCTCGTCCAGCCGCCTCGTCACCACAAGTCGAAGCAGTCGAAACAGATCTCCGTCGCCACGCCGCACCACAGCCCCAACGTCGCCCTCCCTCCGCATCGCCCCTCAAACTCACCAGTCGGAATCCCCAGGAACCTAGCCCCACGGCCAAACCCCTTCGTCACCGTCCCGTGCAGTTCCATAGGGTACGGGTCCTCGGGCGCGTCGCCGCCGACGACGGACGGGCGGTTCTCGCGCGAGAGCGGCGCGAGGGGCGCGACGGGCGGTGGGGCGGTCATGAAAGATACAGAAAGGATAGGGGAGTGAGGGAGAGTAGAGATGTAGCGGAGAGTAAGAGGAGATGGTAGAGGTGAAGAGAAGAATGAGGAGAAGAACGCTGTAGAACGAGTTGGGATGCCGAGATGTGGAGATGGATGCTCGTGGACTGGTGACTGGTGACCGACTGTGCCGGGTCAATGGGCGAGTCCGATATCCGAGGCTGACAAGCGTTTCACGGCGCGCCACGCGGTCAGACGGGCGGCGAAGACCGACAATCTGGGGGGTTCTTCTCTTTAAGCTACGTGCTTGCAGGTTTGTTTCGATGGCGATGATGAGGACGCCGTATGCATATTTACGGACTAATAGAGAATGTCAGGAGGCGTGTGTTGTGTCGCAGACGGACTGGGCAGCCGCCGACGTCTTGCGCTGCTTTCACTGAACAATGACGCCCATGACTCAGACCCCCAACCTCCTCCATCATCAACTTCGAACAAAAGTCAAGGTGGAGGTGAACCACACAAAGTTGCATCTCAACACCTCACCATGCGTCCGACTCTCCGCGCCTTCTCCGCTCTCTCCCTCGAGAAAGTCACTCTCTCCGCGCCATCGGCCTACGTGCGCGCGCGCGGGGGACGCGCCACTCCCGCCCTCGACGCAGACTTTGCGCTCTTCCCGGCATATTACACCGCTGCCGAAAGCCGGATACTCCTGCAGGCTGCGCTGTGGAAGCTCGACCGGGGGGACTATACCCGCCGGCGGCGGCGGCGGGCCGCTCCGAAAGAGGAGCTCAAGGGAGAGGGGCAGAACATGCTGCAGGACCTCTTTAATGGGGAATACGGGTTCGAAGAGGTATGTGTGGTGTATGTTTTAGTTGCTGACGGGCAGGGCCACTTCGACTCGGTGATCCACACGTACCGCGAGTCTTTGTTCTCCTCGCTCCCGCCGACTCCGGAGCTGGCACCGGTGCTGGCGCGGCTGTATTCGCTCGTACCGGGACTAGAGGTGCCAGAGGACGTGAGCATGTCGGACCTGCCCCCGCCGAAATCATCCACACACGTCCTCCACCTCGCTCCCGGCGGCGCGATCCTCCCGCACGTGGATAACCTCGATGCGTCGGGGCAGACCATTGTCGGCGCGAGTCTTGGCGCGACGAGGGTCCTGCGCTTAGAACACCAGGATACCGGAGAGGGATGGGACGTGTTGCTGCCGAGTGGGAGCGTGTATATCCAGAAGTGAGTGGAGAGTTAATGGAGATCTCAAGGCTGACGAAAAGGGGAGAGGTCCGGTATACCTACAAACACTCGATTCTCGGGTACGATGCCGATGGCAGCGAGTGGGACGGACAGAAACTTGTGCCCGGCCACCGCGTCAGCTTTATGGTCCGCGTGAGTAGCGTCTTGATTTTGCAGAGGCTGACGACAGGACGCGCCGACGGGACCGCCTGCGCAGTTGTGATACAGCATTGCAAACTAGATATGAGGTACGATGCACTTCATGATTCCCTTATGATATTCATGATAAGGGAGGCAGGAGCTGTCAAGATGCCTATAGGAGCGGTCCCTCCGAAAGGGAGACCTGCCAAGGAATATCTCCCATCGCATGTCAGACAGCGTAGTAGAGATGGCACGAGTACGACTAGAGGTAGACCTCTACTGCTGTCACCACTTGTACAGTAGAAGGCACTTGCCCCAGATCTTGAAGGACGACCATTAATCAAAGAGAGCAATTGCGAGTCAATCTAAGAGCAAACCACGAGCCCTCCGGAGCTCCAGGCCAGTCGTTACCAGCACGTGTGGCATGGTCTGGCCGGGGACCAGTGGATCGTGACCGTCACTCTGGAACCACCGGTCACTCTGGTTCTCCGGACTAATCGCACCGTGATCGTGACAGTCGCAGGGACCGCCATCTGTGCTCTGCATGCTCTGTAGCTGTGAATCACCGTCCATCTTCGTGATCTCTCTTGCTCCCAGCTCCCAGGATCCCAGGACGTCAGCCACGCATGGACCATCTGGATCGTAACACGCTTACACCCCAGCTGTTACCGCCCTCGCCCCCTCGGCGTCAGCCTCGGCGCACTGACCACCCGTTTCAACTCGTCCCTCACTCGCCACCGTCCCCACAGAAACGACGACACCAGACACCGGAAGCGACTAGCTGTAGATGTAGATGAAGAGTTCGCGGCTTGGCTTCATCGGCTCGTGTCCATGCACAACTCGCGTCCGCCCGGCGCCGAGCGATCCTCGGCGTGGGTGGCAAGTTCCGGCCACTGTGGGTGGTCACGAGGCCAAGAGGATACTCTCCATACTCATTTTGTTCGTGCTATGGAGCCTAGTCGCTAGAGTGCAGTGCAGATCAGGATCAGCAGGTGATCACGATCAGCGGATCAGCGGATCCACGGGATGCCACAGTCCACTTTGCTTCATTGCCGTTGTCTGCCCGTGTCGCCGTGGTAAACAACCTGCAAGGCACCGCTGTCTGGAGAGAGATCAATTTGCCACCCAGCCAGGAGAGGCCTTCCTCGCGATGCGTGTCTCAATCAGTGCCACTTTATACCTTCCTGCACACCGCCACATGCATACCCGACACGGTGGTGTGCACGACTGATGCTCGCTACCCATTCACAGGTCCTGGATATGCTGGAGACGGAGCGCCGCGCCCACGTTCATGTGCCACACTCTGTGCGTCGCCATGCCCGGCCGGCGTATCGGGAATATGCGGCAACCGGGCGAGGCCCAGCGAGGCGAGGCTGCAGGGCGAAGGCAATGACGTGTGGCATGAGGCCCCAGGGAGGGGAGGGAGGAGTGACGCCATTATACGAGAGTGACTATGAGAGGGGGGGCGGTGATAATGTTCGGTGGGGTTCCAAGCCAAAATAAACAAATCCAACTGGCTGAAAGGGAATAAGCACAGAGTGAGAGATCTCCGCGCGCGCCGCCCACCACAGCCAGCTACCAGTCTACTACACTTCGTGCCGAGGCGCTTGCTGTCGCGCGGTTGGCTCTCGGCCCCCACTCTGTGAAGCCACTGGCGGGCTGGCTGCTGGCTGGCACTCCCACTCCCCTCCCCCTCCCTCCCTCCCGCTCTTGCATCCTCCTCACTCCCTTCCAACAAACAACCTCCATCTTTGCTTTTTCTTGCAACCCTTCTATCAACAACCTCCCTCCTCCCGCAACCACATCTAGGTAAGTATCCCCATCCGGGTCTTTATATAACACACACCCCATCTCCCCCTTCTCGTCTCTCTCTTCTCCCAACATACCCTCTTGTATTTTATTTCCCTTGTAACTCACACCCACGCAGCCACCATGCCCCAGCCCGTTCCCCCCTCCTGGAAGGTAAGTCGTGTTCTCAACAACATTCTCTAGTCCACAGCTCACCTCCGCAGGACCTCGGCAAGTCGTCGTCCGACCTCCTCCTCAAGGACTACCCCATCCACGGCACCTCGCTCGAGGTCAAGACCCTCACCCCCTCGAACGTCACCTTCAAGGTTGCCGGCACCCGCGACTCCAAGTCGAACGCCATCAACGGTGACATTGAGGGCAAGTACGTCGACTTCAAGAACGGCCTTACCGTCACCCAGGTGTGTATCGAGCGTGTTTAGGTGGAGACCCGCCAGAGGATCGGAAAGCCGAGGCGAGCCGAAACCGGCATTGCGCGCTTTCGGAGCAGGAGCGCGGCTCCCCGACTTTTACTCCTGGGGCCATCACACTCGGGGAGTGACGGCTCGCACAGACCTCTGGCGTGTTTCCGACCGAGAACAATTAAAGCGCGACACTCGGCTACATACTAACCCCATCGCAGGCCTGGACCACCTCGAACCTCCTCCGCACCCAGGTTGAGCTTGAGAACCAGATCGCCAAGGGCCTGAAGCTCGACCTCGCGACCACCCTCAACCCTGCCAAGTCGCAGAAGGGCGCCATCCTTACTGCCATCTACAAGCAGCCCGCCGTTCACACCCGTGCCACCGTCGACGTCCTCAAGGTGAGTGCAAGGAATGGCCCGTGGCGCCAGCAGCGCGTGGTGCAACACCACCAGCCAATCAAACAGGATCATTCCTTATACCCTGGTGACATCCCCCACGTGCTAACCCTCCAGGGCCCGACTTTCACCGCCGACGCCGTTGTCGGCCACGACGGCTTCCTTGTTGGTGCCGAGGCCTCGTACGACGTCCAGGCCGGTGCCCTCACCCGCTACGCCGCCGCCCTCGGCTACTCGGCCCCCGAGTACGCCGTCACCCTCCACGGTCTCGGCAACCTCTCGACCTTCTCGGCCTCGTACTACCACAAGGTCTCGAAGGACGTCGAGGCCGGTGCCAAGGCCGTCTACGACACCAAGTCGACCACCGGCGGTGTCTCCCTCGAGGTCGGTGCCAAGGCTTACCTTGACAACGCCGCCTTTGTCAAGGCCAAGATCAACAACGCTGGTGTCCTTGTCCTCGGCTACACCCAGGCCCTCCGCCCCGGCGTCAAGGCCGCCTTCGGTCTTGCCCTCGACACCACCAAGCTCAACGACTCGGCCGCCGGCACCGCCGCCCACAAGGTCGGCGCCTCGTTCACCTTCAACTCGTAAACACATCTCTTAGTTGCGGGGAGCTAGAATAGCAGGCAGCAGCAGGATCATGGAAATGCAGTGGTTGCAAATAAACAGTGGGGTGCTGTAGTGGGTTCTGGGCGATCACGCGGAATTAGGCAAGTGGTGCCGAGCATGTCGGCATCTGGGAAGTCGGGTAAACATTGTCTGCGTGGTCGTGTTTGTCACCAGCGGATCGGCGTGTTGTTCAGAATGGCAGTGATCTGTGAGATGCCACAGGCAGTGGGAAGCGCGTTGTTGATGAGGGCCAACACGCAGTGTCAGATGTCAGAGCCAACAAATGCTACAGCCAGAAGCTGATCTGTTGCTATCTGTTGCTGGTTGGGGCATAATGATGTTTGACGATCCCCCTGATTCACTACTTGCCATGATCCTTACGGTTGGCCCCAGGCGCCCACGGCCCACAGTCGATCAGGAAGAAAGATCTCCGCTGATCGCTGCATTGATCCACCTGTTTCCCCTGATCAGTGGCCAATCGCGCGACCATTAATGGGTGTCGAGTGTCAACATGTCAACATGTCATGCATGTCAATGTGAATCGGTGGAAATTTCGGGATCAGCAGCCGATCGGGATGTGCAACACCGAGAAGCCATGATCGGCGCTCCACTTGGATCTAGATATTGAGAGCGTAGATCAGACGCACAAGTTCGCAATTGAATGATGCAGGTGCGCGCCGATGTACGATTCAGACATCCATCGCCGGCCTCCGGTATCCATATCCGGACGTGCATCAAATACCCAGACGCGCCGACGCGCCGCACCGAACAGACGAACGTCATGGAAACCCCCCTGTGCGGGCCGTGTGCCAATCACGCCATCTGCGCCGGGGGTTGGCGCGAGTGACTCCGGCGATGACGTCCGAGTGCCAAGCCGGCCAGGGGACGGCGGAGCGGTCTCTGAAGCTCTATTGTCGAGGGCAGGGTCGCGGATACAGTACGCGTATCGGACTCGCACCTGTGAACCGTAGCTCCCTAGAGCTGCCTGCAAATCGGGGTCGGACGGGGATGCGGGATGCATCTGGCTGGTGGCATTGTCGTGCGCGTCAGAACCTTGAGACCTTGAGGGTTGTCGGTTGTCGCGACGGATAATGTCCGGAAAAACGGCCTCCACCACCACTGTGCGATTCTTGTTTGGCCACAGGCCACAAGCCAGCACATCCAGCTCCAGATTACAGATGTGCGCCGCTGCGGATCACACATCGAGCGAGAGCCTTCGGAGCTTTCACATACTCTCCACATCTCTCTCCCCGTCTCCAACCTTTTGGTTCCCCTAATCGCGACGAACACCACACCCGCACCTGCCCATGGCGTTCAGCACGTACGCCGAAGGCGTCAAGCATGCCTCTGTACGGTTCCCTCCAGGCCACGCTGACCGCAGACGCTAGCAAGCCGGGCGATCGCGACGGAATCCTCGCTCCCAAGTCTTGCACCGCACACTTCTCCGCTCCCGACCCTCCAGCGCGCGTTTGGGCAATACGTCTCCGCCGCCGAGGGATACTCGCACCTCCTCGGCTCGTCTCTCGTGCCGCCTGCCGAACGCACAGCAGTACAGCGCAAATGGCGTCTGGTGCTCGAGCGCGCCGAGAAGGTCAAGGCGCGCATCGAGACGCTGGGCGGGCGCGTCGGCGCCGCGGGCGTCGACGAGGCAGGTGCCGAAGCCGCGGTCCTCAGGCGGGGAAGTATCCTCAACTCCGCGAGGGGGGAGCTCTTCCGCCCGCCAAGTGATCGCGAATTCACGCTCGGGGCCGAGGGCGAGTTTAGAGACGTGCAGCCCGAGCTCGCGCCGGGCCAGCGCCGCCTCGACCCCGTGTGGACCCGCGTAGACCCCGCAGCGTGGGACCGGGAAGATACCTGGTGTGTGCGCCAGGGGCCTGGCGCCGACTGCTCCGTGACTGCTGGGCTCGGCGCGTGTCTTGCACACAATGCGCGCTGGGGGACAAGCGTGAGTGTACCGTAACCGTAATCCCCGGGTGCGAGTACGGCCGTTGTCTGTGCACGAGAAAGGCGTCTGTGGCCCCACCGCTTGGTGCTCGGCCCGGTTCAATTGCCAGTGTTGTATTTCACGGTGTGCCGTTGCATCTTGCATCGTGGAGGTCTCTGCCATTCTTCCTCCACCTGGTTGGCCTCTACTGACACGCAGCTCGGACGCGACGCGCTCTACCCGCAAGCAGTGTCTGGCCGGCCACGGCCAAGCGAGAATGCCAAGCACGTCGTCAAGCTGCTCCTGAACGGCGCTTGGCGGGGCGTGAGTGGCTGCCGCGTGTGTATCTGACGGCAGGTGGTTGTCGACGCGCTTCTCCCATGCACGCGTTCCGGCGCACCGCTGCATATCACCAGTGCAAGCAGCGACGGCCAGGCGGGTGGACCGGCATGGCTCCCCATCGCGGTCAAGGGGTACTTCAAGGCACTTGGCGGATACTCCATCGCTGGCTCCAACCCCGCCCCAGACGTGTACGCTTTTACAGGCTGGATCCCCGAGCGCCTCGATCTCGGATCTGGCTTCCAGCGTGAAAAGGAGTGGCGAAGAATCCTCGCGGCGTGGAATAAGGGTAATGTGGTGGTTACCCTCGGCAGCGGCGCGAATGGGGAGGACGTCGGGCTGGTCAAGCTGCATGCGTATGGTGTTGTCGGTGAGTCGGAAGCTGGACTGCATTTCGCTGTAGGTCGGGCTGACAGCAGACGTATTTGAGCGCGATGGCGAGCGGCTGCTGCGTATATTCGACCCCGGCACACCGCGGGCAGCCAGAGCGGTACGCAATGGCGACTGTGGCGAAGTGGCGGAGGGAATGGAAGGCCTACGAATCGGTGCGTCTCCAGCTTTACTTCTCTGACAACAGGATCACCAGAAGCAGAAGGCTTTGTCATGTCGTGGGACGAGGTGTGCTCCAAGTTTGAGACGCTCAACCTCAACTGGGACCCGGCGCTGCTGCCGGTCACCAAGGAGCGCCACTGGTGGGTCACAGATGGCGAATGCAGTCCTCTGGCTCTAACCCCAGGTCGTGGCCAAAGTCGCAGGCAGCCGACAGCGAAGAGTCGCTCGCGCTCCGGTCCTCTCCGCGGTATCACATCTCGGCTACGGCGGGCTCTGCGGACGCCGAGCTCTGGCTCCTTCTCTCACAACACACGACGAGCAAGGACGTGCCCCTCGACGACGTCGCGCTGCATGTGTTCCGCGACTTCCGGGGCGGCGGGAAGTGGAGCCAGACGCTCGCGCAGCATGCCACGGTGGGTGATCCATCAAGACCCGCTTTATATGCCTACATAACTCCTGCTCACACACAGAATCCTTACGCCAATGCGCTGCACACGCTTGTGCGCTTCCCGCTGCGCGAGGGCGTGAACGTCCTGAGCGCTATTGCGTCGCGCGATCAGGGTACGACGCAGACGGGCTTTACGCTGCGCGCGTTCGCGTCGCCCGGTGTCGTCCTCGAAATGAACCGCGTCAGCCTCAATCTCCCCTTCAGCGAGACGGTGAGTGGAGTTACGCTGGGGAGCTCTCTTCTCTGTACTTTGCTCACCCGCAGGTTTCCTCCGCACTCACGAAACGCTCGGCTGGCGGCCACCCGGGACACGCGACGCACCACCTCAACCCGCAGTATCGTCTCACTGTCGGTCCGCTCCCCGTCGGCAAGAAGGCGACGCTGCGCTTCTCACTACAGGGCGCAAGCGAGCTCGCATGGAACGTCAAGCTGCTGTGGGGCAAGGGCGAGCGCGTCTTTGAGTGAGTGTGGATCCGACCAGCGCTGACAGCAGACTACTCCCCGAGCTGATTATCGCTTCCTCGGGCCCATTCTCATACGGCATGGCGTATCTCGAAGCAGACGTCGAGGCGGGGACGTACACTGTCCTCGTCTCGTCCTGGGAGCGCGAGGCGGTGGGGCAGTTCTCTCTCGTCGCCGAGTCGTCTGCGGGTGTTTCCCTCTCCCCGATTCCACAGGAAGGCGCCGGCATGTTTGCGCGCACCGTCTCGGGGCGGTGGGATGCCGCGACGTCTGGCGGCCGCCCCAGCGGGAACAAGTATTCGGCGAATCCCCGCGTAGAGGTGACGCTCTCGGCGCCGACATGCCTCCAGGCGCGGATGTATATCCCCACGCCTGCGCCGGTCCCGCTCAACATTACATTATTCCGACATGCGGCGGGCGGCGGGATCGGCGAGCAGCTCGCCACTTCGGGGCCGTACGTCGACACCACGAGCGGCGTCGCGCTCCCCCGCACCAAACTCCCTCCGGGGGTGTACGTCCTCATTCCGAGCACGTACGAGAGCGGGTGGTTTGACGAGTGGGTCGTGGATATGTGGGGAGATAAGCCGTTCAGTGCCGAGCTGAGGAGGTAGGGTGAGCGGTAGTTAGTGGAACACTGCATGTAGCACTATCCGAGCTCTGTCATGGTCATTTACTTCATCGTGGGCATTTTCACTACAACGGGCGTCGTTCCAAGCGGGAGGAATAAGAGTAGGCTGGAGTGGGGAAGTGTCGACCATCTCAACCGAGGACTGGGTGCAAGTCGGTCGGTATCCGTCCGTATCTGCCATCAGCTCATCTTCCCCAAAACTGACAATACCCACTCTACCCCATCACGCTCTTCACTCCTTCTTCTCAGCCTGGGCCTTAGCCTCCGCCTCAGCCGCACGCTTGGCATTGAGCTGCTCGCGGGTAAGCCCCGCCGCGTGCGGCTTGCCCGTCGCGGGGTCGATCGACTCTCCCGGCCGGGGGACGAGCGGGTTGGACGCGAGGCCGGCGCCAAAGCCTTCGGCGGGGCGGTCGGTGCGGTCGGACATGCTGGATGGAGAGTGGGAGATGGCGGGGGAGATGGATGGAGTTTGGAACTTGGATTTGGATGGAGGAATGGGTGGAGAGTGAGGGAGAGATGGAGATGGAGATGGAGATGTCAACACTTGACCTTGACACATGCGCAGCGCGAAGGCAGCGCGAAGCACGATGCTGCATGTGTGAGTGACGCCACCCACCGACGTATGACGCCAGAGTGAAACAAACAGTGGCGGGGGATCCGCGCCGGTTGGGATCCGCAGTTGGGCAGCGCGGGCCGCGCGCGTGGCGCGTAGCTTGTAGCTCCCGCTTCGGCAGAGCATGGAACTCACGGTATCTTCACGTTTTGTGGTGCCCCACCTTTCTGGCTTTTATTCAGGCTTCGAACTTTGCCTCCTGGGCTCAGATCGCTTCAAGGTCGGCCATCAGGGGCTGTCGCCATCATCTTGCCTCTGCCCAGTACACCTCTCGTTGTTTCGTCACTGTCGGGATCGGTGCGAGTGCGAGGCTATCTTACCGCGGGCTGACTGACTCTGTGTTGACGGCATATCGCTGAGGGCGAACTCGACCCCAGCACGCGAACGATCTCCGCGTTGATATTGCCTGTTCCCTTCCCTGGATCCGTTTTGCGCCATGCCAGATATAGCTTACAGACTGTTCTTCACACTACTACTACATTTAAGCCCACGTAGCGCGATTCTTGCCGTGCTTGCGACCCGTGGTGCCCGCCAAAGCTGTGAGCACGCTCTACGACCAGGACAAGCGTTCACGAACATGGCACGTAAAACGCCCAATACTGTCGGGGCGCTGATGAGGATGAGACGTCTTTGGAATGATTCCTTTGGGCTTGTATTTGTTCTTGCACCACTGAGTGGCATCGGCGTTTGAGGAATCCTTTGGCCGAGACGCTGATTATGTTTAGTGTGTTCAAGGCATCACTGCTATACAGCCGATGGTGGATGTTTAGGCTGACAGCGCTCGCGCACATTGAATGACACTGACCCCCTCATCTAACCTTCTCCACACTTTCCTCGCATCACCCCCATCTCCCCCGTCGTTTGGAGGATGAAACTCACCACAGACAGAAGGCACGCTACACGGGGCGAGGCCTCTTTGATGCTTTGTTGAAGGCCGGGATACCGAGGAGATCAATATATAAACAAGCTCTCCAAGGCTACCAGAACGCCTCTTTAACCCACCAAAGCCCTTCTCCACACCCCGCACCTCATCATGGACCCCTCCCAAATTGCTTCTTCTCAGCTCAAGGACCCAGACGCGCCCTCTCCCCACCCATCAGACGACGGTACCCCGCCGTCGTCACCTCCCAACCCATGGAATGACGATAACCCGCCGTCGCCGTACCTCCCAATTCTGTCGTACACCTCCCCAAAAGACCCTCCGCCCCCCACGATGGAGTACGCCATGCCCGCCAGCGTCGTGTTTACGGTAAACTTTCATATCGGCCAAGAACTCGTGCCCGCTCTCCGCGAAGTTGCCATGAACGCAGACCCCATCGGGTACATCACCCTCCCGCTCAGTGCCCAGATGGCTGTCGAGCTCGCAGAGGTCCACTGGCGCGCATGCCTTCCGTCCAATATTGCTCTCTCCGCCGAATGGATCGAACTCCGGGAATGGTGTCTTGGCGCATTTGCGGCCGACAGTGACCGTGAGTTTGGGCCATTCACAGTGGCCAGACAACACTTACGCGCAGATACCGACCCGGGAAGGAATTCTGTTCGCGCCGCGATCCGCAAGCTCTGCCATCACTCTGCGCAGCTCACGGAGCGCCAGCAGACGTCGGCCCAGAACACCCAGCGCTCCCTAGAGGATATCCAGCAGCGCATGCGACAGGCTGAGGAAACGCTCTCGAGCCACGCCGGCCTGCACCAGGTCGCTCAGGAGAATGATCAGCAGCGCATGCAACAGGCCCAGAACACGCTCTTGTACCAGTCCAACGTTAACGGGACGGTCAGGGAACATTCTCAGGAGCTTGTGCGCTACAAAACTCTGCTTGAGAACACGATTGGCGAGCTGAGCCGCCTCAAGGAGTCCCACGAGCAGCTTCAGCAGCAAGTGACGGACATGAACATGTACTTTACCCGTCTCAACGGTCTTGAAGTCAAGGTCGCAAGGATCAGCCTACGCAATCAACAGCGCGACGTCATGTAAGCCGATTAAGTTCAAGGAGAACTCATCCCAGGATCGCCAACAGACACTTGAAAATCGCGGATGTCGAGTTTCCCCCGCCGCTCCCAATCTCCATCTCTGGTGTGGGCCCCGGAAACGAACCAGTAGGTTATCAGCGCATTCTACAAACTCACAACAGCCTGTGCCCTACAGCAGCGATGCTATAGTCAATATGTCCACCCGCGAGATCATCCAGCGCCTGCACGACCTAGACTTCTCCTACCTCCCCGTGCTGGAGAAGGCGAGGGGCTGTTGGGAGCTCAGCGTGCCGATGGAGTGCGCGTACCGCAACATTCTCATCGAACTTATGGGCATGGATATCGAGAAGCTACGCATTACCCCCGAGGTATTCACCAAGGAGGTATTCACCGCCGCCATGGAAAAAAAGCGCTCTGTTCCCCCGCAGATCTTGGCCGCCCTCCTCGACGCGCGCCGGCGCCAGCAGCAGCTCGCTGCGGCCCGGTATGCCCAGACAGGAGCCCGCGCCTCCCATCAGATGCCGCCTCCGCACCAGACCGAGGATCAGCAGTAAAAACACTAAGCTTTATGCGAGCCCTTGGCGCTGCGTCCAGATACCGTCATCCTGGTTGTCTCGCCATTCAAGCAATAGAGTTCCGACATTCGTTATCTTGCCTCCTTTCCATCTTACCGTTCCGCAGTTGTCCGACTCATATACAAGTAGATTGTTTTCTTTGTCCTCATCCTCCTACCACGATCCAAGTTCTGAAGCCAGTAGAGCGTGACCCGATAGAGCTACCAATGTGATTCACTTGTGTATATTTGTGTCTGCCGCCTGCTTCATCTGCCACACTGGCTATTGTTAACAATGTCTCTAACCTGGGGGTGTCAATTGCGCTGCATGGACGGGATCAAAATGTCCCTCTCCAGCCAACTCATTTCAGCTGCACGTCCTCACCTTTCTCGAAAGTTGACAATTGACAACCTCCAATCTTGACCCAAACTTGACAACACCCCGTCTCCCATCCATCCACATCCAACGCACAATGTCCCGAGGCCGCTCCACCTCGCCAAAGCCGCTCACGCCGTCCCCGCGGAGAAGCGACGTCTCCATGTCTCCGCCGCCGCGGGACGACTCTGGCTCTGGGGGATTCCGCGTCATTGTCGTGCAGGGCCTCAGTAAGAATGTGCTCGCGTCTCATTTGCGCGAGATTTTTGGCAACTACGGACGCGTCACGGGGCTCGATCTCCCGATATTCAAGGTTTGTGAGTAGCTCTTGCAATATGGGAAAGCGTGGGAGCGCGGCTGTGGGTGGAGAATCGTGACAAGCACCCAGACGCACGCGTCCCCGCTGCCCACGCTCCCAGAACCCTTAGTCTCTGCTCATGTCTAACCGCAGCCGGTCTGAACCGCAGCAAGGCTGCCATCGAGTTTGATACGCCTGCCTCGGCTGTGAATGCTGCACGGTGCATGGACGGCGGCGTGCTCGACGGAGAGGTGCTGAAGGTTATGGTACGTGTCTTCCTTCCCTTTGGTGCAATGTGGCTGACAATGTAGGTGTCAGAGCACCCGCTCCCAGCCCCGCGGCCACCGACGCCTCCTCCGCGCTCACCTCCTCGTGGAGCATCGCCCAGGCGGCGTTCACCTTCCCCGCGTCGCCGCTCGCCGGGACGCGGTCCCGCCCGCAGACCCGGATATAGCTCGTACCGCCCCGACGACGGCGGACCACGCCGCCGGTCGCCTTCCCCGCGCAGGCGCCGCTCCCCATCTCCTTTCTCCCGCCGCCGCTCTCCATCCCCGCGCGGTGGGCCTGGTGGCTTCCGTCGTCCGCCCCCTGCTTACGGCCCCGGCGCGCGTTTCGGAGGTGGAGGACCGGGTGGACCCAGTGGACGCGCAGCACCCCCGCCTGGCCGATTCCGCTCGCGCTCGCGCTCCCCACCAGGAGGCGGATCCAGCTGGCGTCCGACAAACCGTCGCCAAAGCCCTGATTACCGTGATCGCGACCGTAACCGCGGCCGCTCCCGCTCTCGCTCACCCCCGCGCCGCCGATCTCTCTCCCGCAGTCGCTCGCCTGTCCGTCGCCGCTCGCCGATGCGCAGCCGCAGCCGCAGCTTCAGCCCGCGCAGGAGCTACAGCCGCTCACCACGGTCGCGCACCCGCTCGCTGTCGCCGCGCTCCCGCTCAGCCTCGCCTCGCCGCCGCGATCGGAGCGCCAGCATGCGCAGCCTCAGTCGCAGCCGTTCGGTCCACAGCCGGAGCGCGAGCCCGCGTCCGTAGTGTTAGTTGAGATTGGGGTCCTATTGGTGACCGATCGCGAGATTACAGAAGATAAAAAGCAGAAGTAAAAGTCATGCGGCTTGATGCATGTGCATACATTTTACAAAGAACCACATTGTACCAGGACGCAGTTAGGATCGGAGGTCAGACGATGGTGGGGGCTTGTTCACTGTCCATCTAAGAGACCAGCTACGACTCGGTGACCAACCTCAGGAGCTCCGAGCTGCGCTTCACTCACGCGACGTGTTTTACCTGTTCCTCGTCCACAGCTCGATGCAATTCTGCAATTCTCTCCTCTGATAACCTGTCAACGGTTGAGTCAACGGACAACACCTGCCGCCTTGCGCAAGTTATGGTTTCCGAATGTCGGTCACGTGATAATGCACCCCCCACGCTCTAGCCTTTTCCTTCTGTTTTGGCGCTCGAGCGTCATGTCGCAGATTGACATGACAGTCTTTCCTGTCCTTCTCCCATCCTCTCTTCTCCTCATCGTCCACTTGACGCAGCGAGCATGGCATCAATACAGCAACCAGAGCCGCTACGCATGTGAGTTTTAACTGCTGTTTGACTTGCGTCATCTAGCACGATTGAGCTGACGCGGCGTCTCCTCGCCCCCGACATGTCGTTTCCTCATCGAAACTCCTTCCGATCCTTCCACACTCCGGATCCTTTCCCTCCGCCCTCGCCCTAACTACGAACTCTTAGTCTCGCGATTGGGTCGCCCCTCTCGGAGCTCAAGACGCTCGTGCAGAAGGTCACGGCTATCAACGCCAAACATGGGCCGTTCGCGGCGTGCGTCGTGTCCGGCGACCTGTTCAAGGAAGGCAGTGATGGCAGCGAGCTGGAGGGCGTGAGCTGTAAGTCAGCTGAGACGGGGAAAGATGGCCTCTTGTTCTCTATATTTTCTCTGAGCTTTTGCCTCTGCAGCTTTCCCTTGCTTCGTCAGAGCTGTAAACGGCGGAGAGCTCATCAAGAGTTGACTGACATCAGTGCCCGTGCCGACATACTTTACTGTTGGGCGCGAGCGGCTTCCTCCCGCTGTCGAGGAGAGCATTTCCGGCGGGAGTCCTGAAATTGCTTCCAACCTGATTTATCTCGGTGAGCTGCAAGACCAAGTGTAATCTGTTCCTAAGCTCATGCTCCAGGCAAGTCGACGGTTCTTACTACTCCGCAAGGACTGAAGATTGCTGCTGTTGGCGGGATATACGACGCGAAGCAGTATGAGAGTGACAACCAGGTGCGAAATAAATGTCTGGGTGTTTATTCCAGTGCTTACTCTCGTAGGATGCCTTCTCCCCATTCATCACGAAAGCGGGTATCGAGTCTATCTTGTCCAACCCACTCTTCGCAAGTACGAGCGACCCGACGTCGTTCGAAGCCGCAAAGGCGGCTGCCACCCTCCCGTCTGCGTTCCATGGCGTTGACGTCCTCATCACCACGTCCCCTCCGCCGAGTCTCTCCCTCCTCTCGCCTTCCTTCCCCAGCCGGACTGTTCCTCTCGCAACGCCAGCCCCACCTCTCGCCGAGGTCGTGAAGCGCTCGCGACCCAGATACCTCTTCTGGGCAGACGGAGAAGGTTTCTGGGAACGCGAACCTTGGGGCTGGGCTGGCGCCGACGGCAAGGACGAGCGCTGGAGCCGCGCTATCAAGCTCGGCCACCTTGGTGCCCCACCGCCTGCTGCTGGTAAACCTGCCAGGGTGAGCTGACTCCAATTGCATCCAGCTAACTTTGCAGTGGTTCTACGCTTTCACTCTTCCTCCCCAAACCACAGACTCCAAGCTTCCCGTTCGTCCGCTAGACGCCACGCCGAATCCCTTCACTATGCCCACGACTTCGGCCAACAAGCGTCCCGCAGCGGATGGCCAGCAGGAAGCGGTGAAGAAGGGCAAGACGGAGCCAGGACCCCCACCTGAGGGATATGTGTGCAACATCTGCCACGTTCCAGGCGTGAGTAGCTTATCCAACTTGCCCCAAAGCTGACGTACAGCATTGGCTTAAAGAGTGTCCTCAGAAGGCTGCCCAGGACATGGAGCGACAGAACCGAGACCCGTCCAAGCCGCGCCCGGGATACACTTGCAAGATCTGTCAATCCGTGAGTTAAGCCCTATCCGACGAAGCTAAACTCCCAGCCTGATCATTTCATCCAAGACTGCCCCCAGCGCGGTCGTCCGCCGCCTGGTTACGTCTGCAAGGCATGTCAGAAGGCCGACGACCACATGATCCGTGACTGCCCTGTTGTCAAGGAACGCGACCGTGCAAGATCAAAGCGCAAGGAGCTAGGTCCTGAAGAATGTGGGTAGGCGAGTCGGTTGATTCACACTAACCCACCAGGCTGGTTCTGCTTGAGTAACCCCAAGGTCACCAAGCACCTCATTGTGGGCATCGGCTCAGAGGCATATGTGACCCTCCCCAAGGGTCAGCTCATCCCAACGCATCCTGACGCCCCTCGTGTCCCAGGTGGAGGCCATGTTTTGGTGAGCTTAGAGAATCAGCAAACAGCTCATCGCAGATCATTCCCATCGCGCACCACCCCACGCTGCTATCCATCCCTGCTGCCGACGCCATGGACATTATCTCCGAGATTGAGGCGTACAAGTCGGCTCTTCGCCAGTGCTACGCCCAATATGACTGCGTCCCTGTTTCCTTCGAAGTGGGACGTCTAGCGGGGCGTGGTGGCCACGCCCACGTGCAGGTTGTTCCTGTCCCCAAAGATCTCGCGGACAAGGTCGCAGATGGGTTCATCAAGGGCGGAGAGGCGACCGGAATCGACTGGGAGCCCGAGGCTGAGCGTGCCCTCGCGCGTGTGGGTCCCACGGGCAACTACTTCAAGGTCGAGTGTCCCGACGGGCGGAAGCTGGTGCACCTCCTCAAGGGCAACTTTGATCTTCAGTTTGGCCGGTGAGTTAGTTCCATGCTGCAGTTGTCTGACAACAGTATGATTCTTGCTGGAGTGCTCGGCCTCCACCACCGCGTCAACTGGAAGGACTGTGTACAGAGCGACGCCGAGGACAAGGAGGATGCGCAAAAGTTCAAGAAGGCGCTCCAGCCGTTCCTCCCGAAGTAATCTCGTGGGGTTTGATTTAGTAGAATGGTCATCTCGTGTCAATCCCGCGTCACTATCCACTGTATCATGCTGCCCATGCAATAGTGACTGCCTACCCTACAATGTGCTATTATACCCATTTTACTGCTTGAGGACACCGAGCTCCCTGAGGCGGCGGTCGACGACACGCTCGACGATGCCCGAGATGCGGCTCTCGCTGCCAAGGATGTACTTTCCGACACAGTCGACCTCGATGTTGACGGGAT
Source organism: Apiotrichum sp. Y4204 (assembly GCA_025531455.1). Lineage (NCBI taxonomy): Eukaryota > Fungi > Basidiomycota > Tremellomycetes > Trichosporonales > Trichosporonaceae > Apiotrichum > Apiotrichum sp. Y4204. The sequence continues at coordinate 843,870 of JAMYHL010000006.1, read as the reverse complement.
CCCCGACCTTCTTGTCCGAGAGCGTCAGCTTGCTCTGCGAGTGCGCAATGAGCATGATCCCAAAAGAGCGCGTCGCATCATCGACATGCGTGAGGGTCAAGCTCGCGCCATCGACAGTGACGTAGCCCTTTTCGACGAGGAACGGCATCTGGTGCTCGGCGCTCTCGGGAAACTGGAAGGTGTACCGCAAGCTGGCGCCGTCGGGGGTAATGTCCGTGATGGTAGCAACGGCATCAACATGACCCTGCACGACGTGTCCGCCAAAGCGCTTGTCTCCCGCCATTGCGCGCTCGCAGTTGACCTTGGCGCCGACGGGCAGGTCGCCGAGGTACGTGCGTTCGAGCGTCTCGGGCGCGAGGCCGACCTTGAAGCTGTCGCCGTCAAAGGTGAGTACGGTGAGACACGCGCCGTTGACGCAGATGCTGTCGCCGATGGTGCAGTCGCCGAGGATCGGGGCCGCGTCTGACAGCGTCATGATGTGCTCGGTCGTGCCGCTCGACGGGTCGACATGCGAGATGGTCGCGAGGTGCTCCACCTGCGTTTGTCAGACGAGGCGTACTGGGGGTACTTACGAGGCCGGTGAACATTTTGTGTGAGTGGAGAGTTGGATTGGAGAGGAGAGAGATGAAGAGATGAAGAAGGATATGGACTGACTCGAGCTCGATCCCTCGTGCCGTCTTAGCAATCTCCGCCAGCGATCGGCTACATGGTCTTGTTCGAGGCCCGGCACGGCGGGTGCAAGGCCGAAGACCGGAACGGAGATTGACGTTATGTCCATGGGGGGAGGACCACGCCAGTATCACGTGTGTGTTTATTTATATTCTCCCCCGTTAGTGAACCGCCTTCTATGCTTTCACCACCATTCAACGCGCGGACGCGCACGCAGTTGAGGGATGGACCCAACAAACTGCCTTTACAGTGCTCGTCGTCGTGCTCGTCACCACCACCATCCACGCATCCATCCTCACCACACCTCTATCCAGCAACAGCGTTTTCCAACTTGACGGCCGTACGAGAACGGACGACCGAGGACCGAGGACAAGGACCCCCACCCACCGCCGCGTAGAGTTCGGTTCGAACCGCATTCACGCAGCCTCGGACGCCCGGCGCTTGAGCACTCTCCCTTATCCCTTCATTGCGTCTGTCGCGCGACGACGCGTGTGGCATGGCATATCCGACGCGACCACCCCAGAACGCGATGCTCCCTCCACAGGGCTACAATCGTGAGTCACTCACCTCATCCGGGATACACTAGTGGGGCTTTTGTGCGGATGCGTGCATGGGCTTGGGACTTGGTGCAGGTGCACTCCCAAGCAGCCTGCAAACAACAGCCCAAGTGCCGGAAACGCGAAAACATCCACCGAGCACCGAGCCATTCCCAGTCGCGTCCCTCCTTTCTCCTATACTCACAACCCCCAGCGCAATACTATGCCCAGCAGGGGCAGCTTGCCGCGATGCATGCCGCGCAGGCCCAGGCCCAGGCAGCCGGGCAGCAAGGCATCACGCAGCAGCAGCTGATGGCCTACCAGATGCAGGTGCAGCTGCAGGCTCAAGCGCAGGCTCAGGCTCAGGCCCAGCAAGCGCAAGTGCAGAAACAACAACAACAGGCCCAGCTCCAACATGCCCAAGCACAGGCGCAGGCGCAGGCGCATGCTCAAGCCCAAGCACAAGCAGCCGCCGCGGCTCAGGCGCACCAGGCGCAGGCTCACGCGCACGCTCATGCCCAGGCCCAGGCGGCCGCGCAGGCGATGGGCACCCACCCACACCAGCTGCACGCCATGCAGACTCCATCGCGGCCATCCATCTCGTCTCACCCCAGCATGTCCCACCAGCAACAGTATCGCCAGCAGCAGGTTGTTGCCGCAGCGGCCGCGGCCTCTGCTGCCCCGCCGCGCGCGCCAACAGCGTACCACCCAGAGTCGTACCCTCCTGGCCCTCTCGGATTCTTCCTTCCCCCGCCCGGACAGCGCAGCCTGTTGGATCCCACCCTCTCAACCCCGCCAGTCACGCAAGCGTTCTACACCACGTACCCGTCGCGTCTGCGGACTGGTGTAACGTCTCTGATACAACCAGAGAATGTGACTGGCGGGACAAAGGAGCGCGAGGCGTTCCTCGCCGAGATGGACCGTGAAATCGCGGGTGTGCGGAGTTCGGGGACGAACACACCTCGCATCGAGTCTCCGGCGCCCACTGGCCGCCTGTCACGGACGACAACGACGACGATGAGCGGCCGCCGCGCCGGACGCGTCAACTATGCTGAGCAGGAGGACACCGAAGACGACGAGGAGAGCTCGGAGGAAGAGGTCGAGGAGGCCGCGAGCGATCCCGAGGACGAGACGTTTGGCGAGCGCCGCCGGAGACGGGACCCGTTAGTGGAGCGCGAGATGCAGAACCGCATCGTGCGGATAAAGCGCAAACACACTGAAATGGAGCGCGGATGGACGTGGCTCGGCGACCGCGTGCCTGCCGAGCGTGTACGAAGTGCGATAGCAAAGGTGACGCAGCACCCGACATAGTGAGTATAGCTATAGCTGTAGATAGCATCTTCTGACATTCAGCGCTGAGGCTACGCTGCGCGATGCGGACACCACCGAAATGCTGATCCCAATCTCGATCGACTACGACATTCCCTCACCGACAGGCGACGGCAACGGCATTAAGATCAAGGACCGCTTCCTCTGGAACGCCGCCGATCGGTTGCTCAAGCCTATCCAGTTTGCTCGAATCTTGTGCGACGACCTGAATATCACCGGAAGCGAGCACGTCGAGACGATTGCCAACCTTATCAATGCCCAGATCGAGGAGGCACAGAGCACGGCATTCATCGACCTCCAGACGCCCGATGTGACGCCAGATGACGTGGTGTTCTCTGATGACGAGACGGAAGAGCGGGAAGAGGGCAAGTTTGGCGAGCCAGACTGTCGCATCGTTGTCAATGTAAGCTGCATTGCAAAATTCCAGCTGACATCCAGCTCGATGTGCAGATATTCACGCACGTCCTCCAGGACCGTATCGAGTGGGATCTTTCGTCGCCTCTTCCCCCCTCCGAGTTTGCGCGGCACTACTGTGCTGAGCTTGGCCTCACGGGCGAGGCCATCCCGCTGGTTGCACACGCGATCCACGAGGAGCTGCAAAAGCACAAGCGCGATGCGCTTGAGCTCGACCTCTTTGCACAAACCCACCCGTCCGAGCAGGCCAAGTGGGAGAAGACGATAGGACAGCAGCCGCGCACGACGAACAAGTACGGCGCGCGCCGCCTCGTCGGCGTGTGGCGCGACTGGTGGGAGCGCGACGAGTTCTCGCCTATCCTCGTCGAGCTAAGCACAGAGGAAATTGAGCGCCGCGAGCAGGAGCGCGGGCGCGAGGCGCGCAGGATGATGCGGACGCTGAACACGAGCAAGCGGAGGCGGTAGATGTCATTCCATCTCCGCGCTGGCACAAGGGAGACGGTAGATTCGATTGGGTTTATATTGCACGCCGATGTCGTGCCGTATGCATGCAGCAGGTTACAGAATGGGAGTGGTGTCTGGAAGTGCTGGGTTGCCCAGTTAGCGTCTCGAGTGTTCATGTATGGAATGAGAAGCGTCCTGGGGGCGTCAATTGGTGAGGGAGGAAGTTGGGTTCACTTCAGAGTGAGCGTTGCTCGTTTCTCAAGTCGCACATAACATCAACAAAAACGCCCATCGTCGTCTGGCGGCACTGTCAAGTCGTTGCGTAGCTCGTCAAAGCGAGCGATAGCTGCCGTGATACCCTCCCCTCGCTGTGACATTATCGGGGGTTCGTTTGAGCCATGACACACCTACCCATCGATCGTGGCGTCGCGTATCCTGAGTCCAAAGTCGCGACTGATATTCCTCATCTTCAAGAGAACCTCAGCCTCATACCGCGCAACAACCGCGAGACGAGATACCGAGTCGGACGCGTTGAGACAGACATCTCCATCCGGAGGACAGCCTCTGGCGTACGTATACCAAAAAAGGACGCGAAACGAACAATAACAACCATAACAAAGCAACATCAACAATAGCAGCAACGCGAGAAATATCCGACAACAGCTAACGGTGCCGTGGAAGTTCCGACCGTTCGACCCTTTGCCACCTAGCACCGCGGCACCGTTTGGCTTCCGTCCTAAAAGTCATGATAAACCTCCTGGCCTCCTGACCGCCTGACATTGATTCTTGACACTGCCTTTTCACACTTTTCCGACGCCGCGAGGATATTCACGCACAGATCGTGTGACCGCGCCACCGACGCCACCGCGTTCTCGACCCCCGAGAAAACAGCCATTAACCGACATTGCTCGCGTGCTCAGTCTAAGAGACTGACCCCCCTCAAATGACAGCTCACGAGTAGCATTCACGCTCGAGCGCGGGTCGCAACTCCCCTCTTCTCCACTTCCTGATGGCCCGGGCGCTGTGCGAACAATCCCCAGCACACACCCAGCTTCTAGCTCCAGCTCCAAATAGGCCTCGCTGCCGCGTTACGGTCACTGGCCACTGACCGCTGGAGCTCTTGAACAGGTGCTATCGTGCAGTCTTCACCCTTCGCGCTTCATGGATTGGGGGACATGACGCCAAGCGCAGCGCCGAATGCCATGCGTGTCTCTCCCCATTCCTCATATACAAGCCACACAGAGTCGGGACCGCTCCAAAATACCACAGCAGGCAATCATTGTTACTTTCTCTGTCGTTGATATCGCTGCGATAGTGTTTTCACCACCACGGTCCGATCCGCGACATTCGACGTCCGACAACTTACTTCTCTTGGTCATTGTCTGCGCCGCTACCTGTCCACCCCCTCTGCCCTTTAACTCTCCTCAACGCCTCACCCTCGCGCGACCTCCCTTTCCTGCCCCCCCTCTTTCCATTCTCGGCTTTCATTCCTTGTCGCTGAAATGGGCGACTCGGCGTACCCCGTATATCGGCGCTCGCTCTATCCGTCCACGAAGTCGCCACCGGGCACATCTCCGACCATGCAGGCGCCCTGGAGCGGGGGTTGCAGCACGATCACGCAGACCACTCGGGCAACGCGAGCGACGGCGGCAACGAAGCGTCTCAGCTGGGGGCCGAGCCCGAGTCCGACGCAGAGCGCCACTCGAAGCCAAGTGCAGAGCACGATGGCCGCGAGCCCGAGCTGGAGTTCATCCCTCGGCGGAGGACCAGTGTCTCCTGTTCTCGTGGTGCCTGCGCTCGGGCCTGAACAGCGCGCGAACGGCGCAAGTGTTAATGGACGGGTCGGGCTTGGGAACTGGAACGGGAAAGCCGGCATCGACCCGCTCAACGAGGCGGACGAGGACGAGATGAATGGCGCGGACGAAAATGCCGGGAGGAGACACAAGGAGAGAGATACAGAGTCGGTGTCGCGCCGCAGTGCGTGGATGCGCGGGTCGCAGCGCAGGGTCCCTTCCTCGCTGCGGAACCTCGGTCCGCCTGAAACGTACCTCGAGGAAGACCAGAGCGACGCGCCGTGGGCGAGCTACAAGCCGTCGGTCCTGCATATGCGTAACGGCAACGGCGACGGCGACGCGAGCTTTGTCAGTGGCTCCGACACGATTTCGATGCTTCGGAGCAAAATGTACGAAATCCTCGACGACAAGACGTATAGCCTCCCGTTGTACTTTCTACAGTGCGAATACGGCAAGCTCCCGAACCGACCACACATCCCCATTGCGCTGGACGGCGATCACAGCATCAAGGCGCAGGTCCTCCTTGGTATCGGTAACAAGTGAGTGATTGGGATGCGGCGTGTGGCCTCTTAGAGGAACAGGGGAACGCATGTGGGCTTCTGAGCATCTGTACAACACACTGACATGACGCTGACTGCAGCCCGTCCGTCCCTGCGCTATTTTGGTCTTCGTCGCAATATTTTGTCCGCGCAGTATATTCGCTTGCTCAATCCCACAACCTCCCCCCCGCAACAATCTACGCGACGACGGCGCGCATCCGGAGAGACCTGACGTACGTCGGCGCGATGGTCGGCTGGCTCCCCCTAGACTTTGGCATCTGGAGCGGGAAGAACGAACTCGACCCCCAGCGCGGGGAGTACCTCAAGGAGACGTTCCCGGGCGTCGACGAGATGTGGGCCTTCTGGTATCCCATGTGGTCCAAGGAGGTGCTGGTGAAGGAGGTGAGTGAAGAATCACAGGGAGTGGTGGAGCCATATGATCTGCCCGACCTGGCTATTCCCCGAGCTGTGTCAGTGGCGCGCATGGCGTGGTACCCGAAACCCATATCCTTCCATTCCGCGGCATCCTCATGCTCACCACAGGGCGTTGTCAACATTGTGTTCGGCCCCGCGCCCTCGCCCCAGCCTGCGACGAAGGCCCTAGAGTCCGAGGAACGGCCAGAACCAAAGAAGCGCACTCGCACGGCCAAGCTACGACACCGCGTGTCCGCGTGCCACACGCAATGAAGCAATCTAAGCAATATTATACCCATCTCTACGAATCTGGCGATACATACATCTCATAATCACGGGCATCGGTGTCAGGCTGCCATGCCTGTCGTCCCACCATCCCACCATCCCACCACCGTTCCGCCACCCCGCCACGCCCTCATGACTGTACATACGGACACTCCCTCCCAGACTCCGACTCGAGATCCCCACATCCAAGTCCCATAGATAGACATAGCAAGGCTAATAATGTATAATAACCGCGTGCAGAACATCCACCAAACCAGAACATGAATTTGATAGAGGAGTGGCACCTGTCTCAGGCCTTTTCCTTTCTGACAGACATTCTTCCTTCCTGAAACTGCGTTCATTTGGAAAAGTCATCAAATACTATAGGAGTTTACCTTTGCTTTAAGTTTATGCGAATTTAGCGTCCATGCAACGTCTCTTGGAGGATGGTAAGATCCAGAACTCACATTGAAAGAAAAGAACAACACTTCGAAAAATCGACAACAATTTGCCACGAACACTCCTTATGCACCTGGGGGGGTCTCGCCACCCTCGTGCCAAAAAGTCGAACTCGAAATCTGCAGTGGAGGTCGAGATCACGATCGACCTCTTCGAGACAGAGCAGAAACCTCTTCTCTCCACTCCACCCATCCCGATGTCCACCTCCATCCCCGCCTCTGTCCCGCCACCAGCGCCCCCCGCCGGGTTCCAGGGCAAGGGCGGCCCGCGCGCGCTGCGCGCCGCAAAGGAGCGCAAGTACGGCACGCCGCTCCCGATCCTCCTCCCCTCCTCGCCGCTGCACCCGTGCTACAACCCTTCCGGCTCTTCCAGCTCCTTCACCTCGCTTCTCTCCACGGGTATACTTACCAAAGTGGTCGTTCCGCAATGCACGGGGATATTTGACGCCGCGAGCGCCAGCGTGTGGGTTGAAGACCCCGCCGAGATGGAGACGCTGTTCAACCGCGGGTTCTTTGGCAAGGGCACGCTCTCGCGCTCAGACCCCAACTGGCGCGCTCGGAGGGTAGAGCTCGCAAAGGGCGGCAGTGGTGGGTATTTTTTTTTAAAGAAAGGACAGAGATGCTGATTATCCAGCCTTGGCGGCGGAGCAGATCCGCGAGAAACGGCGGCAGGAGCGCAAGCAGTTCAAGATTGACCGCGCGGCGGCCATGCTCGAGGCGGCCAAGAAGGCCGAGGCGGTGATCACGAGCGGTGTGCTTCCCGAGGGTGTTGCGCTAGTCGCTGATGGACCCGTGGCGCGGGCAGCTGTCGGAACGGCTGAGGCTGAGGCTGAGGCTGAGGCGGAAGAGGAAGAGGAGCTGCGTGCCGAGGCTGAGGGAGAGGATGTCGAAGGACCGCCCCGCGCACCCTCCCCGACGCCGTCGGCCGCCACGACCGCCGCAACGGACTACACTGCCCTCCTGCCCGACGGCACGAAGATCACGGCGCAGACGTTCCTCGTGCGCCCGACGCGGCCGGACGCGAACCGTAACCGGGGGAAGAAGGCGTTCAAACGTCGCCCACCGCCGCCGGCTACTGGAGCGACAGCGACAGGTGACGCTCCGACATCCGCTTCGGTTCCAGCTCCCGCCCCGGCGCCGGCTCCCCCGCCCGCACCCGTTCCCGAGCCCGAGGAAGAGTCAGACTCGGGGTCCGACGACGAGCTGATACAGGAGATGGAGCACCTGCAGCTGTCACTCCAGGAGGCGTGGTTCCTCTCGGCGATTGGGGTTCTGAAGATCCGGAACGGGCGAGACGGCGAGATTGTGCCGTACGCCGCTGTCCTCCCCCTCTTCCTCACCCCCACTCTTCCCCGCTCCGCGCCCCCAGCGACGCTCCCCACCCCCGCGACAGCCCTCTACCCCGACGACCCCCTTTTCGTGTCGTATGCCGCGTACCACCACTACCGCTCGCTGGGGTGGTGTGTCCGCGACGGCATCAAGTTCTGCGTCGACTGGCTGCTATACCGCCGCGGCCCGGTCTTCTCCCACTCAGTCTTCTCCGTCGTCACCGTCCCAGTGTACATGCAGCCCGGGGACCAGCACGCGAGCCCATACGGCGTGACAGACTGGTACGCCGAGCGCATGAGCTGGAAGTGGATGAACACGGTCATGCGCGTAAACTCGCTCGTGCAGAAAACGATTATCATCTGCTACATTACTATTCCAGCGATCGACAGCTTCCCCGAGTCGGCACGGCTGCCTGGTGGCGGGCTTGACCCGAGAAAGTATGGAATGAAGGACCTCATGGCGCGATACTCGGTCCGCGAGGTGTCTCTTGTAAGTGGAGGATAAACAGCTATCTTCATGAATGCACGCTAACACTCAGATGCGCTTCGGACCCGCACGCCGCCGCGACTAGCCGTACACATCTAGATGCATGATCTGTGATACATTATGACCGAGGCGGGATGGATTTTGGGGTTTAGGTGTCGGGTATCACTTGGATGGGTATCTCTGAACAGAAACAGAAACGATCGCATTATATCATCTATTCGATGGGCTTGACGACAAGCATGGGCTTGACCTGGACGTCAGTGCGGCAACACGACAAAACTCACAGCTTCAACAAACAGCGGCCGCATGTCGGAGATCAGCGGCGTCTCGGGCGGGGTGAACGTCTGCTTGACCTTGCGCTTGCGCCTCGGCAGGCCCTTGGGTTTCTTGCGCTCATGGCCGTCCTTGGGCGGCAGCGGCGGCGGCACGTCGTCGACCGCATGCTTGTTTCCGCTGCTCGAGCGCCGGTGCTTGATAATCTTGTCAAACGGAGGGTGGAGGTGCTTGTGCGTGCCGTGGTGGTGTTCCGATCCCTGACCGTGATGCGCGTGCGGCTGCGTCTCGCGCTGCTGTGACGAGCGGCGGCTGCGGGCCGCGGCAGAGTGCGCTGACTGGGTGCTCTGGAACGAGCGGATCGACGACGTCTCGCTCACGTCCTCTTCTACCTCCTCGTCGGTCGTGTCCTCTTCGCTCTCCTCGACGGCTATCTCGCCCGCGGCGCCGACGGTCGTATCCCCAATGCTGAGCGTGTTGAGGACCGAGTCGACGAGTGCGGCCTCCTCGAGTGTCTGCTGGTCCGCGCTGGACTGGAAACGGCGGCGGATCTTCTCTTCGTGTGCCACCTTGAGCTTGTAGTGGTACTGCGCGATGGCGTCCACCTCCTTCATGATCGCCGCGCGCTCCGGGCCGTCGCACGGCAGGAGTATCTCGAGATCGAGCTTGGTGCCCAGGCCCTCGCGCGCGTACGAGAGGAAAAGCTCGATCCAGCCCATGAGGTTGTCGAACAAGCCTTGGCCCTTGGAGTGGACGTTGTGCACAAAGGTGTAGAACGCCTGCTCGTGTCGCTGCACCAAGTCGATGAACGTCTGTACCGTGCGCTGCGGGTCCTCCTGCGACAGCTCCTCGACCTGCTCCACTGTGCGGATCATGTCGTTGATGAACGCCTGGAGGTCGCCGAGCGAGTCCGCAATGCTCGCCGCCTTGTACACTTGCGCCAGCGGTGAGTAGAAGATTGTGATAATGTCCTTGAGAAGCTCGGCCGTGACGCCCTGGGTGTGAGATCGAGCAACACGTCGTATCTCACCTCGAAGATCAAAGCAATCATCGCCTCTTTCTCCTTCTTGCGCGCCATGAGCTTGAGCAGGATGTTCAGGTCCTCAAACAGCCATGCGTCATCGTTCGACGGCCCGTCGTCATCGTCTGAATCCTCGAGCTGTGCCTGCCACGACTTGTACTCCTTGTACGCCCGGCTGGCGCGGGCCACGCGCTGGATCTGCCCGCGAGTAAGGATCGGCATCTCCTGCGACCGGAGGATGACCACGAGAAGATCCGTGTCCTCGGCAACTGGGTGTCAGTTGGGTTGCGAATGCTTAACTCACTAGCATCCCGCCTAAACATCTCCTGTATTTCGAACGGCGCGTTCGCGTACTGCTCTATCTTTTGGCAGATGACCGGGTCGTCAATCTTATCCTGTACCGCGGCGATATCCTCCGTAAGGTACCGCACGTCCTCAGTGAGCGAGGTGGAAAACATCCTGTCGGGTTAGAAGACGCCCGACGAATTAACCCACCGTTGGAGAAGACTCTGTCCGCCAAACGGACGCGCCAAGAACAGATCCAGCACGCCTGATGTCAGCCGCGCTCCTTATTCCATACACACCTCTGATCATCGCCATCGGGTTCGAGATCTTCAGAATGCCCTTAAGCACAAAGTACGGCATGATGCCGTGCAGGCGCTTCAAGCCCGCTAGGCTCTCTGACGCAGTATCCGATGCGACGTACATCTGGAAGATGGTGGCCGCGAAGCTAGCGTGAGCTGAGGTCGTTACATTCCAACTCACGAGATGCGCGCCCATTCAAGGACGCTCTTCTCCGCAGGCGGCAGGTCCTCGACGTTCTCTACCTGCCGCACGACATCGAACACGCTCTTCAGACCTCCCTCGCGTGAGAGCACGTCTCCCTTGAACTGGGCCAGGCCCTCGCGCAGCGCCTCGACACGGCGCTCGGCCTCCTCGGCGAACCGCTTGCGGCCCTCCTCACGAACTGCATCGGCCTCGAGACGACGCTGGATGTCCACAGCCTCGGGCGGCGTCAGCGTTACGGGGTGGGAAAGGAGGAAGGAGCGGATGACGGGCGAGTTGGCGACCTGGGGAATGGAAAGGATGGACTGGAGGTACGCGCGAAGCGTGAGGCGGTTCCTTTCGCGCGACAGCGGACCCGAGGCGCCGGGATCATGGTCTGGGCTATCCGACCGTGATCCATTTTGGGGTGTGGGAGACGCGCCTCTCGGAGTGCTGGCCTCCGACGGCGGACCCGATCCGTAGATTGCGCGCATGGGGTAGCTCGCGGCGCTAGCGGCCAAACTCGCCGCGTAACCCGCGTAACTGGTCGGGACGTTGGCAGGATTCGCCGGGGGAGCCGTCGACGCCGTCTTGTCCTTTGCTGGAGGACTGGGAATTTGGATATCGGGGAACTGGATGCGAAGCTGGGATTAGTGAAGAAAACGAGATGAGCTCACCTCCTCTGCCAACCGGCGGAAGTCGCCGTACCGCCGCGACACGAACACATCCGGGGAGCCAGTCCGCTGTGTGCGAATAAAGAATTCCTGTCGATCAGCTTGTGCCGCCGCCCCAGCTCACCTCATGAGACTTGCTGCGGACGCGGCCCTTTTCAACCACGCTGCGGACGCCAACGACGTTGACGTCAAAGAACATGGTGTCGGGGTTGGCGGGATGGCGCTCGGCCCACTTCTTCTTGCGCGCGTCGGCTGCCGCCTCGATGCGGCGCAGCTCGCTCTGGCCGATACGCACGACCTCCTCACCGCCGACGAGCTTAATGCCGACAGCTATCATAAGCCCCAGGTGTTTTTCGGCCTTTGTCCAGAGCTTTTTGCGCTCCTCGACCTCCTTCTTCTCATCTTTCGACATGAGGCTCTCGGCAATCTCGCGCTCCTCCTCCGACATGGTGCTGTGCGCGCTCACCCCAGTTGTGGCGAGGAACGAGCTGAGGAAAGGCTGGACCTTTGCGTTCCAGAACGACGGAGGCGCAGCGGCGAGAAACGGGAATGGGAGTAGGAACTGATGGAACATGAAGCGCATGAACGGCAGGTCGCCCGCCTCGCCTAAGCCTAGTGTCTCTCCACCCGCGAGGGTCATGACGCGGTTCTTGGCCGACTCAGGGAGGACAAACGGTGATCCGAGGAGGCCGAGCGCGTTCGCCCCAAGAACTGGGTCGGTGATCAGGTTCAGCTCATAGGCGATCTGCTTGGATACGAGACTTTTCTTAAGGTAGTGCGCGCGAAGCGGAGTCAGTGTCGTGGGCGTGCTGAGCTCGCTGCTGGGGAGGGTGGAGTGGAAGGGGTTGAGATGGGCAGCGGCGGTCTGCGCTGTCGTCTTCGGCACTGGTGGCCGTACGCGTGGCTTTGCTGCCTCCCCGCTCGCCGGGACAGCGGACGCCTGCCGCTCTTCGAGAGTCAGCGCGTCAAGCGACGGCGGCGGGGGCGGCGACGGCGGCGACGTGTATCCCTGCGAGTAGTCGAGCGCGTTGTCAATGGAAACAGTCACGTCGTCGGTCGGCGCCTCTGTCGCGGGAGTCAGAGGCGGGGCATCTGCTGGTGGAGGGGGCAGCGCGCGGTTCGGGCGCGAGCTCCGCCGCCGCGGCTCGTACGGGAGGTTGGACATGGGAGATGTGATGTTAGTGGAGTGGAGAGCGGTGTGTAGTCTTGAGATGGCGCGTTGGGGTCTGGGGCCCGGGATGGCGCGGCGCTAGGATACGGCTGGCGGCGCGGCGCAGGGTGGCGCTAACTGGACGTCTGGAGTGAGTTGGGACAATGGAGAGGTTGAGGACGTACTGTAGCAGAGATGTTGCACTCTGTTGGATGTCTGGATTGTTGCTGTTTGGTCGTTTATCGGGTTCTCGCGTTGCTCGAGATTGTGCACTGCACTGCGGAGAAAGGGATCTGAGAGCTGGACCAGTCGGGCGGGTGGTGCTTTTCGCAATGACGTGGTCGGCGGCCACTGTGGAGTAGGGGACAGTGGGATGGGCGTGGGGGTGTAATAAACGGCTTATTGCAATACTTTGGAGCAGTGGAGACCACTTTGATGGAAATCAAGAGAGCGAGTAGAGCGTGTATTGTGTTGTTGTCGACGAGCTGGATGCACATATGCACAGCATGCGATGAACGTGGTTGCTAGACTGTTGTTGGTGGTGAGTGGCTCAATGTCTCTGACCAAAATGAGGAACGATATGAATGATGTAAGTGGCAGTCTCCTCGATCTCCTCCCCATACAAAAGCCGTTCAGCGCCGAACTGGCACAGGTATCAGTGGGTACACTTGCGCAATGACATCCGCAGCATAGCGCATCACCCCATCAGTATGGGCAGCATGACGAGCACGTCGAGACAGCTAGGCAGCATGCATCATGCGGAATCGTAAGGTGTCTGCGCGATACAGTAAAGTCCGGCGCGGAGACCTTGTTGTGCACAGTCTACACGTGACAGCGCCTTGCATACCGGCGCATACCTGGCAGAGGCTATAACCGGACACCATGTTTTTCCATGTTGTTGCATGTTGCCACCCAATTATGCTTTTATGCACCCTCACTCACCCGCTCACCCGCCGCCTCCCGAAGAAGCCGACTTCGGTCCTCATTCTCGCGGCGACTGCACAGCGCTCACACTTGTCCGGGGTGCTTCACACTCTGCGGAGGTCGCGTGTCGTACATGTCTCATCGGGCCTGATGATCCCAGTGATCAAGTGATTCAGTGTGCAGCGCTGCCTGTCTATCCTGTAAAGCTGTAAACAATCAAGAACGTGCATCTCACAGCTTTCATAGATACAGTATGCGCTTGCCTCCTCGGACTACCTGTCGCTAACCTCTTCAACTCATCATCATGGACGCGGCTATGGGGAATATATACATAGGACAGTGTGACCTCTCCACCCGGTCAAGCTGACGGCAGCGAGCGCAAGTACAAAGCCCACAAGTCCGCGCTGCGACAAGGTCAGTCCGACGCCGGACAAGTGGGTCAATGACCGAGATGGCCGAGATGGGTGGCATGGATGGACAAACGCGAAAGCGGTCACTGGCTGGGCGTAGCATTCAACGACGTCATTGACCGACTGGCTGATGGCATCCTGCCCACCACTCGGTCTTGGCCACGGGCCCCACCCGTTTACTACCGCTGCACCCAGCCTGACCCGCTCAATGCCGTTTAATGCTTGTCGTCCCATGCTGTCCGTCTTCTGTCATCATTCTGCAATCCGCATCCTTCGATTCTTCGAGATGTGTGTTGGGCGTTAGTCATGGTATTGACACCGGACTCTGGCAGTGTATGAGGTCTGAGCATGAATGGTGGACCATACGATGGGACCCGAGGGATGCCACTGTGACACGACCCCTGGCGGCCATCACAGCCATCGTGACCATGCTGGTCATGCGGTCAGCTGCAATCTTATTCTAACGTGTCACGTTAATAGGTTAAATAGGACACAGATTCATTCTACGTTCTACATTAGTCAAGTAGATGGTACAACGAAGAGTACACATATGCAGGGAACAGATGATGGGAGAGACTGGGAGAGGTGGGATGGTGAGCCCGAGCCTCGGGCCCTCTAAACCATAAATTGTCCTTCTGCCGGCCATGCTGGATGAAGTTATGAGGGGATGTGCGGAGCATGTGGCTCCATTACGCCTGGGTGATCTTCGAGGTAACGGTACGTTCGCGCTCAAGACGCTCCTTGTTCGCCTGGAAGGCAGCGTCACGGCAAGCCTGCATGCCCGTACTGAAATATTAGTAAAAGAACCCTATTTAGGAAGCACTATACTCACCAGCTGTGCGACTCGGGGGTGCGGTGGACGGAGCAAAACACCTTTCCGCAGTGGATGCAGTCGCCGGCAATCTTGAGAGCGGCAGACGGGCACTGGGTGGGGTTGGCAGTCATCGCGGGCTTGGCCTCGGCACCCTCGGTGGTCTGCGCGTCGGTTGCCGTGGGCGAGACGGGGATGTTGTAGATGACGCGGAACTGGCAGCGCTTCTTGGCAGGCCTGTGAGGTGAAGTAAGATCAACGGGAAGTGATGGTGAGGGCCGCGTATGCGTTGGCGGGGATCGTAGTACACAGTGAGCACATGACGAGGACGGTGCGGCGGTGGGGTAGGTGAGACGGTAGTGACGCATGCGTGACAAGTGCGGTAAACATCGAGAGTTGCGGGGAGGAGGACATGTGTCAGCATGGAACGGAGTGTGGAATAGACGTGGCGGAGCACGGAGTGGCAAGGAGCAAAGGGGGAGATCGGTGGCTGGGTGAAGCCAAGAACTGCCATGCACATGCAAGGGCCGCCATCGGCGCCAATAGCGACCGGCGACGGCATGTAGGACGCATGCGGCGCCGATGTGGCCTTCGCCGATCAAGGCGGATGGATGGAGCGCTGATGCTAGCAACGCCTACGAAGCGTGCCAGATAGCAAGATGGGAGGATGGGGGCCAGAGTGGGTGTCGTGCGACTTACATTGTGGATGGAGTGTGAACGGTGGTGGGAGGTTGATTAAAGAGAAGAGAGTGTCGCTAGAGAGTAGCAAAGAGGGCGATTAAAAGGATGAGATGGAAGAAGAGACGATAAGAAGAGAGAGATAGATGTGGTGGTGTTGAAAAGCGGGGGAGAGGGATGGATGGATGGATGGATGGGTGGGTGTGGGGGGGCGGGGCGAGGAGTGGGGGCTGATAAGCGGGTCCACTGGGTGGGTGGTTGTAGTAATCAGTCAAGCGCGGGACCTCGGAGAGTTGCGTGACTCGAACTGAACTGGTCTATGGGTATGCCGGATGCGGAATGGTCCAATTAACGACGGGTGGCGATACTCGAGACGACTGGTATGGCGAGAAGAACAAAAAAGCAAGGGGGCGGGGGGTTGCACACAAGACGGTGATGGATGTGTGGATGCGGAAGATGTGATGGGAGATCAAAGATGCAAGATGTGAAGAAGCAGGTGCGAGATACGAGATATATAGCAAAACTGCGATTCGTAGCACGCACCCACACCACAAGCGGCCAAGCGGGGCGGTGACCACCGGGAGCGGAGGATGGCGCCGGAGTCGGGCCGAGTCGAGCGATTGCGATTGCGATTGCTGACTCCGAACAGAGATGCCTGTGGCCTGGGTGGCCACTCGCCGAACACTCGGAGCACTGCGCGCACCACACCCTGGAATGATGACCGAGTCCGGTGATTCATTTTTTTTCATTACAAAGATTTTTCTACTTAGTCCGACTGCGGCGCCAGAGGGGAGGAAGAATGTGTGACCAAGTGATTTCATTAGGGGCAAAACGCCCATTAGGCATTAGGGAGCGCCCGGGCGATGCGGTGATGCGCTGGTACTGAACCCTAACGCCGGTATGCTACGATGCTAGTAGATTGTAATGGCACATGCTGGAAGCACATTTGGAAGCACAAAGCACGCAGGATTGCAGAAAAAGGGGGGACTCGTAAGCGTTCCTCAATTCCACGGATGCACACTGTTGGCCTTGCTGGAGTGTACAGCCTCGCAGGTCCCCCCACCCCCGAGGCTCGCGGCCTCGCGGCACAAGCGATCAGTGCCCTGCGGCGCTGCGGCGTCCGCCCCCCTTCCTCCTCCCTGCGCCTCTTGCGCTCCACCGATCCACGCCGCCACGGCGTTACCGAGGTGATAGGCATAAGCGCCCAAGCGCTCGCGTGCTCGCATGAGGTCGTGCGCCGCGCGCTGACAAGCCATGTGATGACCCTGTCCACATGTGTCACGGTGATCTGGATCGCTGGATCGTCTGCCCCTCGACCGGCCCTCGAGGCGCTGATCATTTGATTCTCTGATCAGCGCCTCCGAGATCGCCCCTTGGCTGTCCGGCCCAGGTCCAGCCTCCCAGCCCTTCGGCTTCGCGGCTGCATACCGCTTGACCTTCTTTCTCCAGACCTCTGCTGATCACGGGATGTGGCATGTCGGGCAGTGCAGGCGTGCAGGCGGCTGTCCCCGAACTTCCATCTCTCTCTGGCGTCCGGTCCGGAGTGGCGCCCAAGCTAGCCAGCTGGCCAGGCTATGGAGGGGACAGGACCGGACTCGGTGTCGCCGTACCATGCCGACCCACTGGCCACTGGGCCACTGCATCTGATGTGGTGTCATCACCGTCCGCTTCGACCGCTTCGGTACAGGCCAGTGCAGGCTTTACGCTTTCCCATTTGGCGCCCATCATCGCGCATTGGCACGCCACTGATGTGATGGAGTGGGGTGATGCATCATCATTGTACATTTACCAGGTTGTACAGCACTAGGCTGTCTCAGTCAGTATTCGTACAGCATGCGTCGCGACCTTCCGGTACGGCCGGTACGCTCCGCTATGGATCTGTGGAGTCGAGAGCGATGTCTCGGCACGATCGGTATGGCAGGCCTAGAGGACGAAAGTAAGAGAGAATGGGTTTGAGTGGAGTGATTTGGCGCAGTGGCAGTGATCAAGCGAGGCGGTGCGCGATGCTTGGCCGTCGGCCGTGGGCTCGGGGTCCGTGCCTGTCACTGTTCTGGACGATCGGGGTGAACAGGGTGGATTGATCCAGTGATCCAGTCACCCATTCTAAGCAGCTAGGCAGTTAGGCAGCCATTCATCATCATGAAAGGAGTTATCACCCTCAGATACCTTCCTAATCCGATAACCTCGGAGATTTATCCGCACAGACCTCCATTCGGAACCCTCGCATAGGAAGGAAATAAGTCTTTACCTAATTCCACATGAAATGCACGTGACTTTGACAATGGCCCGATGGCCCGATGCCCGGATGGCCGGATGGCACGGATGGCCTAGTGTGGTCGCCGGTGCCTCGCTGGACATGATTCTGCAGCTGGTGGCCTGGTGGGCTGCTGGCGATGACGATCATGGACGGGGTGTGAAGCATGTGAAGCGACTGCACCACGTCGACTGGTGATCTGGTGACCAGCAACCACGCAACGATAGCTTGCCACGACGACACACCCCAACATCCACACAGCACACCCCCTACCAACGTCAGCGTGCCAGCGCGTCAGCCCTCGTCGTCGAAGCGCGCATCCAGTGATCCAGTTCTGTGCATCTTCGACGTGACCATTGTATAGTTCCCTCCGTCGCAGCGGGATCCTCGTCACATTTCAACTAGCCCCTCTGAGCACTCCAGTTGCTGCAATGCGCGTCCCCGTCCTCGCGGCTCTCGGCCTCCTAGCGCCCCTCGTGGCCGCCGGCATGTACAGCGCGCCCGTCATCGAGTTGGACGCAAATTCGTTCAAGCAGGTCATGGCCAAGGAGCACGCGTCGGTGAGTGCGCCATGAGTACAAGGGTGGATATGTGGGCCATGCACACACGCAGATGGGTGACATGCCGATGTGTTGCTTCACATTTGCGGACTGCGGATGATGTCGCCGGCGTTGGAGCTGGCCCCACCCATTACCTCTCGCATGTCAATTACTACCCTGTTCCGGCTCCATGGCATCATGCTGACGCGTCCCAGATGGTCGCCTTTGTCGCGCCATGGTAAGCTGCGCCTAGCGACTGGCAACTAACCGCAGGTGTGGACACTGCAAGAGCCTGGGACCCGAGTACACCGCTGCAGCGGGCTCGCTCGCGCCCCTCGTGCCATTCTACTTCATCGACTGCGACCAGGACAAGAACAAGCCGGTGTGCGGGCAGTACCGCATCGAGGGCTTCCCCACGATCAAGGCGTTCCCGCGCGGCGGCAAGGGCGCCGCCCGCGACTACCAGGGCGAGCGCAAGCGTAGCGGGCTGGTGGAGTACGCCAAGTCGCTGGTCCCCGACCGCGTGAAGAAGCTCCGCGCCGACGAGGGCGCCGAGAAGGTGCTGGACAAGTTCCTCGGCGAGGTGAGTAGAGCGGAGTAGATCCGCAGAGCAGATGGGCGGAAGGGCGGACGCGGAATTGTGTAGAGTCGTGTGGAGAAAAGCTGATCAGGCAGAAATCAGAGCTTCCCCACGCGCTCCTCGTCCACCCCTCGGCCCCCTCGATCCCGTTCCTCTGGAAGGTGCTCGGCCACCGCCTCTCTAGCAAGGTACGTCCTATGTCCGCGGTGTGATCGAATTTCCGTGGTCGGAGATGGTGGCGACCGCCGATGATCGGCGCCGGCCGTCGATCCCTGTCGGCGGCGGTGCGATCACGCGACAATTCAAGTTTCCAATCGCAATCACAGTCCGCGATCAATCGATATTTTTCACAGCTCTTATCTCTTTATCGGAATTCAGTCAGAACTGACCCCGCAGGCGCAGCTCGGCTACATTCGCGACACGCCGAAGCACGAGGTCCTCTCCGCGGTCGATGTGGACGTGACCTCCGGCGACTCGGCGCGCCTGATCTACTGGGCTGCGGGCGCCGAGCGTGGCGCACCGGTTGTGTACGATGGTGAGTGGGCTGCAGTGAGAATTATTCTGACTCCAGGTGCGCTCAAGTTCAACGCCCTGCTCGAGTGGCTTGAGGCTGCTATTGACGGCGAGGCCCCGCCTGCGGCCAAGCCGAAGAAGGTCAAGGAGGACAAGAAGGGCAAGAACGAGGACACCGAGGACACGATCAAGGAGGAGCCCGCATCGGAGACGGCCAAGCCGAAGCCCAAGGATACCGACGACGCTGCCTCGCGTCGCGCGCGCCTGCAGGCGAAGATGGACGAGGAGGAGCGCCGCGACCGCCTGCGCCGTGAGAAGATGGCGCAGAAAGCTGCAGAGAGGGCCGCCGCGGAAGAAGCGGAGCGCGAGACCAAGGCATCCCCCGTTGACGCGCCGGCTGCTGAGCCGTCTGAGGACGTCACTGAGGAGGACGCGCCGCTCACAGTCGAGGAGGAGCCGACCGGCGCTATTGGCGACGAGTGGGACTTCCTCACCGAGGACGAGGACAAGGAGGGCAAGGACGCTACTCCTGTCGATGCCCCGCCCGCCCAGCCCGAGGAGGACGAGCACAAGCGCGACGAGCTCTAGGATCTAGGACCTCGGATCTAGAAAACATACCATGCATTCAATACATGTCGCGACGAAGTGGCATCTGCATATTTGAAGACCGCAGAGCTGTTGACACTGGCCGAAAAGAAAACAGCCGCCAGTTACTTAGATTACATGCTG
This sequence comes from Apiotrichum sp. Y4204, assembly GCA_025531455.1. Lineage (NCBI taxonomy): Eukaryota > Fungi > Basidiomycota > Tremellomycetes > Trichosporonales > Trichosporonaceae > Apiotrichum > Apiotrichum sp. Y4204. The sequence goes on along the minus strand of JAMYHL010000006.1, from coordinate 823,874 downwards.
CCCGTGGGGGGTTCGTATTCTTATCTGCGGAATCAAATCGCCACGCGACAATACTTCCGTTATCCGTCCGCGGCCGTGTCCATGCGATGCTCATCGACTCAAATGTTGGCGAGTGGAGATGAACTGACCTGACGAGGAACGAACGAGGTGGAGAAAGTCGCGAACAGTCGATAACGATCAATCTCCGTCACTCCGTCTTCCGTGATTAGACATCCACCTAGACTATATACACAAAACTAAAAGAAAAGCAACATGGTACGTGCCCCGTTCTCGCTCCCAGCTGACCGCAGCCAACCATCACCGTCGACAAGGCGGACCTCTACCGCCGCCTCGAGCGCGAGTACAGTGCGTAGTGGTTAGCGACTGCGACGGGGCTGACGCCAGCGACGGAGGAGTTTGACGAGCTGTGTTTTGAGTTTGGCATCGAGCTCGACGAGGACGTGAGTGGAGTGCAGCTGGTTCCCCCCTTCATGCAGCTGCTTTACCGCGCACAGACCGGCGCTGACGACAGACCACGGAGGAGGTCGAGGCGGCGCGCAAGGCTGGACTCCCAACGCCGCCCCCACAGCTCAAGATCGAGATCCCCGCGAACCGGTGAGCTATCCGGGTCACGAAGCTAGCTCTAACGCCAGCTACGACCTTTTGTGCATTGAGGGCGTCGCGCGCTCGCTGCGCATCTTCCTCGGCAAGGACGTGCCGCCGACCTACACGCTCTCGACGCCGGCGGTGATGCAGGAGGCGTACGTCGAACCGAGCACGTCGCCGCTCCGCCCGATGTTTGCGTCGGCCGTGCTCCGCCTCGCACGGCCCATGAACCAGCTCGAGTACGACTCGTTCATCGACCTCCAGGACAAGCTGCACCAGAACCTGTGTCGCCAGCGCCGCTTTGTGGCTATTGGCACGCACGACTTGGATACGATTGAGGGACCTTACAGGTGGGTTTGGAGTTGGCGGTGATGTGGAAGGGACGTGGTTGGCAGGTAAGGAGCGAGGCACCGGTAAAAGCATCCAGTATGTCAACCTGTCTCCCTCTGGACTCTCGCCAACGCTCTACTCCACGCCAAAGAGTTTAGCTTTCTGATGAGGAGGAAGCGAATTGGGATACGGCACAACCTCCATTGCAGCAGCTCACACACAGGTACATGTGCAAGGACCCCAAGCAGATCAAGTTCGCCCCGCTGAACAAGGACACGGAGCACACGGCCGAGGAGCTCATGACCATCTACGACTCGGACAGGCATTTGTCTAAGTACCTCCACATCATCCGCGATGCCCCGGGCTACCCGATCATCTACGACAAGCACGACCAGGTCCTGTCGATGCCGCCGATTATCAACTCTCAGCGTGAGTGATGGTAGTCCGCATTCCTGTCGACCATCGTACTCACTTACCAGACACCAAGATTGTTCCAGGCAAGACCAAGAACATCTTCATCGACTGCACTGCCACCGACCAGACCAAGCTCGACATTGTTGTCATGCTCATGGCCACCATGTTTGCCGAGTACTGCGAGGTGCCCTTCACCATTGAGCCCGTCAAGATCCACTACCCGGACGGCCACACTGTTATCACCCCGAATGTCGCGCCTCGTAAGGCTACTGCTTCCCACTCGTACCTCAATGCCGCCACTGGACTCAACCTCTCGCGCGAGGAGACGTGCAAGCTCCTCAACCGCATGTCGCTTGTCGCGCGCCCGTCCGCTACCGACTCTGACCTCCTCGAGGTGGACGTTCCCTGCACACGTTCCGACATCCTCCACGAGTGTGATATCATGGAGGACTACGCCATCGGCTACGGGTACAACAACCTCCCGACTGAGACCACCTCTTCCACGTCCACTGTCGCCAAGCCCTTCCCGATCAACAGGCTCGCGGACGTTATCCGGAAGGAGTGTGCCATGGCCGGCTGGATCGAGGCTCTCCCTTACATTCTCTGCTCGCACGACGAGAACTTTGCCTGGCTCAACCGCCCGGACCCGGGAGAGCTTGCCATCCGCCTCGCGAACCCCAAGTCGATCGAGTTCCAGGTCGTGCGTACTTCGGTGCTTCCCGGTCTCCTCAAGACTGTGCGCGAAAACAAGGCTCTGCCTTTGCCGCTGAAGGTGTTCGAGGTCTCGGATGTTTCCGTGCAGGACGCGTCTCGCGAGCGCAAGTCGCGCAACTACCGCCGTCTTGGTGCGGTCTACGTTGACCGCAAGGCGGGCTTCGAGGTGGTGCACGGTCTGCTTGACCGCATCATGCAGATCCTTGCCGTTCCCTTCATCGGCACTAAGGACTCGTCCGCCGAGTACGGCTACTACATCGCGGAGAGCGAGAGCCCAACCTTCCTCCCTGGCCGCGCCGCAAACGTCTACTACCGCCCCAAGCCGGCGAAGAAGGAGGAGGAGAAGAGTGGCCTCGAGGGTGCCGCGTCCGCGCTCAAGGCCGCGCTCCCTGGCGCTGGCTCGTCGCGCGACATTGTCCTCGGCTCCCTCGGTATCCTCCACCCGACTGTCCTCGCCAACTTTGAGCTGACGCGCCCCGCGTCCGCACTCGAGATTGACGTCGAGCCCCTGTTGTAATCTTAGAGCGGGAGGTGGGCGATGCATGCATGACACGGATGGGATACGCTCACAGTGATGATGATAAAACCCACATGGTGATAGGGCTAACATGGATGACGGTAGACTCTGACGCCAACAGCTGACAGAGGTGAAGACGGACGAACAACCCCCAAAGCCAACCACAACGCTTCACTGGTCCAGAGAGCATAAAATCATGAACTTCATCCTATCATAATCTAATACTGGCCCGACTGAGCAAGCGCCTCCTCAGCCTGGCGCTCAGCGGAGCGCTTGGCACGCTCGCGGTCAATAAAGTTGAGTCCCTTGGTCTCGGCGAGCTTGTCGGCCTCGGCGCCAGCAAACGCCGCGATGAGCGACTTGGCAGTGGCGTGGTCGACTGGGCGGCCGTTCTGCGCCGAGTGGTTCTCGTACGCGCGCGCAGCGGCAAAGGCTGCGGCGCCGCTGGATGTTAGTGGGGAACAGAAGAGCAGAGAGAAGGAGTTGTCTTGTATTCTTGTACTCACGCAATGAGCTCGTGGGAGAGGTGCGACTGGTGTTCGGGGTTGGACGGATCGGCGTTGAAGGTGCGCTCGACCTGCTGCTCGTCGAAGAAGTCAAAGAGGCCTGGTGTCAGCTGGAACGGGGAGGGGACGTACCCATTGTGAGTGAATGTGGGGATGAAGGTTGGGAAGCTGAAGTTGGTGGAAAGTGCGGGGGGAGGCTTCTTATACCATTCACCCCAGGGGAGCCGACGCGCGGCGCGCAGCGCACAGCTATAGTACGAGGTCGCGCCCTATGGTCTACGTGCTTGCAGTTACGATCACGTTTGTGGTGCGCGCTTTTCTTCTCAGCCTACAATTCTGCAGGGTATCGGCGACGCGCAGGTCTGGCACAGTCCCAAACATCGAGGCCTCCCAACCTGTCATCGCTTCTCTTTTGCCGTATCTCAGAATAAGTCAACGGGCCGATCAGTACCCTTCACCGAGCTGTCACACCAAGCTGTCGTCAAGGACTGCGGCTGCAAGGCTTTTGGCGACGATCGCTTGGCGCGTGAGTCGCCGGCTCGAGAGCCGCAGCCTCCGAGGCCTCGAGGCAACGAGGCAGTCGAGGCGAACGGCATGTTTCACATGTTCCATAACACATGCCGCTGCAAGTACTCCTTCTGGCCTCTAGAGCCCAAAAGCTCACTTGCATTGAGCTGGAGGTTGGAGTGGGAGGTGGTGATAAGTAAGACTCGCGTCGATCGGATCGACTGGATCGGCAAGACAAACAGGTGGATGGCGTTCTGCTAACTTCTATTCCTGGCGCGGCGCGCTGGAATTAGAAAACACCCCGTATCCCACAGGAATGCATTTGGACTGCGCGTACGCCACCGTTGTGATTGGCGGATTCTCGCCGATCGACACCTGCATGTGTGTGATCAACGCCGCATGCAGACTTGACTGACTAGCTGCGCGTTAAAAATGATCTGCTGTGCGCAGGCGACCGAGGCGAACGTCGCTTACTGCCCCAAGGTGGTCCAAGAGATCAATTGTTGATGTCTGGTCAAGGAGGCAGGATTCAGTTCATTTGGCGGTTACGGCATTTGTGTTCTGGGCAGTTCCTGGATAGCCCTGTCGATCAATCTACGGGGAATGCAAACGCACACCAGCAATAGCAACAGTCCGAGTTGAACTTTGTCACTCCCCGGCCACGAGCTCTCGATCCTCTACCGGTTCGGACATTCGCGCAGCGCGCAGGCATCCCTGACAGATGCTTGTTTAGAGCCAGAGTAGTTTTGGTAGTTTTGTGGGCTGTGACTGCAGGAAGAAGTGTGCTGCGCACCTTGATGTCCCCCAAATGCAGTGCTGTGCTAATCACTGTGGCACCATTCACCGCAGGCCACACAGGCCACAGGTCAGTCCTCAGCATTTTCAGCATGTAAACAAATCAAGAAGAAGAGAGAACCTGCAGCAGATCTATTCTGGGCCTTCTGGGACGTGTTGGGACCATCAGATGTACCAAGTACGACTGACTTGCACTTGGTGGGTGCGAAGGCACAAAGTCATTAGGTAATGACACGTGCCTGCTGCAAAAATGACCACTCGGGAGGAGTGCCACAGCTGCAACTGGGAGTCCTTTTCTCCGGCATTATACTCGGCGTTATACCAAACCTGTCCCAAACTTGACCCCGCGAACGGAACCAATTTTTTCACCGTACAACTCTCTCCTCACCCTGGCTGGCTCCAAATTCTCGCGCTCACCTGCAAGAGTGGTCGCCTGGCCACCAGAGGCCTGGTGCTCGCTGGCCCAGTACCACACGCCCGCGCGTGCGGTGTGGGTCTTCTGCACTGTTCTGCGTAGTTGGTGAATTCTTTCCTCTCAACCTTCAAAGAAAACAGCAAAAATGTGCGTACAGCGAACGACACCCGGCAGCGACGACGACGACGACGGCAACGGCGATCGCGAGCGGGAGGTGTTAGGCTCGTGTTCTACCTCCCCGCTCTCCGTTGTCTGAGTCTGGATATCGCTGCTGGTTCTGACTCTTTTGGTTCAGTGCTGACTTCGCAGGGGTAAGGTCAGTCTATACAGCGGCTGCCCTCCTCGATAGGAGCGGCGGCGCTCGCACCAGTGCCCAGTTGGCAAATGGATCAAGTAGCTGACGGAAGGTCCTCCTTTGTTGACCTGGTCTGGCTTTCATTTGTAACAGGGTACTCCCTCTTTGTGAGTTTGCTCGCGAGTCGAGAGAAGCGCAGTAGGATCGGCGACTGACAGTATACAGCGGTAAGCGCCACACCAAGTCGCACACCCTCTGCCGCCGCTGCGGCAACCGCTCGTTCCACAAGCAGAAGAGCAGTAAGTATCGGCTGGGAAGAGAATTTTTCGACCGCGAATCGATGAGGACCATTTGGGGCGATAGGAGCTGGGGATCGTGAATCCGAGGGACGGTGGCGAGTACGCGTGCGCGTCGTCTGCAACGAGATCAGCGTCTGTCGCCGCTCTGTTTGCTTGCCAGAAGTTTCCAGTTCCGAAAATTCTTCCACTTCCTTCGGTCTTCGATCACCTTTCTCCAGACCCACTAACCCGCAGCCTGCGCCCAGTGTGGTTACCCCGCTGCCAAGCTCCGTTCGTTCAACTGGGGCCAGAAGGCCAAGCGCAGAAAGACCACCGGCACCGGCCGTGCCGCCCACCTCAAGTCGGTCAACCGCCGCTTCAAGAACGGCTTCCGTGAGGGCCAGACCGCCACCAAGAAGGCCGCTAAGACCGAGGCCTAAATCTCTCGACCATGAGATGATTTAGCGGCTCGTGTCGGCGTTTGGTGTTGCGACTTCTTCTCTACTACCCCATCTCCCGACCGGAAGCGAGAATACGATCCACCCCGACCGATGTGCGCACTCGACAACATGTATTTGTAGGACAGTCGCTCTTCTTAGGATGAGTCACTCCCGCCACCACTAGGGATTGGGATACAGGGCTGCAGGCATGCAGGACTTGATGTACTATCAGCTACGGCTGTGGGGCAGTTGCAGGGCGGGGGGATGGTTATGTGTGGAGTGAGACAGGAGTGAAGATGGCGTGCAAAGCGAGCTGTGAGGTGTCGTCAGTTGTGCAGTGCCGTCAGTGCGCGAAGGCACACGATGAGGATGATTTCGGTCCTCGACAATAAACGAGGCGCACAGTCGCTACCCAAAGAAAATACACTGGATTCATCCTGTAAATGTTCTTGCTCTCAAGTCCTCTTCTTGTTTCTATATCACGGCCAGCTCGCAGCCTCAACGGAACTGGGGCCGCACGTTCAAGTACGTGACCGACGCATCGGGCGTCTTGACACGCGTAGTAAGGTGCTGGATCCAGCCGAGGAAGACCTCCCTGTTTCGCGCATCGACATTGAGGCGGGGGATGAACGCATCGATGGCGGGCTTCATGAGGATTGTGTCGAGGTTGGGCTGGGCGCGGAGCCATGTGAGCACCTCGTCGCGCGTGATCATGCCGGGGTACGGCTCGGGTGCCGGTGTGCCGCTCGATGCGCGCGCCTTCTTCTTCTTCTTTGGCAGCGCGCCCGCGAGCGAGTCGCCGCCGGGCGTCGACGGCGTCGCGGCGTCGTCGGGAGATTTGCGCTTCATCGCGGCCGACGACGACGGCGTACCCACATCATCAAGCAACGGCGACTGAGAGGTTGCCTTGCGCTTTGCGCTCTTGCTCTTCGGCTTCGAAGTGCCCGACGGCGTGCCCTCGCGGCCGGGGGCGGGGGATCCGTCGCGGCCCATAGGAGAGGACCCGCGGGCCGTCGGCGCAGGACTGCCGCGGTCAACAGGTGACGAGCCGCGCGCAAGAGGCGAGGAGCCGCGGGGGCGAGGGCTGGCTCCGCGCGATGCCGCGCGTTTGGCAAGCAGGGCAGCACCTGCTCCGGGCGGAGCAGTACCCGCGCGCTCTGGCGTCGGTGGCTTGAGCTTGCGAGCTGGGGAGCCCGTGCCGTCGCGCGAGTCTGGGGCCTTGGAGCCTGCGCGAGACGCGTTCCGGCTCGCGGCCGCCTTCTCCTTGTCCTTTTCCTTCTCCTGCTCTTTCTCCTTTTCCTTCTCCCGCTCCTCCTCGCTGTCCGTGTCGTCGTCGTCGTCCGACGAGCCATACATGTCCCCGTCTTCCTCGCGGCGCCGGCGCATCATCTTCCGCAGACGCTTGCCCTCCGAAGTGAGCTTTTCGCCGAATAGGTCGTCCTCATCCTCCTTGTCCTCCTCAATCTGCGGGCGGTCGCCGACATTCGCGTTCGCCCAGCGGTACTCCTGCTTCTGACGGTCCTGGCGGTCAGCAACGGCGCAAGTCTCGGCCTCACCTCCTGCAGCTTCTTCTCCTCCTCTTCCTCCTTGTTGTAGTAGAAGGTATTGCTATCCTCGTCGTCCGCAAACTCCTCGGCCACGTCAAAGTCGAGCTCCTCATCGATTCCACCATCGAGACCGCGGCCAACGTTGCGACCTTCACGAACGTAGTCGTCCTCAAACTTCTCACGCTTGACCGTCGGCGCCCGGACGTTACCCTTGTTGGCCGCGATGTTGTATTCCATCCGCTGAGCACGGTCTGCCATGCCGCGCATCGTCTCCTCCATCTTGACGAGCCCGGGACCGACGTCCTCCTGACGCTGGCCCCAGCGGTCGTGAACCTTGTACTTGGCCTGCATCTCGAACTGGATGTTAACAATGTGGTCTTCCCCAAGACCACTGCGAAGCTCACGTATTTGTTCGCCTGGTCAGAATCCATGACCTTGAACGGACGCTGTGACTGGAAGTTGTACGTCCGCCCAAGAGGCACCATCGTGAAGCTCGCGCCTTCTCCCTCGTTGATAAGCAAGATCGTTGGCAGCGAGCTTGGCTCTGTCATGCGCCCGACCCAGTGCTCCGGAATCGCAGGCTTCTCGGACGGATTCTTGGGCTCCAGAACCCACGGGTTCGCCTCCTCGCGGCGCAGCTTGATCACCTCCACATCTTGGTGAAACACCTCTTTTGTATTCCGCTTGCCTCGGCGCTTGTTAGACATGCCGGGCGCCGAGCCCACAAGAGACATGTCAATCTCATTCTTCTTCTCCACGACCGGTTTCCCCTCATCATCCAGCACCGGCTTGCCGTGCTCATCGTACACAAACCGCCCGACAATATTCCCGTTCTCGTCGTGCTGAAACTGCGGCGGCGCCCGCGGCCCTGGCTGCTTGCGGTTGAGCAACAGCGGCTGTGGGAACTTGGACGGGTCGACGTCGCGGTTCGAGCTCAACTTCATGAGGTTGTACCGCAGACCTGCGTCGGGGTCGGCCGAGAAGATCTGGATCTCGACGAGATTGTTCTTGTTCGTCTCGGCCTTGACTTCGGGCTTGGTCGCGGGCTTGGCGGCCGGTTTGGCGCCAGGTTTGGATGGACCAGCGGCGCCGGCACCAGCAGGACGAGGAGGCATGGGACGAGGGGGACGGCGCGCCGGCGCGGGGCCAGCCCCGGCGGCGGCGGTGGGGCGCGCAGCACCCAGAGCACGGGGACGAGCCCTCTTCTTGAGGAAGAAAGGTTCGGCCATGGCGATGTGTAGTGGAGACGTGAGGTCAAGTGGGAAAATGGATGAAGGTGGATCAAGTTGGATGCATTGGGTGGCGATTATTGTTCGAGGGTTCCCAAATGGACCAGGCCAGCCATTTGCATTGTTACGACTGTCAAATGGAGTGGGTGTGTGAGTCACTGACAGAGAGATCTCATTTTGATTCCGTTCTTCCCTTTTGCGGTCTACCATTTCGTGATTGTTCGTGCCATTTTGCCGCCACCGGCAACGACCGTCACATTTCACGCAACAACACTTGCTCACTTGCTCACTCATCCATCACTTTCTCACCATCCATCGTCCCTGCCGTCTCCGTTCTTGCCAGAGACACCGCGACCTGCCCTCTGTTCAACAAGTACGCACTCGTGATCGCTGTCCCCCATTGCGTATTGTGTGAGGGACCACTATCTGCCGAGTAACCCTTCAGGTGCAGGTTAACCATGACGACGACTCAAGCAAGGGAAGCCGAGGTGAGTGCGGAGGCTCCTCGATTGTAAGAGAAGAAACTGACTCTGCAGGTCGAGCGCATTATCCGCGCTTTCAAACTGAAGTAGGTGTCTGCCCATCTCATTGACCTAGTGCACAGCTGACTCCAGTCCGTACGATGTTCTTGATCTTCCGGCGTTCGCGACGGAGTCTGAGGTCAAGAAGCAGTACCGTAAGAAGTCGTTGCTGATTCACCCCGACAAGTTTCAGCACGAGAAGGGCCATGAGGTGAGTAAATAGTTTGTGATCACGGCTGACCGACAGGCGTTTGACTTGCTTAAGAAGGTGAGCTCCATGATTCACGAGAAACAGCTCTAACGACAGGCTGAGAGCCATCTGGTCGACTCCAATAAACGTGAAGAGATTGACTCCATCATGACCTACTCGCGCACGCTTGTTCTGAAAAGGTGAGTTTCCTGATGTTTCTAATCTGACGAACAGCGTTCTCGGCGACGGATACACTGCGAATGTAGCGGCTGACGACCCACGCCTGGCGAACCTCAACCCGCCGTTCCAACAACAAATCCGAAATAAGGCCAAGGAGCTGTTGGTTGAGGACGAGCTATCAAAGAGAAAGTGAGCTTACATGTGCTGTACATAGCTGACCGACAGACGCCTGAAGATGGTCAACGTCAACGAGGCCGAGGAGCGCGCACGCAAGGCAGAAGAGGTTGCGAAGCGCAAGCGCAAACAAGAAGACGCTCAGCGTTGGGAAGGTAAGTCCTCCATCATCTACCCTATCCTCCCCTGATGGCCGTGTCGGCAATGCCGAGTTCTCACCAGCCCCACAGTGCTGCTCCGACGGTTTGCGCAGAGTGCGCGGTATGCCCTTTCCCAGTATCCACTTTGTCGTGAGAACACTTGATGCTGACACGCATGTTCCTTTTCTTGGATTTTACTTATTGCACCTACAGAAACCCGCGAGGCACGTGTTGGCAACTGGCGCGACTTTAACCACACGACCAAGGAGAAGAAACTCAAGAAGGCCAGGAAGAACATGCACGTCCTCGGCTGAGATTATCGACGGCATCGGGACTTTTGGTGGTGTGGATCCTTCTCGGCGGTCTGGTTTAAAGCATAAAAGCATATAGATGGTGGGTGAACCGTTCTCGCTTTCGGCGTCCGTATTTTCGTCCGTTCCCCATAATCCCATAATGTACAATGCATGTATGTACACAGCAAGCAAGCCGATCCGGCGATTATAATGAAGTCCGAGGAGTGTCTATAATGTGTATCTCAAACCTATGCCTTTTTGCCAGGGGCCGCGCGCACGCCAATCCGTCCCCCATTCTCGAGGATGCTGACAATCTGACTGGGGGTAACGAACCACCCCCACTTCTTGCCGCCCTCGGACCCCATGCGCACAGGGTACTGCACCTTGCCAAAGAGCGTGAACGGGGGCACGAGGACATGGAGATGGATATGGTGCACAGAGCTGAAGGGGGGGATGTGAAACCCCAGCTTGACATGATCACCGGGGCGCATAACCCGCGCGCACGCCGCCATCCGCTCAACTGGCGTTAGTGGGACTAGGGACAAAACGCACTCAAGGGGATGTCATCCGCTGTGAGGTCCTTCACGGTCGGGACATGTCGCCGCGGGATGATCAGCAGGTGCTCCGCGGCCCGCGGCCACCGGTCGCGGAAAGCAATAAGCTCTTCGTCCTGCGGTAAGTAAGCTGTCTTTGTAATATTCTCCTACTTCCACGCGCTCCAATACGCAGTCCGCTTTGCAAACGTACCTCATACACGACCGCAAACCCCTTCTCGGGCGCGACATGGCAGAACACGCAGCGCGCATCGTATCCGTCGACGAGCGGGCGTTCGGGGTCGGGAGGGGCGAGCGGGCGGCGAAAGCAGCTCAGGAGGCCCATGGATAGATGAATATCGTTGATTGATGAGTGCAAGGCGATGGTTCTGAAACTGAAACGACAATGATGCTGGGCGCGGAACGTTTGAGGTGGAGGTGGAGGCCAGGCAGGCGGTGGCGTGGGTGGGGCGAATGTGGCACTCGCACGCCCATGTGGCGGGTTTCGAGGTGTGTGCATCGTGCAATAATGCCATCCCTGCTTCTTTGGCGTGGTCTATGCGCGTACTGCAGACTTCCATCTGAGGAGATTTGTGAGAGAACATGCATCTACGCGCAGAACAGCACTTTGGCATGTAGCTAATCAACCACATTGCCCTTTGTTTTCATGTTTGTTGCCTGCATCTGTACTCCATGTGAAGGCCCGCCATCACCATTCCTGTATCCCATCATCTTAGCTTACAGGGATCAAGCAGGCCTTTGATGGCTGATGGAAAAATCACTCTTGATCCTTTCTGGGTGCGATATCCAATGACTTGGCAAGAGTGCTCGGTGGCTGTGATGAACGGGTGATGAACAGGGAATGGAACCAAACAAACGTTCATAAAGTTACATCAACAGTCACTCTTCCTCCACTTCAATCTCTTCCCAACAAAACATTTCTGCGTTCAGACCGCTATGACTAGCAAGAGTATTGCAGGGCTTTGCCCTTCAAGCAGCTCGGAGGCATCAATGGACGACGAAAGCGACATGCCTCTTACGGTAGGTACTGGAGCCCCATCGAGCAATTCACAGTCTTACTCTACAAACGCTAATGACGCTGCAGCCCGACAGCACGACCATCAGCTCCCTCCAAAATTACCCTCAAAACTCCACGCCGCGGTCGGGCATTTATCCCGCCGTGCCCACGCACACGCTCCAAATCCTCTACCGCTCCTACGTCAAATCGTACACCGAGTTCCACGGCATGCTCGCCGCCAAACCTCCCGCGGAACGTCCTGCCGCCGCCCAAATGATACTCGCTCAGGCGCATCGCACGTTCAATCAGCTTGAGGCATGGAAGTACCGCCACGAGCGGTATCTCCTGCGCGCGGGGAGGACGCAGTCCGAGTACGTCTGGCTGCTTGAGAATCACCGCCAGATCCTTCAAAGGGTTATTGTCGACCAGGCTGGACGATGGCTCGCGGCGCAGACTATTTTCGAGATTCTTAATCGAGGGGATTCGAGCTAGAGTAAAGCGTAGCGTTCTTGTAGCAACATCCAATGTCATCAGTATTTATCATCCTCCGACCAGCGCAAAGAAGTCAAAACATTGGCGCTGCCATCTGTTTATACTGATGAACAAAATCGTGTCAACACAATGCTCGAGTTGCACTTCTCAATATCCATTTGCGGAGTGCTTGCATGTTTCTCGATGTTATCAGCGTTTACCATCGTCCCAAGAAGTTCAATGATCAAGACTCGTTCCCAACGGAGGCTTGCAATAATGCAGACAATTGTCACCGCGCAGTGGTCTGCGTGCAACCTCTCGGTAATATATTGCTGCCTATCAGAACTTTGATGAGCGAGAGCAGAATCGTAGCCGTAAACATGCCGGCCAAGTGGCCCACTACCAGATCAGTCCTCGCGTCGTACGTTTCAAAAGGACATCGCGGGTCCCTCATCCCCGATGAACCGATGCCACATTCGTTGCTCGACCAATACCCTGCTTTGCACAACGAGGATGGTGGCCTCGCGTCGACCAAGGCGGGATGTGCTTGCAGACGCGGTGTGCTCGGGGAGGAGGGGTGCAGGGCGACGCGTGTATTGTTTGGTGTGTATCCAATCCAACATCAACACCAGTCTTTTCCAGGAGACGTCTGTCCTCCCCTCTGCGCAAATGTTGTCAAAGGTTGTATATAAAGACACACCCAGAACTCCTCCAAGAATTTCCATACCTCCTCTTCTCTCCATCCCTCAGTATCCTGTTCAGTAAATTCTTCACTCTTCCAAGCCTCATCCAACATGGACCGCCGCTACTCCACGCCTCCATTTACGCCCCCTCGTTATCCCATCCTGTCGCCTGACACCCCCGCACGCTCCCTTGTGAGGAGTGAGGAGCTAAGCGCCTCTCCGAGTCTATCCGCTATGAGGATTTCTTCGCCGGCGTCGCCGGCGGAACGCGGGGCTGTGGGTTCCACTACCGCCAGGCCTCTCTCTGAGACGGCCAGCACTCGAGCAGTTGCCGACTGCCGCACAGCCGTGCCTCCCCGTGACTCAGAAATGGGTGAGTACTCCCTCATGTGGCAGTGACTGATCAACAGAAGGGTCAGAGGAGGATACCGCCAGGGGACCCAAGAAATCACGCGTATCCTTCGTCATTCCGCAGAGCACCAGTTCTGCCAGCAGCGATCAGCGTACGCCCTCTCCGGTGTCCCAGACAAACGGTGAGTACCTTGTTATTGCACCATCAGTGTTTACTGTGTTTGTGACTGATCAACAAACAGCCCAAACAATTCCTGCCCGTGAAATCAATGTCACGTCTGATGACGAACAGTCGTCCACTCCGTACAAGAAATACCTTCACCCCGTCCGCCAGCGTCCCAGGGTTGCCACTCCGTGGCCAGGTGCTTTGCCTGCCAACAATGTCGATAATCTTGAGGACTCTGATTTGCCTATTGAGGGCGGCAAGACTTTGAATAACGACATGTCAGCGCCCACAACCGTTACCGACAAGCCCGGAAACCATTCTTCGTCCGAACTGTCAGACGTTGCTTCTTGGGAGACCACGGCCAATCCAGACAAGTCCGCAAAGGGAAGCATGGGGCCGCCCCCGCTTCCACCCCGCGTGATGGATGGTAAGTATCTCATCGCCGTCAGTCGCTCAATCGTAAACACAGCCCCGCCTTCTGCATCTGATGCAGCCACTGCCCCGTGGGGCACAAGGAGGGGACGCAGCAAATCGATCTCTCTGGGGACAAATACAAGCCACCTGCCGAAGCCCGCAAAGAAATCACAAAAGGGCAAAGAGCCGGACAGGTCGCAGCCTCCCCCCTTCTACGAGCCGCTTGAAACGGTGGCTTCTCACCCTGGGGAGTTCAATTTCGGGACTTGGGTTCCCCCTCATCCTGGAAAGCAAGAATACGAGACGTGGGTCCGGGCTCTGAACGGGAACGAAAAGAAGCAGACTTCCGCTACTGTGAGGACCAAGAGGCGCGCCAAAAGCTTGAAAGGCACAGCCCTTCCTGGCTCCGTTCTGCTGGCCACAAACGTGGCGGAGACGGATCGTCGTTTCAACTTCTTCCCTTCGCGTTACGGTCCAGGGGAGCTGTGTGCGCCCGTGGCGCCCAAGGCTCAGCCCTTCTCTTACAATGCCGAGGCGGGTCCGTCGCGCCCAAGGGGAAAGCGCAGTTACGAGGACGATGACCATGCCGAGGGAAGCAACACCCGCCGCAAGATTGATGACGGTTATGCTGGCAGTCGCCGCGTCAAGCACTCGTCGACTGTCAACTACGACGACCTGTCCCTCGACCGCGACGGACACAACTCCGAGAGCAGCCAAGGTGGGGCACTCGAGGCTTTTGCGGCCTGGGTCCGCAAAGTCACCTCGAGTGACCAGACGCGCGACCTCGTCCCCGATGACGCTACCAATCCCTTCCCCAAGGCTACTCCCGAGCTCGGTCTCCTCGCCAACCGCTACATTCCGGGCGACCGCATCCTCCCCATTGAGCACTGCAACGCGTATAACCCGCCGTCGCTCTCGCGGGGATTGTACAACAATACGCTCTCCATGGACAGCCTTGACCAGGGCCCCGATTTCCTCTCGTGTACCCGGGGAGCGTCCAAGATCCCGCAGGTGAAGCCGTGGAGGGCGGGGGCAAGCAACCTGACCCTGCCCGCCATGGAGAACACTTACGAGGAGTACATCGCCGAGCCCTTCGTTACTCCTTCGTCGATTCAGCCTCCGTCAATCCTGGACCGGCATGTCCCGGAGAACACTCTGCAGAACGCTCTCCAGGAAACTCACAATCAGGAAAATCACAACGTCCCGGGCCCATCAGTCCCCGTCGACCATCCCGCTGGCTCTACGATGTCTGGCGTTGAGCTTGACGAGCAGCGGCCGAACGAGGACGCCGAGCAGAAGACTAGGATCGAGATCGACATGCTCAAGCAGAGGATCAAGACCTTGAATGAGCAGCTCGATGCTAAGAACAAGTCCGACTCTCAGTGAGCACGTCAGAATAGTTGGAGGGCGGTGGGTGGTAATCGACATTCGGCGCCACCGACCTGTGGGTGATGATTGAGAGAAGTTCAGTATATGGTTGAGCGAGTCAGTAGAAGATATATACAGTTGATACCAGAATATGAATTAGATACCCTTGCGTGCAGCGGTGCCGATGTCCAAGATCCGCATGCTTCCTGCTGCGGAAGCAAGTCTCATGTCACCTCGACGGACTCACAATCCACGTTGCCCCCAAGGTTCAGTGCACGAGCGTGCACGAGCCATCGCTGCACCTAGCCGATGGGAGTCAATGCTGCCAGTCCCTTAGCTGTGGGAATGGGTTCAGCAAGGGCATTGTCTATTGTCCGGGAGCGCCGTGGGGGAACTGTCAGGAGTGAGAAAGTGTGCAATGCGAACAACCTTGGCAAGTAGTGACGCAGATTTGGGGACCAATCTGAGGTGTGGCACCGTGTCCGCGGGCACACTGTCACCTGTGGGGTACAGAACAACCAGGGTACGGAACAGCCTCAGCAGCTCGTCGTGTAAAGTGCATCAATCTATATGTACTGGAGACAGAACAAAGAAGAAATGAGTGCTGCGTTTGTGTTGCTTCTTGGTCCCAGTACACGATGGTGGGCGAGTTGTTTTATCTCCCCCTACTCCGTTCTTCTCCACTCGCCGAACGGCTTAGTACAGCCACTTGCATTTTAGGCTATGTACTGTATGGATGATCTCTAAATGAGGGTCACGGACGGTTTCCGCCCTTCCGTCTCCTTCATACTCTTAAGGATGGTGATGACACGCCGGAACTCGTCGGGCAACCGTGATCCATCCTTGACGTGGCGACCCCAGGAGCGCGACAGCGCCCACAGGTACTCCTGCGGAATCCACTGCCAGAGCGTGTACGGGAGATTGTTCGGGTCAATGGTCGAGGTGCCAGGGGTGCCCTCGTTCCGCACGTCGTAGTCCGTGGAGTCATTTGGGCTGCTGGTCCCGTTCGCCCCAGCATTGGTATTGGTCCACGTCTGCTCCATGTGCCGGAGGGAGAGGCAGCATGTCTCGACATCGTCGGCGGTGGCCCCAAGAATGAAGCTGTACATCGGCGCCGACATACCAGACGAAAGCAACTCTTTGATCTTGAACATGACTATCTGGAGCGTGACCGTGCAGTCATACTTCTTGGCAAAGAGGATCAGACGGCGAAGGGCAGCAACTGAAGGTGTACCGCTTCCGTCCGGCGTTGTGGCTACCTTGCCAGTTGTGATGATGCGAAGAAAGGTGCGGATCACAAGCGCGCTCTCGACCTCGTCGTCCGAGAACTGAATGTGGTAGCGGTGCGTGTCGGCGTCGAATTCGGCGGCTGTGCGGAGCACAGAGCTGCTGTCAGCACCCTACTACGGATACAGTACATAAAATGCCACGTACCTCGCCGAGAGGACATGGTAGCTCGCAATCCTGAAGCGGATGTTGTCGCTGCTAACGAGCTCAAAGTCACCATTGCGCCAAGCGGGGTCATCATTACATGGCGCGGAGAGCGGCTTGGGTTGGGGAGAGGTGGAGCGAGTAGGCGAGTGCGGACGGGATGGGATGGGGGAGCGGCTCGGCGAGGAGGTGAGGGATGTCGGGGTGTGAGATCCGAGAGGGCTCTTTGTCTGGGGACTAATGCTGGGCCTCAGTGTTGCGGGTGGAAGCCCGCCAAGTCCGAGGGCGTCTGTCGGAGCCACAAAGCTGGGACGACGGGGAGCAAGAGGTCGTGGAGCGCTGCAAGGGGAGAGCGACAGTGGCGAGTTTTCATTAGGAGGAGAGAGCGACAGAGCGGAGATGGCAACCTCCGTATCGGGAGTATGGTGTGGCGATAATGACGCCAACGCTGGCGAGCGCGGCTGAAGCGGGTTCATTCTTAGTAAAGCCAGAGTTTGAGGATCAAGTGAGAAGGCAAGAGTTGGGTGAGCCTCGATGGGTGAAAACCACAAGACGTTTTGCTCGTGGGTATTGTATACCGGTCGTGACTCCAGCTGTGGAGCCGGTCGTGAGTCGTAGAGAGCTTGCAAGAGAGGGGGGCGCATTGCGCGCTCACACCGCAGCATCAAGTACTCTCCCAAGTCCCCAAGGATAAAGGTCTTAGTCGTAGGATAGGCCACAAGATCATCGTGGAGTGCACGGACATGCGCCTCTGACGGCGTTCGACACGCCCTCATGGTGGCTGCGGGCACCACTATTGTGCCGGGGCATATCGTGTTGTGGGTTGGGGCATTCGGGCTGTCGAAGCGTTGATCTGTGCGTGGCCAGGATGAGTGTTGTGTGCTCCGCGCTTCGCTGGACCCGTGTGTGATTCGATGACGGAAAAAAACCAAGATCAAGTTAGGCAGTTCCACGGGCTGGGATGTCGTTTGCTTTGGTCAGTAATCAGTGATCGGTCCGACAGCGGACGACAGCAGCCATTACATTGCCATCCTAGTGACCCACCACTGCAAGCATTCGGCGCGTGTGCTTACGCATAGACGGCGTATTCGACGGACGGGCATTGCCCACAAACAATAAACGGTGTGGGTTAGCAGTGAGTGTGTTGTATCGGGGCGGTCCGGGCGCTTTTGATGCTCGAGCCTCTGTAGAGTGGGTTATGAGAAGCGATATCGCGATATTGTGTGGGGAGAAGAGTAAAAGGAAAAGAGATGCAAAGCATGTAGAGTTTGCACGACCTCTTATCATGGAAACTACGTCGTCCAGTTCATACCAGACTTTTTTGTGGGCCATGAAACTTCTGACGCCATAAGGTTCCCCGCATCCTCGGTTTCCACCACGACCATCTTGCATCTTGAGCGTTACCCGTTCCCCAGCCACAGTGTCGAACATACCATCACAACACCAGCACACTTGCCCTGTTGGCCCCCACCATTGCTCGGATATCGATAAGGGGAGGCACAGGCCTCGGCTGCAACAAAGATGCCTTGAGGGTTGGGTCCGCTGGTCCAAGCCAACCGGGACCTTTGCATTTACTGTACAACGTGTTTCAGCGCTCAGTAGCATGATTTTGTGCATACACATGTCATTTACTATCATAAACTGTACCAAGACCGGCATTTCTTGACGAAATACCGTGCGTGTCTTCGAAGCGCCGCACATCTCTATGGGGACTGATGGCGGAGTTGGCGGAGAAGGTGACTAACCAGGAGATAGAAGAATTATTGTCCGAACTTGTCTCGTGTAACGTGAATGGGGTATACAATAGAATAGAGTGAGGGGTACCACTGAGAAGCTCCGTTGCTGAGAGCCAAAAGGCATGAATTACACACAGCGACCCTTACGCAGCTTGTAACCAGACTCGCAGCGCGAGACTTTGCATTTGCTGTCGACGCACTGAACACCAGCGCGATTGACACCAGCAAGCTCAGTGCAGCTTCAAGTGTAAGCATACGCCACACGTGTCTATTGCTCTATTCAGTGACTTACTCAAGACCGACAGCGCTCCGAGACGAGTTGCCGTATGCACCGTAGCGGCAACCACCGCAGGATTCTGATGGTATCAGTCGCCCAGTTCATACTCAAAGCACGCCAATCAACACTCACCGAGCTCGCTGGTAGTGTCAAGACACTCGTAGTTTACACCGTTCTCCGACAGAAGGCAAGGGCTGAAGCCAGAGGGGCAGTGGGGGTTGGCAAGGGCAACCTGTTCGGCGAGGCGCCGCTTTTCGAGCGCGTTGCGACGCGCAAGTCCTGAAGCGGCGGCGGGAGCGGGATGAGTGTAGAGGAACTCGTTAGTCGGGCCACAGTTGTTGGTCAGGACCGGTCCAGTTAGACTGTTGAAGCAATTGCAGGAGAAGACGGTGCCTGTTCCGTCTGAGGGATAAATGGTCGCAAAGAGGTGGAAGCGGCAGTTTTGGAAGCAGGTGTTTGCGGAACCGACAGTGGACGACTGCACTGCAGGGTCAATTGTGGTATAGTCTAGAAGGCAGCCAGCCCATTCGAAGGTTGTGGGGTTATCCAATGCCTATATGTGGTCAATGACGAGCAACAAGAGACAAACGTAAGCCCGACTTACAACCCATTTGTTGCTGTCACAGTCTGTGGCGGTACCAGTGACGATCGTGTAGTTCGGTGGCCCGTCGATGGAGCAAACGCAGGCCTGAGTGTCGGCACGCCAAAACGCGTAGGTCTCTCCAGCGCATGCTGCCTACAAAGATCAGCACAAATTGGACGGGAACGGGTGGGCTGCTGGGTGACATAACTCACACTACAGGCGGCTGCCGAAGCCTGATTACTGGTAGGAACTCCAGTAGTGGGAGGTCCGCTCACGCATCCGACATAGGCGGAGCCATACACCGAGGAAGCGAGGAAGGCCGCGACCGAGAAAAGCCTGACGAGCTGGAAACCCATGGCTTGAGGGGACAGAGTGGGGAAGATGGCGAGTGGGAAGTGTAGCGCGTTGAGGAGGGAGTTGAGGCGGAAAGTGAGTAGGCAAGTTGGACACCGGAGGAGAGACAAGGGAGTGTGAATGGGTCGGCACGGGGTGAAAGAGGGAGATTGGGAAGGAAGGAAGAAAAGTGGGGAAGGAGGAGCTGATATGACCTTTTATATTTCCAGCAGTTGGGGGGAGGGAAACTGAAGTGGTAAGAGCTGCGAGGAGGCGAGGAAGGCTGTCAGCCGGCGAAAGATCCGGAGACAACTAGAGGACGGGAATCTGAGCTCTAGAGCTGAGAGTTGGAGGTCTGTGGGGCTGTGGGAAGAGTCGGTGTACGAGCTGAGCATGTTGACAGCGTGTGATCGGGCTACTCAAGGCGGGTGACTCGCTCACAGCTCAGCTGAGCTGTTGAGCAGCGAAGCAGATGGCACCTCACATGTCTTGCAAACATGGGTGTCTTCGCCAAGACGCCAGAGGTAAGGAGCTGCTCGAGCTGAGGAGCTGATGTCAGAAGCCAAAGACCAGAGGTCACGGACGAGTCAGCTCTCATTCCGTATCAGTGGACTGTGTTAAGAGGAGCTCTGTCTTTCCCTTGGCATGCAGCTCTGATGCCTTGCTTACCTTTCTGCCTTTAACCTCTGATCTCCCGCTGATCTGCAATACCGTCATCTGGGCGTTATCTGTGGATCCAACGATTGCGCCCTACGCACCGTTCCCCTGTTGGTTTGGGGCTAACATTCCTCACGCTGTGCCTTTGGCTCGCCAGAAGCCAGGCCTCCCCAAGGTTGGCTAGCTTGTCCGACTCTTGACCCCTTCGGCCCTTCTCTCCACGCCCCTGACTGCCCCCATCCTCTATTCTCTGAGGTTTGCTAATGAGCTCCACTGTATCTATTGGTCAAGGTGCTGCTCACCTTCGTCCATTCTGACCTGCCCATCTCAGGAGCGGTGTGCCATCGTATTGAACACGCACGCACTCGATGTTTATGTCCCCAGGACTTTGCGTTCGCATTCCCAGTGTCATTCCTCTGACACTCCCAAGGAGTCCAAGTTGCGATCGAAAGCTTGGACGTGAGTGAGTCATCGTAAGCGACCCATTGATTGGTGTGACTGGCCATTGATCATTGATCCACTTAAGCACAGATCGCAAAAGCGTTCGGCCGTTTACAAAGTAGTAAGTCCTCCTGCGACCTGTCCACAGATGCCGGGTTCCCTAAATGGGGCATAGTTGCGCAATTGCGCACTTGCCAAAAAGGAAACCACGCATGCACGCAAGACCGCAAGAGCGCAAGGCATGTTAGCCTTAGCGCTCCGACCTGAACCAGGACCAGTCGCAGGATCTCACGATGTACGCAGGTGCGAGGTGGTAGATAACAGCCGATCACTATAGTTGCATCAGGGCGCACTCGATCGGACGCGTCCTCGCGCTGCCGGTTCCGGGTCGCGCGGCGCGGCAGCCTCGGGACTCGGAAGCTAGGAAGCGCGAGACATCCAGACTCATACCGCCTCGTTGAGCTTCCAGTGGTGTGAGGCCCCTCTGCCGGCATGCCTGAGGGTTTGCGGAATGTGAGGATGACATGGACCGGCCCAGCCGTGGGACATCCGATTCGCCCGATCGATCATCCGGCCTGTCCGATCCCAGGGAATGGAGAAGCAAGAGGTGAACCGCCGAGGCAAAGAATCATGGTGCATGGGTCCTGGTGTGATGGCTGGGCAGGGCTGGCAGTGTGTGGTGCCTCCTTTTGAGTGTTTGACACTGCACAACGACATCAGTACATCTAATCAATCTGTGCAAAGGGGCTTAGTACGACGCTAGCGCGCTAGTCCTTTGAAGATCGGTGGAGGAGATCTGGTCGCACGGCAGCCACCCGGCTGATGCTGTGAATTCTCCAGCCTCCTAGCACAATTGTATGTAGTCACCCACTCGGCACTTTGTATTCAGAGATATTCAGTCCGAGATCTCATTTCCTGTTCCTATGAGTGACTGTAAGTTGTACTGTAGCAAGTATAGTGGTGGGCACAGTGGGTCATAGGGCTGACAGACTGTCGGCCTCACATGCTGCTTCACAGAGTGGATCTGCAGGTCTCGGATGGGATAGTCACCAGCATTCAGTTGTGACACAAACAAGAGGCCCACAAACACATGCTGTAAACATCTCCTCTTGATTCCACGTTGGTCACCAAGTGGGATCAGGCAACGGTCAACATGGGCCTGCCCGCAAGCAATAGCACATGCTGCATGCTGCAACCACTTGCCGCTGGAGGTGGCGCGATACCGCGATATCGCGATAGGCTTCCGATAGGTGCCCCGTGTGGCCCTTTGAGCTGACCGATGCGCCCTCGGATTCCAGGAAATGCACTCCAGTACTCCAGGGCTTGCTGCCGTTCTCGCATTGGGGACAGCCAAGCGCCAGACTCAAAATGGCAACCAAGCATAGCCCAAAGACCCCGGTCTCGCCATAGATCCATAGCTCCATAGAGGTTGTCGACGACAGGCGTGAATTGCTGCCACCGTTCACGTACAAACAATGGAGGTGGCGTTTGTTGTTTGTCGTCGCAGGCAGCAGCCACCAAGCCACAATTCAGCAACGCAAGTCTCAGTGACTGCCTTTCTTGCGGCATCGTGTGATCCTGAAGCATGACTGTTGAGTACCTTCATCTGGGACGCGGCGAGGAATCCGTCATTTGTTCGCTGGCTACTGCGCCGAGGTGAGAACGTGAGAGCCCCCACCGTTAATCTGCACTGCTGGTCTGTTGATCTGCTGATCCGCTCATCATCGCACTAAGTTACTCAGCCGATTGGCGGCTTCCTATCGAGATCCCCGCTCGCACCGGCCCACGTCGCAGAACGAGAAGTGAAGCTTCGATTTGGACACTGTACGCTTCCCAACCAGTGTTCAGGTGAGATGGGGTTGTGAGGCGAGAGGCCATCTTGACCAAGCCGGAAGGCCAGAAGCCATCTCGCAGCATGAGCTGGCCAGCCTACAGCTCAGAGAACTGCCTCGTGTGAGCCTCACGCTCCGAGACACTAGTGGACACCGTCCACCGTCGGTAGTCTAGTTTGCCATCATGGAAGGCTGAATGACATGAGTCTGCGATGCTGGCTGTGTCCTGCTGGCTGCTGGATGAGGAGTCTCAAGGTGGCAAGGTCACTGAAGCCTGGAGACCTTGCGGTTGGACTCAGATAGGTCTCTCCCTTGGTGCACTGTATCCCGCGCCGATCTCCCGTTGACTCGATCCAGGTGATCCGATCGCAGATCTTTGCACAGCGGTACAGCGCGTGAAACGACGAGGATCGCGGCCAGTGAGCCCTACGCGAAAAAGTCACCTGCGCCTGTTGTGCAGCCTCTCCACCCTGCCGATCCATATAGCTTGTTGCTTATGCACGGGCCGCTGGATCGCTGGGAGGCGCACCCTGCAATCGCATTTGACATGGAGATCAGATTAGCATGCTCTAAATAACCAGAGCGCCGGAGCTGTTAGTTGTTACTGTTTGTGCAGCCGACACCGTTGGGTTCCATCCGGGCATCCGGCAAAGTGTGCTTCTAGTTCCAACTACGCTCAGTACACAATGAAAAGGGCGAGCAGCAAGCCCCATCAATCGCTTCGATAAGCTGGCTTGCCGGATATCCGACCTATCGGTTCCTATCACAGAACTGTGTCTTTGGTAGGTCAGTAATCACTGAAAACTAACATCGTTCCCAGGTCAGCCATTTGTTCCACTACCTCATCGTTCCGCACTGAACCAACCAGAAATTGGCACTGCACCCCGCCACATTCAACTTCTCGTGCGGATGCATGCCGTCCCGTGCCGCCGGTACCAGCCTCCAGCAGCAGACCACTCTTTAGTACAACAAGAAGCGCGCCGCGCGTCCTGCCGTCGCGCGGACCCAGGGGCGTTTAGCCGGTGCGGAGGATGACGTGCACGCCCGAGTCGGTCTCGATAATGGGGCTCATCTCGCCGACCTTGAGCGCATAGGTGCCGTCCTGTGGGAGAGAGGGGCGTTTCAGAGTGGGCGAAACAGACGAGCGATGAAACGAATGTAACAGCGCGACGAGCACAATTATCACAAAGAACGGCGTCAGTAGGTTGTCACCAGGATACGCGTGTGGAGCTGTTCTCTGTTCAAACACTCACCTCGAACGCCTTCTGCATCATGCCGCGGCCAAACCAGCCGAGATCACCACCCTTGCGCGCGCTGGAGCAGTCGCTCTCGCGCGAGGCGATTTCCGCAAACTCGCGCTCGCGCTGGTCCTGCGGGAGCGCCTGCAGGTGCGCAATGTGGGCCTCGACGTTGGCCCGCGCGTCGTCGAGCGAGCGGGTAATGTTGGCCTGTATGTCAGTATGACGGACGATGCAGTCAGATTGTAAAATTGGGGACATGGGAGTGTCGCGCGGCGCAGCTACAGACACTAGACACAGCTAGCGGAACCTCCTTACCTCAACTCACCTCCTTCCACGAGCTGGGGCGCCTGGACCCGCTGTGCTTGGACAGAATGTGGCTCGCGCGGACCTTGTCGTCGTTCTTCGGCGCCTCGCCCGCGAGGAGGTGCGCGCCGGGGAGCGATCCGACCTGGTCCTCGGTCAGGCCTGGGGGCACTTCCCATGTCGACTCGCCCTTGTCCGCGTTGTAGAAGTAGGGCAGCTTGCGCGAGTTGGAGAAACGGACTTCCCAGCCGGACATTGTGGGTGAATTTCTGATGGGTGAGATGTAGAGAGAGGTTGGAGTGATGATGTGGAAGCGAGGTGGGTGAGTCTGTTGGGCATGTGTAGGTTGCTGTTGCGTGCCGCGGCCCGATGATGACGGCAACGACGCAGCGACGCGGCGGGGAGTTGCAGCTTGGCGGATCTGTTTGTGTGTAGGCTGTGGAGGCTGCGGACCTGGGCGGCTGGACAGGGCAAGAAGTTGATAAGTGCGGTGGAGCCTACACACACGTCATTATTCAGAGGGGCCCCAGCTGCCCGGTGATCAAACGAGGCGACACCATCTAGAGATCTCTGAGATGTGAGAGAAGCTCAGTAAAGGTCGACAATATTGAATGGGCGTAACCGTACAGAACATACAGAACACACTCTCACATCCACAGACAAATTGTGGTTGTTCATACGCGAGATACAAGAAATCAAAGAACCCTCTCGCCCTTGGCTAACATTCGTAGCCTAGCGAGTGAAACACCGTTCCGCATGCTGCCTGACAAAGGACCGACAGCCGATGGGTATCAGCCAGTTGCTAGGATTAGCTTTCAGTGCCCCCTGCCAGCACTCTCCCGGAAACAAACTGCTTGTACATCAAACATCATAGCGAGACTCGAGGCGCACACGCGCCGTATTCGTAATCTCGGCGGCCGATAGGCCGGCCAGAGTAGAAATCCGGATCCTGTGCGGGGATGCGCGGGGAGGACAAATTAGGAGCAAACAGGCCGAGAGTAGCGGTGGCGGGCATCGAGCTCGTGCGGAGGTGTGAGCGGCGGACGGAGGGTGTTTTGATTCCAGTGTTGGCCGACGACCCCGCTCGCGCGCCCTTGCTACCCCGGCCCTCGAGTCACAGCCACTGCTGCCACGCCTGGACCTTGCGCCCGAGGACGGACTCGCAGCGGGACGCCGTGTCGCGGTGAGATTGAGATTCCGAGGCGGAGGCACGATATCGGCGGGACGCGGAGCGGCGCCCCTGTCCCTCTTTCGGTTCCTGCGCTTTCTTCCTCTGCAGCGTGAGTTGTGAGTTCCAGTCTAGTTGTACTCAAACTCACGAGATGGTCATCTGTTCCCGTCCACGCCGTCGTCAGCGCCCACGTATACATCGGCGGGATGAGCTGCCACACGGTGACCGGCATGTGGTGGGGGTCAAAGACGTTGGCGTCCGGCGCGGCGGGGAGATTGTGCGTGTCCATGCGGCGCCACGCCCAGTCGGTGATGTCCAGCGCGACCGAGCACGTGAATGCGTCGCCGGCCGTGGCGCCCGCAATGAAGACTGCGAGCGGGGAGATGTTGGAGGGTGCGCGCGCCGCCTCGCGCAGGCAGACTAGGAATAAAGACAGTGTACCTCCACACTCCCACGTCTTCATCAACTGCACCAAGTCTTTTATCGTCGCTAAGCCCACAAGCGTCGTCCCGTCGTCCGGCACATCAAGCTTGGCGTATACTAAAAACTCGAGGAAAAGGCGGAGGACAGCGGCGCTCTCCCCCTCGTCGGTGAGGTGTATCGCGCGGCGGGACGGGAGGCGGAGGCCGCTCTCAATGCCGACCTCTCCGGACGCCTCGCGAAACCGGGGGCTGCTATCAGAACAGTAAGAGCCAGGACCCACCTAGAGGCAAAGAGGAAGTAGCTCGGGACGCGGAAACGCACGCGGTCCGCGGACACCAGCTCAAAGTCGCCCGCGGTCCACATTTTGTCATCGACAATCTGGTCATACTCCCCCGACTCGCCATGCTCATCGAGCTCATCAGGCATCGGCAGATCGAGCTCGACGCTGAGGTCGGGCCGGGCACGCGACGAGGTGCGCCGGTGCCTCCGGAAGACCGGAGTATGCGGTAGAGAGGGAAGCGAGGGCAGCAGGTCGGGCGGGTACGTGTGTAGGGCGGCGTGTGTGAACGAGTGCGATGGGTGGCTTGCAAACGTTTGCGAGTGGGCGCGCGAGTGCGACCGCGAGTGGGGAAACGACGGTAGCGAGGGCAGACCGTTCCCGAGGCGGGAAAAAGGCCCAGCTGAAGCGGGAGGCGCGGGAGGACGCGAGCCGTTGCGCACGCGCTCGGGGCGGCGGGTACGCAGATCGTGATGGTCCAGCTCGAAATCGCGGTGGGGCGGCCCGAACCCCGCGTCACCCCGCTGCGTCCCGCTCACCGCCCGTTGATGGGAATAATGGCTCCCGGGCCCATTCATACCCAACCCCAGCTCCTGCTGGTAGCTCCCAGGATGGTACGAGTGCCGTCTCACGGTCGCGGGCCGCGCGGAAGCGCGCCCGTAGCCCAGATCGACGCTGTGGAAGCCATTGCTGTAGTTCTTGCTGTAGCTCTTGCGCGGCGCGTCGTCATCTGTATCCTCGTGCTGGCGACCATTGTTTCCCGCCCCGTCCCCGATCTCGAGCCCTACGAGGGAGATATCGTCTTCAGGGGCGTCGAGCAGCGCGCTCGCGGCCGAGTCGTCGGGCTCAAAGGGGTCGAATGCGCGGTCGGCGTCCAGGCTGAAACGGAGCGGTGGGGGCGGGACCGGAGGCGGCGTGGTTGGTGCTGACATTGAGAGGGGTGAGATGCAGAAAAGAGGAGATGGAAGGGTGTGTTCGTATCGTATCTTATGATGTCTTGTCGTCGTCGTTGGTGCCGTCGCTGGTCGTCCAACGTCGAGTTCTCGCCAGCTCGAGTAGGAGGTGTGATGGTATGGAGGGGACATGACCATGTCCATCGCACATCAGGGTCCACATTCGCTCCACTTTTGCGGTACACTCGGCCCTCATCGTCGGGCATCGCGGCTTCGCTCCGTAGTATAATCTGCTTCTGATCCGCCTTCGCGTCGCTTCGCGCTTTGCTCTTCGCGCTTCGCGCAGCTCTTTGCTCCACTGCGCTCGGGCTCAACCTTGTCCCGCCGCCCCTTGCTCCGCGATCCGAGCGGACATTATCATCTCGGGCTTTGCAGGCTTTGCTGGCCGTGGCGTACGCACGGACCGTGTTGGGGTCTTGAGGTGAGGTGAGGTGAGATCTGTGAGTCAAGTCCAGCCTCTGAAGAACGAGGGTGTGGGAGAGACGCGAAGTTAGGCCTGATTCTGAGAGGACATCGCGATGCGTTGGGCGTCACTGCGGATGTCGGACGGAATGCCGCTATCTGGGTCTGGTCGCCGTCGATGACGTCCACGGCTCTGCTCTCTATCCGGCGCTCTATCCAGCGTGAATAATATGAATCATAACCATTCCCAGATTCGGGTGACAAGTAACAAATATCCCAGATACGATGCGATGCGAAACAATCAAAACTGCCGAAATCCGCAACGCCCACGAGAAATCTTCTCCAACAACAACCTCATCCCCTTCCGTCAACTCCAGCTGCAATCCACAGGGCAAAAATCCGTGGCCCTGCGGTTATTGCGATCGTCCTCTCCGCGTTCTGCGCCGTCATGCGCGCATCAGGGTTCCCTGCTTCTCATCCTCGATATAAGCCCTAGAGATGTCAGCAAACATGAGACAAGGGGGGCTTCCTTGTGCCCTGTAGTGCGCGGAGCCTAACTGCGATCCAGGCCACAGAGCTGAGCACACGCCACACAGGCACTCACGTCACAGCATAGTTCATCTCGCCGTAGCGCTGAAGATAGGCTCGGGCGACGGCGCGTTCCGCACTCGGTATCAGATCGCTGAACTGCCGGATACGATCCTCGTTTGCGTCCGGCAGCTTCTTGGCAAGCGGGGAGGGCGATGCTGACGCCGAAGTGCCGTTGCTCGGTAGCGGACGAGGGCCGGCGGGACCTGTGCGCGACGAGTTTTTGCTCGAGTCCAGACTCGAGCGCGGGGGAGTCGACATGGCGCGCGGAGGGGTATCGATACTGGACCGCAGGCCAGGTCCTTCAGATGGTCTCCGTGGCCCGCGAGGACCCACCATTCCTGGCTGGGTGGTGCGGAAGTCGGAGATCGGAGTATGGCTCTGGGACTGCGGCTGGGAGTGGGTCTGGGACTGCGGCTGGGAGTGGTTCTGAGACGGAGGCAAGCTCTGCGAGTGGTTCGGGGTATGGCTCGGAGTCCGGATCTGACTGTGACTCGGCGTCGGAGTATGAGCCGGAGTCTGAGTCGGAGTCTGGGCCTCTTCTGAGCTGTGACGAGAGCCAGGGGAGGCGTGCGCGCGGAGGTCGCGCTTGGAGGACGAGGCCGTAGGGTTCAGATTGGTGAGTGCACCAGTCGGTGGGCCCAGAGTCGTGTTCTCCTTGTCCTTCTTGAGACGGCCGAAGGCGGAGAGGAACCCAGGCCGCCGGCTGGACGCGTGGCTCGCAATACTCTGCATCGAACCCGACGCTTTGACAGCCGCAGTCTGTAGCTGCAGGTTGGGGAAGGGCAGATTTGGAGGCAGTGCGGTCGGCTCATCTGCGGGTTCGAGGTTGCGCACAGATATCTCGCGAGCGGAGTACGCGTCGGGTCGCATGGGGAACTCGGAGCCCGCCGAGACGTTCCTCATTCCAGGAGGGGCAGTTAGAGCTGCGCCGAGGCTCGGGGGTATCCCCATCCCAACGCCCTGCCTCGATCGCGACAGTGGTCCGGACCGGTATTCTACAGTCAGCAGTTGATCCACCAAGTGTACTCACGGATATTGGCACACAGTTCCCGTAAGCCAGAGTCGGCTCGACTCAACTCCACAATGCTGCGCGAGTACGCACGCGCACGCTCCCCTGACGTTTTGAGCGCCTTAATGTTTCCATAAAGCACAGCCGGCGGCAGCGTCTGCGGGAGAGTGATACCGTTAAAATTGGCACCTGTGGGAGAGTGGAGGGAGTAGTTGCTGGATCGTATCGAGAGTATTGATGAAGCCTTGCGAACGTGACGCGACACGTTGCCCTTGGTCGTCGCCGCGGCTGCAATCGTTCCTCCCATGAGGGCGTGACCCGCAGAGGCGAGAGCGCCAGAGCCGTGCGATCCAGATCCACGATGATGTGTGGAGGAGGTGAAGGGCGCTATTGGGGCCTGGGTACCCTCGTTCGCCGCCGTGGAGGTCGATCGTGGGGGGAGGCTCTGCAGGACTTGCTGGGGCTTCTCCTTGCTAGGCTCACCGACCATAGGTGGTGGGACATCTCGAGAGTCAACCAGGCCGATTTCATCAATCGCGCCGCCCAGCATTTTCTGAAGATCCTGAATGGTGCTCGACGTTGCCAACTCCGGCGGTGGTATTGAGCGTGAGCGCGGCGAGCCTGTTGAGCGCGCAGGAGGGGCGATCGGTACAGTTGTTGCGCGCTGCGGGTGGTCAGGGGTGTGGGGCGTGTTAATAATGGTGGGCACGGGAGGGCCATTCTTATCGCTCGTGTACTCCTCTGGTGAGGCGACGGTCGCTTTCGGGGGTAGCGGCGGCGTCGGTGATCTGGATGTCAGGACATGCACATACCGGAACTCACAGTCTCCGTAGCTCGCTCTTCGGGGGCGGTTCTGGGCTTCGCCGGAAATTAACCGGCGATGAACCGTTGGGCGGCCGCGGATCGAGTTGGCGCTCGCGTGATGGTGTGCCCAAGCGTGTTGGCCGTGTTGGTGTCCCCAAAGGCGTCGTTGAATGTGGATTGAACGACGTCGGCCGTGTGCGGGTAATGTCAATGTCATCGAAGGACGTCTTGTGGGCCGGGGCGCTGTGTGGTGTATCCGGCTCGTCGAGTGTGAGGGATAGCGCTGGTGTGCTGTTGTTTATGGACAGACCAACCCGTTGCCCACGTGGGCCCCGGGCGTCCAGTCCGAGTCCAACTATATCGCGCTGCAGATTATCCAAGCTACGTCGCGATACGTCCGGTGGCGCGATGAAGAGCAGCCCACCGCCGTGGGCAGGTTTGCTACTACTGCTCGAAGGTCGTGAGGTGTTGGGTCCAGAAGGGAAGGTGCTGTTACGCGGCGTGCGATCGCTGTCATGCGAGGCTGACGACTTGGCGGACCATTCTGACGGGGACGCAAACGGACGCTCGGTTGGGACGCTCTGTCGTGGAGTCTGCTGCCATGACTCGTGAGGCGAGACAATGGGAGGGCTGACTGGTGTTGAGGATGATTCCCATGATCGCTGATGTGCCCACTCTTCAAACGACGGATCGAGAAGCACGCCGAGCTGCCCATCCGTGTCGACCAGCCCTCGCCGGTGCGCGGGGTTCACTCGGCCTACGCGGGCGGATGCAACGTCGGGCACGGGGGGCGGGGCGGCTGTTGTGGGCGTCTCGTCCTCGACAAGGGAGTACTCGCTGTCGGCGGAATGACTCGAGGTTGGACTCGGCGGGGTGTCGTTCTGTGCCGAGGAAGGGGCGGAGGGGTCAGACGACATTGCGCTTAGGCGATCACTCGAGTAGGACAGGAGATGTATGCGGCGATTACTGGGCCCCGTCGAGGAGGCCAAGTCGGGATCGCGAGGTATGCTCTCTGCAAACGCGTTGGCTTCGCGCTGCAGGATGGCACTGGGCAGCATCGGAGAGATAGCGTTGTTCCCCCCTTCTCGTCGACGCTCCTGTCCTGCCTCCTGTCCGACAAGCTCCTGCAGCGAGACGTTGGACCGCGTTTGATGTAGAGGCGGATTGGGAGACAGAGTGTAAGGAGAGTCGAGGATTGCGCGTGGGGAGGACTGGATTGGACTGATGCCGAGAGACGAGGAGAATGATCCTGACCGCTCGCCAGCAGACGCGGACCAGTAGTACTGCAGGGCGTCGGAGGTTCCTGTGGATCGCCGTTTCGGCGCGTCTGGTAACGGCGCGGGGGCCATGTAATCCGACATGCTGCTGGCTGTCGAGTGTCAGCACGGGTCCACGGTCACTGAAGGTTGGTTGCCAAGTTGGGAAGCGGTGAGAGCTTAATGGATGGTGGGTAGGAGGGGATCGAGGGGGTCGAGGAGGGGGCGGAGGATAAGGGGGCCCACGCGGGTGACGGAGGGGATACCATCGAGGAACAGAGCACAGAGAGGAACGAACCAAAGGTGCCACAGATGCACAGAGACAGAGGCAGAGGCAACAACACACAGACACAGCGACAGCATGCACCAAAACACTGCGAGGCATGCACAGAGATGCAGAGGGATCGCGAATTTGGGCCAAGATGGTACCTCTCGCGATCCCTCACTCTTCTAAACGATTTCCCACAGCATTCACAGCGGGGGAGAGATCGTGCAGAGAGATAGCGAAATGTCATGGCCAGCAGCCACCACAAGGCTAGAATAGGGCCAGCGAAGCACGCGCGCACGCACGGGACCCGCGACTTGCGCAGCTCGCGCGACACAGCAGCGACGACACGCGAGCGGGAGAGGCGCGCAGAAGGTGTAGGACACGGGAGCAGTGGCCGCAACAGGCAGTTGGCCGTTTGGGGAGGGAACGCACATGAGCTAGTGAGGGACCGCGTATAGTTATGGCGGGGCTGATACGAGTCCGCCGGGCGGGGAGTGCGGCATACGAGCGGGCGAGGATGGACGACGAGGCCGAAGAGTGAAGGTGTGCGGGAGGGATGGGTGAGTGTGGAGATGCGATGTGGGCGTCGGTCGGGCGTCGGGTCGAGACTCGGCGGCGAGGAGCGAGCAAAGTGAGGCGTGCACCTGCGCTCCTAGAGACCCAAAGCGGCGGTCGTTGTCAAGCCACGGGCCGCGGTGACCAGCTTGCAGCGCACAGGCCGTCAAAGCCACCGCGGGGAACCGGGAGAGGAGAGGAGGTTGAGGCCGAGACGAGGGCGGAGGGGGCAGTGTGGGGGAGTAGAACTGAGGGTGTTTTCGTTCCCTGCCGAATGTTGTGATAGATGATAGTGATGGTGGTGATTACGCTAAAGGTGATGGTGATGGTGATGATGACCAAGATGGGAAAAGAGAACCCAAGAATGCGCCGAGAACGGCACGCCGACCGAATTCACGGATCTCGATGACGGTGCCTCTGTGCGGCCCGCGGCGTCGTTGTCTCGGTGTTAAATGTTGTCTCGCTGTCGGTCTGTTGTCCTTGTGCCAAGCAGAGCAAACAAGAGTGCGTACGCCTTCCGATCTGCAGCTGCAGTGCCATTAATGCATTATTGCACGCCCCGTGCACGCGGTGCACAAAACACAGCACGCGACGAGGTCTCCTGTACCACGCAGGCCACGAATGTACCCCGGCTTTGTACTCCGTACTCTGCCACTCTGATCTGCTCTTGTATCTGTTCTGGTATACAAGTGCGCAGTTCTGTTCTGCATATAGCTTCTTCTTGTACCGTGAATATGTTTGAGCGCGAAGACGCACACTCTAGGGCACTGCCAAACTGTGTTATGCGGCCAAAAGCCCCGGCGCCTGGTCCTGCACAAACGGTGCCTCTACTCGATCTATTCAGAGGAGCAGTCTCGAGCCTCCCAGATGTCCTTCCCTTCGCCCGTGGATTCCATTAGCATAAACTGTTTACATCCACGCTACGGAGTATGTAGCTGCGTTTCATGTCGTGTCGTCGCGCCCAAACAAATAGTATATCCCAGAGCTCTAGCCGCAGCCCTCTACCTATGCCACAACCTCGCCGGCACACACCCTGACCCAGAAGGTGAATGTCTTGTACTCGTCCTTGCCCTCCTCGGCGTCCGGGTCGCTCTCGTTCCCGCCCTCCTCCTCTACACGGTACGTAAACCGGATCTCGAGGTCAAACTGTTCGCATGGCCAGGCACGCACATGTCAGCATCGCGTTCCTGGGCTGCGAGACGGCTTTCTTCTGGGACAGCACCAAGGATCCCGAGCTGATAGGCCTCTGGGCTGGGAACCCCCGGTTCGCCCGGGGGCCTGAATGTAAACTGTGTGAAGCGCGCACAGGAAGACAAGTGGGCCACAAGTGGATCACATGCGTCCGAGATGTGTTCCGCCAGGCCCAAACGAAACCATCCACATCAGGCAGCAAACAATAAAGGTTGTTACCGATTTAACGTTGGGAGATGAGAGGCACTACGAAGATCGCTGCACACCCCAGTCTCCCTGCCCAGAAGTGGCTTTTGCCCTAGACCCTGCCTGTAACCCTCTCACTCACCTCGATCGGACCAGACGCGCCAGGGAGGACCTGCACCTCCAAAGCTGCCTTTGTGACGTTGCCGCGTTTCTCGATACCTGCGTCGCGGCCGCGACGCAGCGAGCCGCCCAACATGCTGCTCATGCGTTTGCTGCGCTCGTCGGCCGTCGCCATGTCGTCCTCGCCGCCAGATTCGTCGTAGTCGTCATCGTCGTACGCCCATGCGTCCTTGGACGCGCCGACAGTGAAGTGCGGCGTCGGGATAAAGACATGGTGGTTTGGAGGAATCAGATGTCGCGACTGGTGTGCGGTGCCGACGCGAATCTGGATCAGGTCGTAGAGGGGGTTGGTGAACGCGAGTTGGAACGAGTACTGCGAGTCAGAACAATACCCACATGCACTTACAGTCTCGCCCGCCTGCATGGGAGCGTCCATGTCCTCATCCTTCTCAGGGCCCATGTACGGCAAGCGCGCGCGTTTGCGCTCGCGCCGCCGGCGCTCCATCTCGTCTTCCGTCATCTCCGTCGGCTCGTCCCGCAACTGCAGCCGCCGCCGCCCAATCTCCATCTCGGGGAGGTAATTCAACGCGACCATTTTGATTAGCATGCGCGTGGATTTTGTGTCTGGCTGGATGAGGATGTGGCGGCATGTTGGGTGTGGGCAGCGCTTCGTGAGCTTGGCCATGAGGGGTATGCGTTGGGGGACGTTATCCCTGGGGTCAGAAATGCGTTGCAAAGAAAACCCACTTGGCCAGCCGCGGCGGCTCCCATGCGCTCGTCCAACGGCTCTCGAGAGGCACGACCTCCTCGCCAGTCATCTCCTTCATGCGTTCCACGTCCGAGAGCCCACGCTCGACCGCGATCGCGCGCCATGTTGACTCGGACTCGTACGGCTTGAGCTCGTCCCAGAAGAGTTTCTTGTCGACCTTTTCGTTTGGTTTGCGCACGCTGTGGCGCGGTCGCGACTGCGCCGAGAGGTCGCGGCTCAGCGCCCCGCGAGCCGCCTGTGTTATCTGCGCAATATTCCGCGATGCCAGGCGCCGGTGTCCCGGTGCTGTTCCCGGTGCAACATCCGGCGCTGTACGCTGTGCGAGATATCCCTCAAGATGCACTTTGATGGCTTCAAACTCAGCATTGACCTCCTGGGGAACGGTATACATCTTGGATAGTTGACCTGTCATCAGCTTCGACCATCTCGCACACGCACCCGCTAGTCCCGCCGCCTTCTCGAACAACCACCCAATCTCCTGGCTCGACCACTTGCACGCGGGGCAAATCAACATGTACCCTCCTCCTTCCCGTCCCTGGGTCGACGTGCTCGACCGCAACTGAGAGCTTGCCGGCGTTTCGGACCCCAGTACCGCCAGGGCCGTCGTGCACTCCGGACACGCAAAGCAACTCCGCGAGCATCTGGGGTCAGAAACCGTAAGACAGCTCAGCACGCACCTGTTCCGGTCCTGCCGAACATTTGCTCCGGGCACATCAAATAAGCAGTTTGGGCAGTAGTAGCTGGCCACCTCGGCAGCGACGCACTGGTCGCAGCGTATCGCGTCACACTCCTCGCAGAAGTAGAGGTCGGAGAGCGGAGAGAAGTCGGCAAACGAAGAGGAATAGCTCGGCGGGAGGGGCGTGAGCTGCGCCTCGAGATGGCTGCAGTGGTAGAGAATCTCGTGCGGCATCCGGGTTGTGAGTGAGAGTGTTGGGGATGACGACAGTGATATCGGCGATGATTACGGCGGCAAGAAACGCGTCGAGCAACAGGCGCGTGGATCGGATCAGTCGAGGTGGAGGTGAAACCAGGTGTTTCTTTAAATCACCCCTCCTTTACTACCGCCGATCACCTGGAGAATCGAGAACATAGAGAGCTGGAGAACGATGATCGACGGCGGCCAAGAATGGAGCATCGATTCACGACGACTGTTGTTGTTGCTGTTTCCCACACTCTCCACTTGCAGCAATTGCAACTTCTCTTCTTGATAATCGCGTTCACCTCCCCTGAAACCCAAGACTTCTCAACACGAGCCGCGTCGCTGACTAACTCCATCACTGAATAGCCCAGGCAATCGACCGACGGATCTCCAGCTTCGAGCTTGCCGCGAGGCTGGGGCACAGCTGGTCTTGCGGCACAAGTAACGCGGGTATGTGAACATGCGTGCTGCGCGAGCCGGTCTAGACGTGCTAGACATGATCGCCGGATCGCCAGTCGTTGTCAAGCTTTTGATCACCGGATCACCAAATCACCGTCGCGACGCCGTTGCGCGCGGGTGGTTCGGGTAACAAGTTGAAGCCAGATCGCGTTCTAAATGGACGGCAAACGACACCCGACTGCTGCGGACTGCATGCTGCAATTCTCCCCCAGCCGCTAGAACATTTGCGTGTCGGCGCTGCTTCGCGACTTTGCGACTGGCACGAAGTCCAGCCCACGACGGATCGTCGAATAGCTGGCCCGTCTGACGAGCAGACGAGGCAGGGCGCAGGGCGCAAGGCGTCACGGCGGCACGGCGCGGCACGGTCGCCGCGTGAGGAGGCGATCTCCGGATCTCCGTTGCTGGAAGCCTCGTGTAGCTTGTTCGATTGTACTTCTGCTCGACTCTGCCTGCCGCTTCTCCTCTCCATCCACCGTGCGGAATCTTCCGGGTACCGGGGTGAAGCAGAAATATACAGACTGGGCGATCAGCACCGGACGCGCGTGGGCGGGCGCATGCGTGACGGACTCAACGTGCGGATGAAACGACAGGCCTGGATGGCCGGATACAACCTCGCGCGCCGGCGACACGACGACAGTAAGCACAGCGGCAAATGACGAGCGAGCGCAACTGACACCGGTGGCAAGACATATAGGCACTCACTTTCCTCTCTTGTCCTGGCTCTACACACTCGTTATCTTTCGCGATGCTGTTTCCCCCCAAGGAGCATCCTGACCGACTAAGTGCCGAGAACGATTTTCTGGTATGCCCCCCTTCTCCTGGCCTTCGTTCTAACAGGTGACAGGCCGAAAGGATAGAGACCGTCGAACGGGTATCGAAGTACAGTGCCCGTTCGATCCAAAAGCTTCACATCAAAATCGACCACTTCGTACGTCCGTCCGTCGCCAACATGCTGACATGCAGCAAGACAAAGCGCGCAAGATTTGGCGCCAGCTCTGCAAAGACAACGGGGGCACCGACATTGACACCGACGCCGAGATTGCGGAGCTGCGGCAACAAGTGGTGGCGGCCAGCGCGGCGGAGGTGGATGCCGTCGCGGCTAAAGAGGAGGCCATCGCGGCAAAAGCCGAGGCCGTCGCAGCGAAGGCTGAGATGGAGCAGCGATATGTCTTGCTGGAGCAGAAGCTTCAGCAGCTCGAACAAGATCTACATGCTTTGCGCCATACCGCCGCAGAGCCTACTGCTGCTACCGCCGCCCCGTCCGCTGCCGCCGCTCCGCCCGCCGCTCCGCCCGCCGCTCCGCCCGCCGCTCCGCCCGCCGCTCCGCCCGCCGCTCCGCCCGCCGCCCAGCCCGCCGCCGCCCCCGCTGCTCAGCCGGCCACTGCGTCTGTCGCTAACACGGCTCCACAAAAGCCACGTCTTAGGAGGAGCGATGGCCGTCGCCGCGGTGACGGCGAATGGCCGCCGCTCGCCAAGGCATGGCAGACCCTCCGAATGAGGCTTGAGGAGGTGCAGTGCAGCCGCTGTAAGGGCTGGTGTCACTGGGGCTGCGCCGGGGACTCGATCGGAACGCCGGGCTCCAATGTGCGCGAGTGGACGTGCCCCGACTGCGTGGCGCGTGAGGCCAACGAGGCGAACGGCAACTGCAACGTTGCCGAGCCTTTGTCGGACGTGTGCATTCGGTACAATTGTCTTCTGCGCCGTAAGCAGAGGACGATTGTCGAGCAAGGAGACGAGGATAGGTATGTGGTTGAAAAGATCGTCGGGTAAGTACCGTAGTTGTCCTGTAGCAGCAAGTCTGCCAGTCATCTTGCTGACTCGCAGCCGTCGCCGCCTTCCTACGGGGACGGAGCCCGCTTATATGTACCTCGTAAAATGGGATGGTTATCCCATGAACGAGTCTACATGGGAGCCGCCGGTCAACCTCGCAGACGGCGTGGCGGAGCGCTTTGACCGGATGTGTCGCGGGGACGGCGGCGATGTTGTCATCCTGCCTGAGGCGCGGGTCGCCTTTGACGAGACGGGAACGCTACGCGGCGGCGACGATGAGCTGTCTGTAGAGCGGGCGAGGAAGCGAAGACGGGTGTAGAGGGTGCGCATGGACCGGAGGACGGCATCCAAAATGTGTGTAGCCTGGAGTATGAATCTTGCGCTGTAGTCAAAGTCGCCTGTCCACACTCTTCCAGTTGCGGCTCTTCTTCACCTGTGAGGTTGCTTCAGAGCATTTGCGTCCAGCGTCGGTAGTGATAATCCAACCCTCGAGACGACGCAACGTGAGTGCCGTCCGATTAGCCTAAACGTGGTATATGATACATGCGGCGGTATCAACATCTCCCCCATTCCATCATCTACTTTGTGTTGCGTGCTTCGCGGCGCGTCGCGTCCTCGAGGAGGGTGGTGTCGACGGCACGTGCGGGCATGCGGACGTAGCGCACGACCGAGCCGCGGATGAAGATGTTCTTGACGGCGAGCTGGGGTCAGCGGAGGAGTCGAGCAAGGGAGGAAAGAAAGGGGAAAGGAGTCAAGTGAGGGCAGTTGTGATTCAATGTGAATTCTGCGACACGCAGTTTTCTGACAGAGACACACTCACGAGATGGGGGTGCCTCTCGGGGTCCTCGACGCGGATGCCGTCTAACCGAATGTTGAGGAACCTGGAGTGAGCGATGCAAGCAGGATCCAAGGATCCAATGAGAGGCGGCCAGGACCAAAACACGAAACATCGAGAGAGAGATGAGGTTGCACAGCGGCTGATAAGTGGACTAGGGCCGTGTACAGCCTTACGTGCAGGGAGATGAACCACGAAAAGTGGATCGAGCTTCCTTCCCATCGCGTCCTCGAGTTCCATCCATTGCCAATCGGACGCGCCAGATTCCACTCACTGGTCCACACTCTTCAGCGTCCCGGTGATGCACAGGTCGTTCTTGAGCTCGACCGTGATCACTTGATCCGTGAGCGTCTTGAAAAATCTGGTGTGAGTATGCGGCTTGGTGCAATGCTGAGGATAGTCCAGTCGAGACTGACGGCGCTGGTTGGTGTATGGCAAAGCACCAGCTCCCTCGGCTCGTACCGCCACTCACGAGAAGATGAGCTGATGTTAGCAATTACCACGACAAGAAACGCACCATCTGTGCCGAGTTTATGAGAGGAATAGTCGGAAACAACAACAAACCAAGCACCCAACTCGAGTTCGAGGTTGTCGATATTGACGCTCGTCAGGGGCAAGCCAGAGCGGGGGGGCTATCACTTCACCAGAATGACGTGTAGAATCACACATTTTGACCTGAATTGCCACCCGCGGCCAGAAAGTTCAACTCGAGAGACCATCGCAACTCGCTCCCTACATCCAACATCCATCCACTCCACTCCACCCGCATCCATGTCACTCGACAAGCCCGGCGAGCCGAGCGGCAGCATCCCGCTGTACGTAGTCGACGGCGTCGCGACCGTCTGGGACGCGCAGAGTGAGTCCCCCCCAAAGGTTACCACAATCTCAGACTGACACCCAGCGGCGGCGACCCTTCACTGCAAATACGACATCTCGGGCCTGCGCGCCGGCACCCTCCCAGGCGTGGTGCAGCAGAACGCGTTCCTAGGACTTCCAGTGACGCTCATGATGGAGGAGGCCGCGCACCTCGTGCGCATCGGTGAGCCCAAAATCCCAATTCCAGCGAGAATCCTGACATAAAGGCGCGGCACACCTCGTTCCCGTCCCGACATCGACCGCCCCGCCGCCCGCCGAGCTCGTAGCGGAACGCACAGCCGCGCGAGTCGCGCGGTCCCGGGCACTGGCGGAACGCATGCGGGTAGAAGAAGAGGCGCGGGTCGCGGCGTCGCGGGCGGCGTTTGGCGCGCGGGACGAAAAGGCGCGCCTGAAGCGCGTGGAGCGGGCAAAGAAGCGCGCCGAGGCCGCTAGGGCGGCGGCGCTCGCTGCTGGAGATGACGCCGAGGAGGTGGAGAGGGTGTACGCTGTGGCTATTGCTGCTGCTTCCGAGGAGAAGAAGGAGGAAAAGGAGAAGGCTGCGCCGCCGCTTCCGACCGCGGAGAACTCGAATATATTCACCGTCGTCCCCGCCACGCCTGTCCTGCCTGAGCTTGTGCCGCGGGAAACGGCGGGGCTTTCCTCCGGACCGTTCCCGTTTCCGCAATCCGTGCGCGACGCGGCTCTGGTGGACGCGTTCGACGCAATGCACGAGCGCGGGCTTCGCATGGGCCTCGGACCGCGATTTGGCGGAGAGTACCTCGTCTATCCTGGTGACTACCTCCGCTACCACGCACACTTTACGTCGCAAGTGATTGTGCGCGATGATCCAATCCGGCCCGCTGAGCTCGTGGCGTGGGGACGTCTCGGGACGGGAACCAAGAAGGCGGGGCTGCTGTGCTGTTGGGACGACGGAGGCCGCGGCGATGATGAGGTCAAGGGGAAGGGCGAGGTCGAGTTTTACAGCCTGGAGTGGGCAAACTTCGGATAGGAGAGTAGATCAGTAGAGCATGCCATACTTGTACTTGTGCCACCTGCTTCTACCGCTCCCCGCCTCTCCCGTCCGCGCCTGTAGTGCCATACAATACATGAGCAGAGAACGCCAACTTCTACCATTGGCGGGCGGTCGTGGCCGCAATCGTGAGCGCGTTTCACTAGGGTATTTCAAATGCAGGACAGTAATGGGATCTACGCAGCGGTGGTGTTGAAGTAAGGGTGGAGCAGGGCGCGCTTGGCTGCGTGTCAGAAGGGTTGATTGGAGTTGCTCACCAGAGATACGGCGAGCGGGGTCGTAGACCAGAGTCTGCGCAAGAAGGTCGATGCCATTGTCATCGAGACCCTTGACAACCGAGCTGAGGTCGACTGCGTGCCACTGGGGGAATGATGGCTTGTAGTC
The DNA here is from genome assembly GCA_025531455.1 of Apiotrichum sp. Y4204. NCBI lineage: Eukaryota > Fungi > Basidiomycota > Tremellomycetes > Trichosporonales > Trichosporonaceae > Apiotrichum > Apiotrichum sp. Y4204. The sequence goes on along the minus strand of JAMYHL010000006.1, from coordinate 783,739 downwards.
CGGCAGGGTGCTGACACCGGGCCAGGTGCGCTCACTGGGCGTGCCAAGAACACTGCAATCAGACAAACACGCGGAAAATCGCTTACCGGAAGATGCGGAAGATCTCGTCAATCTCAGAGTCACCGGGGAAGAGCGGGCTCCGCATAGCCATCTCGGCAAAGATACAGCCAACCGACCACATGTCAATGGCAGTCGAGTAGTGACGCGAGCCGAGCAGAACCTCGGGTGCACGGTACCAGAGGGTGACAACCTGGGGTCAGTGTGTGCCATGGTGGTAATGCGGCCAGGGTGCCCGCGGTGTGTGAAACGAGCCGGTCCGTGGACGGTGAGGGTAATGGCAGATCACAGCTGAATGTAAAGCGCCACCACAGCTGTGTAGTGCGCACACGAGACACATGTACACCGCCCGCCAGAACCCGCCCGACTGGCCATCCAGCGGATAAAAGACTCACCTCGTGAGTGTAAGTGCGAAGAGGAATACCAAAGGCACGAGCAAGACCAAAATCGGCAAGCTTGAGGTTACCCTCCTTGTCGATAAGCAGGTTCTGGGGCTTGAGGTCGCGGTGGAGGACGCGGTGAGCGTGGCAGTAGTAGAGGCCCTTGATGAGCTGGTAGCAGAATTTCTGAGCATGTCAGTAGTTGTTCGTGAGTAGGGCGCGATCTCGTGCCGGAAGGTAGGGGAAGGAAGACATGTCAGAGGGGGCAACGTCGGTGGCGCATTGGACGCGCGGGGCACGAAATATAAACGCCTCCACCAGTTGTTTCGAAGGAAGAAGAATTAGACGAGCCGATGTAAGCGGCTGGCCACGCACCTTCACCATGTTGGGACCGAGGCCGTCCTTGTCGCCGATCGAGTCCATGTAACGCTTCAGGTCGAGGTCGAGGAACTCAAAGACAAGGTAGAGCTTCTGGTCCGAGTGGACAATGTCAAGGAGCCTGAGGTCAGGGGGGTGGAATTTTTGTGGTCTCACTTGACGATGTTGTCGTCCTTGCTGAGCTCCTTAAGCAGAGAGATCTCACGAATGGAGGTTGAAGGGACACCCTCGTCCTCGGCCTCGAGACGGATCTTCTTCAGCGCAACGATACGCCCGGTAGCGACCTCCTTGGCCTTGTACACGACACCATACGTTCCTGCAGGTTAGCCAGGCGGATTCCGACGGGGCAGACAGGTGACAGGGGACGAAGAGGAGCTGAGGCACACACAAAACATCTTAATATGTACACAAGGTGTACGCGCGCACAGACACGCAACACCTGTACCCGGACAGGAAGGACACAGCAAGAGGAGTCTTACCGCAGCCAGCGAGGAAGTCACTCACCTTCTCCAACCTTCTCAAGCTTGTGGTAGTTCTCGAGCGACATGATGTAACAAAATGAACAGGAGATGTCCAGTAGCGGCTACAGTAGATAATCGTTGGAAGACAAGTCGGAGCTGAGCAAGGAAGACAGGTGGTCTACCTCAAACGCGGGCTCGACGGTTGTTGGGATTGGAGGGTTGGAGCGAAAGACCAGGGGCTGGAGACTGTCGCTGTTATAAGTGGCTGCCGGGGTGTTGCAGGTCGCCGGATGAGGAGATAGAGGGAGAGACAAGGAGAAGTAGATAGAAAGTGAAGAGAAAGAATAGATAGTCGCTATAGATATAGACGAGAGAATTAGGTGAGTGAGTGAGAGAAAGGAAGGACGGTGTGAGGAAGATGGTAAATGCAAGATCGGATGTTTGGTCGAACGTCGGCTGGTGTCGAGTGTCGATTGTCGAATGTCGAAGGTGTGTGGGTGTGTGTGTGGGTTACGAATGTTGATGAGGACGAGGAAGGCGTCGTCGCTATTGATGATGGTGTCGTCGAGGAAAGGACACTATGGGTCGTGGTGGTGGTGTTGTGTGTGTGTGATTGTGTGTGATGGTTGTTTAGTTTGTACACAAATCCCGCCTCCCACTCACCCAGCGCTGCATCTACTGCACCACTGCACTGCACCTGACCCTTTGCTTTCTCCCTGGCCACCCGCAGAGTTCAGGCGCGTCGCGCACACCAGCACCCAGGACGCGACTCTCCTCCACTCTACAGCCAAAATCTACTTCCGTCCATCCCTGGGACCTCGCTCATTGTGCCCGCCACTGCCCGTGGGATGGGACACACCGAGCAGAGGGCGGGAGTAAACTCGCGTGGCCTGACTTCATCGCGGCGCACTGCATGCTGATTTTTTCAGAATTCACCCACACATCCTCCTCGAGCATCAAGAACCCAGCATCAAGCATCCAGTATCGACCATCCACTCATCCCAAGAACTCGCATCCCCACACCATGGACAAGCCCCTCACCTCGCCGCTCCTGATCGAGCAGGTCGGACGCCCGACGAAGATCGCCCCTGACGCGACGTTTAAGCATCTACAGAACTTCCTGGTCTCGCTCGACGCGGGGCCAAGCAAGACCCAGCTGGAGAGGATGGCGGATGCGCTCGGTGTCGAGATTGGCGCGATCGCGCCCTCGGAGGGGGAGAGGCGCGAGGCTGTTCGTGCAGCTGAGATTGCCAAGGCTAGGGAGGAGAGGAGGCGGAAGCGGCGCGAGGAGGAGGAGGAGCGCGACCGCGCCAAGAACGCCAGTCTCGAGGACCAGATTGAGAAGGAGGAGGAGGAGCAGGCCGAGGAAGACGAGGATGTCGAGATGGGAGAGAACGACTTTGAGGCCGACCAGACTATGGACGACCGCGGGGACGTCGAGTACGGCGATGTTCCGGACGACGACGAGGACGAGCCCGACAACGAGGAGGAGTAGGTGCGATGTCGCGACATCTCCGCTCGGTCGACTGTCATCCGTGTTCGACTGCCGCCGCATATTCAACTCGATACATATACCCTGCATTCCGGTACTACCCCGTCTCCTCAGCTACACTCTCATCTATCTCCTCGGAGGGTTTCCGCGCGTCCAAGATCCCATCGGTCCTCGCGTCATCCGGTTTCCCACTGGCGCCACCTGTTCCCAACTCTTCCTGCTTCTCCTCCGCATCGTGCTGTCTCTCCGCATCTTCATCATCCTCGTCCTCGTAACCGATACACGGCCCCCGCCCCTCGCCCCGCATATCCAGGATCTTGAAGAACCCGCACCCCTTGAGCTGCCCCGTCGTCCCGGGACTCTGGCACTGCCAGAAGAACGCCATATCGTCCTCGCGCACTGCCCGCTCGTTCCACACAGCTCGCCCTCGGTATGCGCCTCCGCCCATTCGGCTGCGCGCCTTCGCCTTTTGGTCCGCGCGCAACAGCCTGTAATCAGTATTCGTTTCTTGGTAGATACGCACGTTGGAATGCCACACTTGCAGATTGGCGTGCCGGAACGTGGACCGTAAGGCCCTGTGCCAGGAGATGGATGAAAGTCTGCCATCAGATTTGAGAATGGAGAAGAGATAACAAACCATCGCGATAGAATCTGCAATCAGTACGGAACGAGGATTGCTGAAACGGCTACTCACCTAAAGGTAATGTTGATTCTGGTGGTATACGCCTTGCCCTCGCCAGGCGGCACGGCGTTGCCGTCTTCATCCCATCCGGGCCGGAACGTATCCAGAGCGCGTTGTGGCGGTACACTAAAATCAGCTCCAACCCGGTAGAGCGTCTCCTCGCAACTCACGTATGCTTGTACCGTTCCTGACACCCCGGCGTCATGAGACACAGGCTGTTATGCCCCAGTGTGACCTCGTACGTGCGCGCCGGGGGGCCGGCATACGCTGGGTCCGTCGCCTCGGTCGCGCGTAGGCGGAACGCGCGTGGGGTGCCCAGCGAGAGCGAGGCGATTGTGGGATACGGGCCGAGGTCTGCTGTCAGAGCGGACCCAGGATCTATGGCGGCTCACATGTCATTTGGTCCGCGTGGAAACCCACCCTGCTGTCAATCATGTCCTTGGATCCTTGGACAACAGGTCGGCAGCTGGCCAGCTGGGCTGCTCGCAACCTTCATCCTGCGGATTCACTCACGTGCTCTGTGCCCCATCATACCTGTTCGCCGCACACATATTTGCCCTCCACCGCCCGCGGTACTCCCATGGATACCGCGCAATCCCTTCAAGGTAGGTATTGACCGCTTCCTCGACGAGCTCCGCCGCGCGAGTAAGAATCGGCGTATACGGCTTCGCATCATACTTCTTGGACGCGTAAAAGTACGGCACGCCGACGCCCGCCCCGAACCCGCCCCCCGGCTGCGCGTAGCTCGTCGCCTGGTGGTTGCTCTCGACCTCGCGGCCGGCCAGGAACCACCGGTTACGCGGCCAGGAGGGGGACTCGGCGAGGAGCTCGTGGTACAGTGCTGCGGCGGTGCGTGCGTCGAGCGGAGACGGGAGAAGTGCGAGGGGAAGGTCCGTAGCGGCCAGAGTTGCCGGCGTGAGATGGATAGTGCCTCGTGGAGCAAGAGTCTTCTCAGCCCCGGCGGGAGCCTTGAGGAGCGTGGCCCACTGCGACGCGGAGGCTGCGCGGTCGAGTCTCGGCGGCGACGGAGTTTGGGATGTCGACCCCCGTCCTGCTGATCCTGGCGTCTTGGGTTCGGTCTTCGCCAGCTCGGTCCGCACCTCCGACTTGGCGCGCTTTGGCGGGCGTAACCAGTTTTCGAGTCCGCGTTTCCCCCGCTCAGGTTTCAAACTCGACCCTTCGCCGAGCAACAGGCTCTCCGCCGCGCGCTCTACATCTCCTCCGGTACGGTCAAGTGCGGCGAGGTAGTCTTCGTGCGGAAACGCGGCTGGGTCCAGAAGGGCGATGAGGGCGGCGAGCGCGGCATCGGCCGAAGCGCTCATCGTAGTGTTGTGCGGGGCATGAGCTTAGCTGGAGGGGATTATATAGCGTGTAGAGCTGTTGATGTTGTCCTCTGGCTCGCTTGCGTCCTTGTGGTCTTTGTGGTCTTGCGGCGCGGATGAGTCAACCGTTGCGAACAGAGTGGAGTGGAGGTTGCGATCAGAGGAGAAACATCGGATAAACAGATGTCATGACGCCCCCAGGACAGATCTGGCTCTAGAGCTCGAGATCTTGAGCTCCAGAGTCGGTTTGTTCAGCCGTGTTCCGGATCTCCCTCCAAGCTCCATAGACGTCGCAGAAGGTCATGGTGATGTTGAGGGCAGAATGTTGGGAACCCAGGCCAGAGTCTCTGGAGATATCTGACTATTGTCGGTCTTGTGTTACAGATTCTTCTGTGGGCCCCGATCGCACATTACGCTTGCACATTGGCAGCGGGACAGGCACTCAAACGAACATGAACATACCGTGCCACAGCGCTGGTACGAGTAACGAGCTTCTCCTGGGTGGATTTTGTATGAACAGCATGCTCACTAATCGCCAGTGGTGTTGCAGTGGTGGTTGCAATTGTAATTGGAATTGGCCGGGACAGCAAGGCGTGTCTCAGCCTCATCTGCACCATCTTGGGCTAATCGGTCGAGAGGGTATGGGACGCGTCGTGGCGCGCGAAATGCAGGGAGGCGTACTAGTGAGCTGCAGCTGGCCGCGGGCTTGGCGCCGAGCAGCCCACCGGCCAACGGCACGACTGTTGGCATCAAAAGCATCGATCGCAACCCTTCACCATGCATGCTGTGGACGTGCGGACTCATCGATAAGTGATCTTCAACTGGAGCATGGTGCACTACAAGAGAGACCATGTCTGCAACGTTTCACAGGGGATCACGGCCTCACGGATTAGGCCGGGCAGTGATTTCCGGATTGGTGCGACTCAGGGGCAGCGATCGGACACACCAAGGATTGCATGACTGCAGCATTTTCCACACGCCACGCGCCGCGCGCCGCCCGGCCATGCGTGGGAGAGCCGGAAAGCCGGGACGCGCGAGCCGCGCAAGACGCATGGCGTGCGCCGCGGGGCTGAGGGCTGCAAGTCTGACACACGGTATGGGACAGAATGCACATGGGCTTCAGGAGGAGATGGGCTAGACGAGAGCCCGACGAGCCCGAAAGAGGATGCTCCGCGTCGGCGTTCAGGGTACGGAGACAGGCGAGACGAGACAAGTAAAGAGTAAAGAGTACGAGGGGATCTGTGCGCGGGCGGCGGCGGAAATTGCAGCAACACCGAGGATGGAGCTATGAAGAACCAGTACTTGTTGGTGCTAGTGGTGGTGCTCTGCCTCGTTTCGTCACATCTCTTCATCTTCATACTCTCCATTTCTTGTCCATTCGCTATCACTTGTAATCTCTTTGCATCTTCGCCCATATCTCACCTCGTTGGACAGCTTGACACCTCCGACGACTTCAACCTCCGCCCTCCACACTCCTTCCTTCCAACTACTCACCACACTCTTTCCCCCACCCCCCACCCCACCCCACATTCTACAATGACACGTCTCCTCCCCCTCCTCCTCGCGACGCTTGCGCTCGCGCACGGCGACCACTCCCTGGGCCACGGCGAGGACGACCCTAATGCCGGATACGCCGAGCGTCATGTGAGTGGACTGCGAGGTAGCGCAGCTACATGACGCAAGATTGGCTCGAGGGATGGGCTCGCCGGGAAGCTCTTGCTGTTGCTGCCGCCCTCACTCCGCTTCAGCCCTTGCACTCCCAAGTCACAGGCTTACACCAGATGCGCACCGAGCACCACATCGACAACTTTGACCTGGCCGCCTTCTTCAAGCTGCACGACCTGGACAGCAACGGGTCATGGGACCGCGACGAGGTGGCCGCCATCTACGGCCTGCGGCACCACAGCGTGCTCAACCGCAAGCCCGAGCACAAGATCCCGGACGGCCTCGAGGATAAGATTGTGAATGCCGTCTTTGAGAAGCTTGACAAGAACGGCGATGGTGAGTTGGGGTAGGAAAGAGGCTGAAGCTGGGAGCTGGGAGCTCGGTAGACAGTGACCCCTGTCGTCCCTGCGCTCGGGGTCGCCCATGTGATTGAGGCACAGTCTCGGATAGCGACTTCCTGTGCTCAAGCAGTGGACCCCCCTGCCGTGAGGGCATGTCTCTGACACATTGTTTCCCGCTCTGGCACTGCTCCACTGTGCGCAACTGACCACAGGCTGGATCACACAGGAGGAGTTTGTCTCCGCAGGCGCCAACTCGCTGCCCGTGTTCCCCGAGCACGCGCACCTCGGACACCATTACGATGAGGAATCGGAGTAGTGAGTCTGGGCACCAGTTCCTGAACAGTTACTGACCCGCAGCTTCCTGCACCACGAAGAGGTACGCACCGGTCCGAAGAACTCTCGAGCTCCAGGAGAATACCATCGGCACGGCTAACACCAGCTCTACCACAACACGCCCGAGACACAAACGGACGAGTCGTACAACCACCCGGAGGGTAAGCGCTTTTCATCATTACCACACTGACATCGCAGACATTGAGCACTTTAGGCGTATGCCACGCCCGCCATTCCCCACTGACGGCAGACCACGGGCACATCGAGAGCGAGGAGGACGCGCGCCAGCGCATCTTCGAGGGTCTCCCGGCCAATGCTGACCTGGGGAAGGAGCACGCGGCGCCCGTCGACCCGCTGGACAGCCACGCACACGCGGAAGGAGACGGACCCGACGCCCTGGCGGACAACGGACAGGTGATTGAGGACAGGGCCGAGCGCGCCGCCCGGGCAGCGCGCAGGAACCTACCCGCACGCCTCCAGGACCCTCCAAGCGACCCCGCCCGGGCGCGTAACCGTCACTCGCACCAGGAGCGCATCCGCGCTGACGCACCTTACAGTGAGTCCTCAGCGAACTGTGTGAATGAAAGCTGCCAAGCTGGCCAATGCTTAACTGTCACCAACGCCCCGTGTGGCAGTCAAGTCCTCCACCAATGGAGCCTGGCAGCCATCGCCATGGAGCATCGCTGACGGGCAGAGTACAAAATGCGCGCCGGCATCCGGGCCGACGAGTTTTAAGAAACCGCGAGCAGCTCCGAGCCTCATTTGCACCACTCAGAGGGCGGGCGCGCACGGCCGCGTTGCGCTGCGCGCTGCGCGCCCGCCGCTCGCCGCACAGATCTCGACCAGCATACAGCAACAGCTCATTGGTTCATAAGATCATTATTAATGTCGGCTGGATTGTGGGTCTAGTCTCTATCCGCATGCAGGGTATGTGGAAGTGATGGTTATGTCCGCTCGTACGGTGCAAATGCCCAACTGAGGAGCCACGGCGCGAGGTAATCGCCGACGCCGCCGTCGGGCAGGAGCCGGTTACCGCCAATACCGGCGTCGAGCCACGCGTCGGTGGCTATGCGCCCGGTGTAGAAGGTGAATACCCATGTCCAGAGCCTGCCGAGGGTCCCGCGGACGCGGCGGCCCGTGACACGCTTGATGGCGACTTCGACGGCGCAACCCAAGCCGGCTAGGACGAAGAAGGATGCGAGCTGCAGCGGGTTGGGTACCGGCCGCATCGCGAGCTCGCCGAGGGCGTGCAGCGCGCCGGAGAAGATGAACGTCAGTGGGAACAGCGTGAATGGCGTCGTTGGAAGTCTGAGGAGGGAGGCCGTCGCGCTCGAGAGAATGATAAACTGGTGGCGGAACAGCTGGTGCCACCGCCTGCCCCAGAGGTCAATCAGCGAGTCAGCCTTCCACGGCGCATCGAAGAGATCGACGTCCCACGACTGCACTTCCCAGAGCGTCGTCGCGAGCGCGAGCGCCGCACCAGCATGGTATGCCGCACTAAGCGCCTGCCAGATGACGAGGGGGATGGAGCACTCTGTCGCAAACTGCACGATCGGGGTGGGGATATTCCAGTCAAGGCGGCCCGGGAGGAAGACGAAGCCTGTGCGCCGGAGAAACGTCGCAAACAGGTTTGGCTGTACCCACGCATGCACGCGTGCGAGCGTGTCTGGCCCCGTGCGCCGCATGAGCGCAAACAGCGTGTCGAGCACGGCATAGTGCACGAACATGTGTAGGAGATGGCGGGCGATTGCGCCGGCCCGCGTCTTTGGGCGGTGCAGGTCGCTGTGGAGATATGTGTCGTGTTTGTGTACGACCCTGTGGACGCGCGCCACAGCTGCGCCGTTCGCCGAGCCGTTTTGGACGCCGTTCCGCTCGCGCTCGCGATGCTTGTGCGAGCTGTGGACGTGCGCGACGTGGCGGTGCTTCTTCACGTGCCGAAGATGCCGCTCAACAAGTACATCCCGGATAGTCTCGTTCGGGGCGCCGGCAACAGTGTCGAGCCCTACACTGCCGAGCGACACGAGCCGCGAGTTGAAGCAGAGGTCAAATGCCGCGGCGATGCGAGTGCGCCCGCGGCGCATGTACGGGTCGTTGATGTGTTTACTTAGCAAAGCAAACTCGATGGATTTGAGGCCGAGGTGCAGAAAGACAATGGTGAAGCCGTTGTTGAAGGCGTTGTATTCAAGTTCTGCGGTCAGCGTCCCGAACCAACGAATTGTCCCGAGACCGCAATATACTCGCGACCGACGGACACTCTCGGCATCCAACACAATCGCGACCGACGCCCTCGACACGGCGCCGCGCATACCACATGTCTCACTCACCGACGACGCGCCACCGACTCCACCCATACCACATGAGCGCGAGCCCGAGAACGGCGAGCGCGGCGCGCAGCGGACGCGTTTCGCGCTGTTGCGGGCTGACGAGAATGTATGCCTGAAACCAAATAGGAACGAGGGGGAAGATAAAGTACTCGAGCACGCTGCGTACTGAGCCGATGGGCCTGGCGGTGGCGAGGACGTGTTGGTGGAGTGGCTCGAGGGGGCCAAAGCCCGCGAGCGTCGCCATCTGCGGTGAGATGCGATGGGATTGGGAGTGGGTGGGGTTGGCGGGGTGCGGAATGGTGACCGGTAGCTTGCACCTTGGAGTAGAGTGATGAGTGCTGTCAAGTTGCAGGTGGCGACTGCGATGAGCACGCGCACGAGCAAGTGGAGATCCAACTTTTTGTTGGGGAGTTTCGGTGGCGGTGGCGGCGGGTGATCGATCGTTGTCGACGAGCTAAATGCAGCTGGCTATGACGCAACCGCCACCCAAGCACTTGGACTACGGTCGTCTCCATCCTAGCAAAGCGCTTACCACAACGGCGATGTCTGTATTACGCAGACAGTGAAACACCGCCTACTCTATGATCATCTAATCTATGCTTCTATGAACCTCATTAAAAGCCAAGGCCTGCCGGTTGTTCATCCACGCGCGGTGCGGATCGAATCCGAGTTGGTAGCATGGTACATGGCCGGCCACACATAATCAAGTGAGCTGATTGCCATAGCACCCCCATACTCGAGTTCGTCCTCGGTATCGACGTCCGAGGTCGGCCAATACCCCCAGTCGTCAAACTTCTCCAAGTGTTCGAGCAAGGGATAGTCTGGCATGTTGTATTTGGTTGGGGATGGATGGTGCGGCGGCGGAATTGTGTGGAGATCGTACGCGGTTTTCCCCACGCGCTGGCGGTATGCCGCATGCGAGATGACATGAAGCTGTCCGCGCAACCTTTCCAACTCGGCCCCCTTTTCCGCTTCTGACAGCCTCTCCCCGTTCTTACTCGAACCGAACGTTTCATTCACCCTCCAGTAGTCGAGAATCGCTTCTTTGATGTACGACAAACGGTCGGCGGTCGGAGTAGTAGTAGGGAAAGTCTGGCCGACCCACGTGGGATCCAGCGTCTCGAGCCCGACGAACACCAAATCCCCACGCTGCTTGCCATAGATAGACACGGAGTCACGAATCACTCCAAGCTCTAGCGGGAGGTAGGGAAGTTCGGGGTCCGCCTTGCCACGCATGAGTTTCGTCGGGGTGAAGATGAAGACTAGCTCGTCCTGCGCGAGACTCTGTCGGGGGTAGATCCCCAGGTGGCGCAAGCGGGTGTAGCGGAGGTTGGGGTATCGCGTGTCGATGCGGATGGAGTGCACATCGCGCCGGAATGGGCGCGGCTGGTCGTGCTGGCACTCAGTCCCGGTCCGGAGAGTGAACTCTGTGTCCTGCTGCTTCTGCCCGGGCTTGGGGACGACGTCATGGAACCGCACAACCGTCGTGCCGGCCTTGCGGAAGCATAGACAATGCATCCTTCCCTTCATAACATTCACATTGTGATGCCGCAGCGTGAGGTCGTTTTCGATTTCGTTCACAAGATCTGAACACTTGAAATAGCGCGAGTTATCGATCACCCGCGTGTTCTCGACAATTCGGTCCCAGACCAGCTGTCCCTCCGGGTGAGCGAGCCACGCAGCCTTGTTCGTCCCCCTTATGATCTGCAAACTCGGGGTATTCCCGCCCGCAGAAGTCGGAACGATCGCCTCTGGGTGGTTTGAAAGACATGTCCCGTGCTTCTCGTCGTCCACCACGCGCCACGCCCTGCGCAGCAGGAAATGTTCGTACAACTTTGCCGAAAACTTCTTGTGCAGCGCGCGGCAGGTCGCCCGCAGGGCGGAGTACGTCTCGGGCGGGGCGGCGTCGACGATCGCGTCGAGAATGTGCGGGAAGGACTGCGAGTCGAGCACCATGGAGACTGCGGCGGGCGGGGCAGGTGGGGTGCGCGGAGCGCGCGGAGCGCGCGGCACGGCCTTTCGGTGGCGGTCGATCGGTTTCGATTTCGGGTTCGGCTCCAGTTTCGCTTTCCGTTTTCGTTTCGTGCGCATCGTGTGCGAGATATCAGTGTTAGTCTTGGAAGTGGGTGAGTGGGAGGATGAGAAGTGAGTGCGATGGCATGGCTTTTGTATGGCGCGGTCAGAGCTCGGACCCAGAGCGCGTGAGACGTATGGGCCGTTGCAACAAGACGCGTTCCAAATCCCCCGAGTGTGGTAGTGTGGCATTGAGGACTCGCGGAGCGCGGAATTGCGCGGAATGACCGGATGTGCGGAACTAGATGGCGACAAGAACATGAGAATGGGCTCTGCGGATCCGTCGATCTTTATCTCCTGTTGGTTCTGCCGATCCTCTCGATGCAATTTGTCAATCCGGTATGATTGAGTGATCTTTTCCCGAAGAATCGTGTGCGCGTGGAGCTGGTTCATCCATGGCAGCCCACAGTTGTACATGGTCTAATCACCTTTCCAGGCCTTCTACTTCATCTTTGGCTTCTTCCACATGAGCACATGCGTGCCGCTCGCGACGCGCTCCCCGGACTCAGCATGGAAAATATCGCAGCGGGTATGCGCGACCGACCCCGCAATACGCTCGACCGTGACGAGGATCGTGACCTTGTCGCCAATTCGCGCCGGGGAGAAATACGTCATGTCGAGGGTGATGCTGACTGGCGGTGTGCCCCACCACTGCTCGGTACCAAGCGCCTCGGTCGCGCGGCCGGTAAGGTTATCCGTGAGCCAGGCGGCACACCCGCCGTGCATCGTGCCGTGGGTGTTGGCCCAGTTTGGCGCGACCGTCCCCTCGTACACTGTCCGCCAGCCCCGCACGTCCCGCCCCCCGCGGTCGTTCACTGGCGGAACAGTGTCGTACGCCAACGGACGCACCGTTGTCGCCACACCGTGCGCACGCCCAAAGCCCGCGGGCGTCTTCTCCTGGAAATCCTCCGCCTCCGCCTCCGTCGCGGGCCGCATGCCCCCGAGGTTATAGTTGCTGATGTGGTGCCGGATGGCTGATGCGTGCAGCTCGCGCTGGAGGGTAGGCCGAGAGGGCCGAACGTGTGCGACCGCCGGCGCGGTCCGTGGGAGTAGCGGTCGAAGGGCGGTGAAGGCGGGGCGAAACATTGCTGTCGGCACAGATGGTGAGTGAAGGGATGTCAAGATGGAAATGTTGGAAGTTGTGGACTGCACGGTCGGCAAAATGGTTTGTCACTACGTTTCACCGCAGATTGTGTCGGTGTTCGGTATTAGAGATCCGACGTGTTATCAGGAGCCACTCATCCTGTCGGCCGTATCATGCATATCACCTCAAGCCCTTTGCTCTTGTTGGCCGCTAGATCAAAGATGGCCGTGCTTGCCACGTTCACATCACGCTGCTTGAGGTATCTTGGTCTCTGATCTCTGAGACAGACTGTATGGCGTGGGATATGTGGGATGCTGGTTGGAACGGGTTTCGGTAACATCCGATTCTGCATGGGGCCCACCGGCTGGCCACCGGCAATATCCGTCTCCCGATAGCCTCAAATACACGACCGATGACCGCAACGACAACGACCATCGACAGCTCAGACCCTCTATCATGGGCGCTATCGACCATTATCCGCCTTTCGCAGGCCCCTCCGAGATCCCACCGTCGCCGCTCGTTCCGGCGCACTTCCTCCCCCTGCGGGCGCATCCGGGAAACCTCGCGCCCGCGCCGCCCCCGCATGAGCCGCTCGCCCCCCTGCCCGCGGGATGGGTGCGCTCGTTCCACGCCGCGCCGGCAGCGTACCCCCGCCAGCTGCGCGAGGCGCATGGAAAGCTGAACCGTGACTCGCATCCCTTTGGAGACCCGGCAGTGGATAAGGACAAGGAGGCGCGGAATGAGCGCCTCGCGCGCGAACTCCGGTCCTGCGTCATGCAGCGGTACGACGCACACGAATGGAGTATTGAAGAGGCCGAGATTGAAGAGGCCGAGGCGGAGAAACCGAAACCGCCGGGTCTTTTTCTTGGCCTTGAGAGATGGAGAAGAAGCGTGCCCTGTGGCGGAGCGACGATAGTCTGCACCCACGCGAACGGGATGCAGAAGGAAGTGAGTCCGTTCTTGCCGCCCAGACACTGACGGCAGCACTGGCACCCGGTGATCCGCGATCTTCTGGGAAAGACTGCCCCGGCAGAACAGTACGGCACCGGAACGCCGCTCGAAGATGTCTCAATCAGGATTGACGACGTGTGGTTTCTCGACGACGCGACGCACGGGCTCTCAATGGACCTGAATGCTGGGCTCATCGGGCCGTGCGAGACATGGGACGACACGGGCCGCGACATTCTCAACTTTGTGCAGCACGTTCTGCCGTCCATCAAGGCTGCCGAGGAGCACGGCAACGACGCGCCGTGGCAGCTGTGGTGGGGCGACGCCGCGCCGCCAGTCAAGGTCATCGGGTTCGGCTCGTCGTTCGGAGGGGTAGGCCATATCGCAGCGGCGGCGACGCGGCCCGACCTCTTTGATGGCCTGTTCCTTGTCGATCCCCTCATCCGTCCAGATGAGAGATCACTAGAAAAGTCCTTGACGCCTGGAACGCACCACCACAGCCGGGTACTCGGCGCGCTGAAGCGGCGCGACTGGTGGGAGTCGCGTGTCGCTGCGCGCGCGAGCCTCCTCTCGCTGCCGTTCTACCAGCGGTGGGACCCCGAAATCGTCGCTCTGACAGTCTCGCATGGGCTGGTCGACGAGCCCTCGGGAGGAGTCACGCTCGCGACGCCGCGGTGGGCCGAGGCCTCGGTGTTCTGCGAGCCGATCGCGTCCACGCGCTGCTGGGACCGGCTGCCCGCCGTCACTGTCCCGACGGCGTTCTTCATGGCCGGCACAGCCATGGTCGGCAAGGCAGTCACGAACGAGTATGTCTGGCGCCCGCCGCTTGCGCGCAACGAGCGCCTGCCGGGATCGCAACATCTGGTGTTGCAGGAGAGTCCTGCAGGCGTTGCAGCTGGCGCCAGGCGGTTCCTCCAGACCCTTGCTGCTGGCGCGTGGGGGACGTCGCCGGAGGATATCGCCGCTTCGTATGCGGCAACCCAAATCGAGACTCAGGATCCCGCGCGGGCCAAGCTTTGATAGAGGGTATAGAGGGATGTACAGGATTGGTTTGACAAGCTCCCTTAGTCTATTAGCGCCAAGTGGACGGAGGTTACCAATGCATCATGTCTGCGCACACTTCGCGCCGCCTTCCAAGTCCGCCACTTGGAGTCGTTCATGTCGACGAGTGACATATTACTATAGTTTCCAGCCCAGAGATTCTCCCAATTACCCCGGTTATGACGCAACGAAGTCAGTGCTAGCTTCAACGCATCGACACGCTCGATTGCATACATAATCAGCCACTCCGCGCTGTGCGCCGTTGATTGTCTCCAGCTGTGCAGCGCTGCTCGGCGCCCGTTGTCAAACTCCCCGAAGAGTCGCCTTGTCCTGGAAGCAGTGTGATCGATGGTCCGGAAATGTTTCCGGAATGTTTCTGGGAAGACGCGCGCCAGGAACAAACAAGACCCCCCTTCTGCGGTACTAATGGACAGACCACAGATACTGTCCTCCGCGGTGCTGGACACCGCGCGGAACGGGGCAATCTCTCCGGTTCCGGGTCCACAAGTGGACCAGTCTGATTGCTCCGGACTGTCTTGGTAAGGGGCTCTCCAGTTATGAATTTATGCTCGTTTCCTTAATGGCAAGTCGCATTATTCGCGGTGATTGAAGAACATTGCGGAATCCTTGGCACAGCTGTGGGATCCCACGGCGATATTCTGCGGGGACATGGACAAGCATTGCCACACGTTAGAATGCGATCTCACTGGATTTCCTTTTGCTTTGGGTGTCAGGTTTGTGGGTAGAATAGTATAAAATGAGAGCTCTTTCTCCCTTCGATCCTCACCTCCTCACTTCTCAACTTTCGAACCACCTCAGTCTCCCCACGATGCTCCTCAGCGGCCTGATTGTCCTAGCTACGACCCTGTCTGGTGCCCAGGCCATCCCGGTCTCTTCAAACTCTTTCGAGCCGGATGTGCCTTTCCTAGCGGGACCTGTGATGACCCCGGAGAAGATGCGAATCACTCTTGGGAAGACCGCCGATTTGTGCTTGGATGTGCCTTGGGGCAACTTCACGCCCGGCACCCCTCTGCATGTGTACGTATATTATCCTCACAGTTCCTTCTGTCACAACGGCTGACAAACAGTGCAAAGTGTAACGCCGTAGGCTCGGTCCCTGTCGAAGCTCAAACATGGGCACCCGAAGTTATACCGGGTCCCCCCAAACCGGAAGCCGGGAAACCGCCTGGAGGGTACCAACGCATGAGGACTGGCTCAGAAGGCCAATACTGCCTCGCAATCGGTGAGGATGACGAGCTCATCATCGACCTTTGCAGCGAGAAGCCAAACCAGCGATGGGCATGGTTGATCAGCATGCAGGACCTGGAGGCGGACAATAACCGGAAGGGAAATGGAGTCAACGTCGTGGAGGTCTTCGGCCACCCACTGATTTCCATGGACTCGGGACGCGCGAGTAAGTGTCCTTCGTTTGACCACGACTAACTTGCAGACCAGTGTGTCGAGGCCGTGCAGACCACCGACGGAGGGCGCGTCAAACTGGGAAAATGTGACGACAAAGACACCCAGTCCTGGAGCATGGCGGAAGTTCGGACCGCGGAATGAGTCGTATGGTTTCTCGTAATAGTTCATGCATAGGACAATGCCTCGAATACTCCTAGACATGGTGGACAATCAGGGAGATATCAGAGGGAGATATCAGACATCCTGTGGTCTTCATCGCAGCTGCCAGACAATACTGTTGCCTAGTTCCACTGTCGTTGACCCGTTGGTGATCGTCCGTCCGAGCACATGCGGAGAAGATGGAAAGAACATGGCCGAACACTAGCAGCTCACCCCTCATGAAGCCAAGCTCTCATGGCGGTCTCCTACAGTAGAGAATGGGAGTCAATGACGCGCTCTCGTGTCAGAATCGTTCAATCTTATCGTTAATTCCTGTTATCAGTGGGCATGCAGGCCAAGTTCCTGTAGGCAGTTAACCTCTAGGCGGTCGGTGGTGTGAATAATAGGGCTCTGCCGGCGATGGGGTGAATGATGTGAAAAGAGTTTGATGAAGGACGATGATAGTAGTGAGGCGCGTCCAGCTTGAGGAGCATGTTTCAGAGAACCCGGAAGCATCCTGAAACACGCATCTTGACACATGACAGACACATGGCAGGCACGGACACGAAGGGATCACTCACCAGGCACGAAGACCATAGAGATCACACACGCAGATCGGCAAGATCGAAGGATCGTAGTAACCGATACCTTACAGACATCACACCATGGACAGCTTCCAGGATACCTATGGCTGCCTAACTAAGATGAAGTGGGGTATAAGGTGGGTCGGGTTCAGAACATCGGGAAATCTCGGCAGGGGTATGTAGGGGGTTGGACAGAATTGAAGTTTTACGAGAGCTGCCTGTGAGAACGAGACTCCTTTGATGGCTGTGGCGCTGCAGACATCGGCATGAGGTTGGGTGGGGGGCATGTGGGAGCACTCGATCCATCATGACGAGCGTGGCCCCACTTGGAAGTCTATGTGCGGCTTTTCGTACGCGGGGGAAATGGAATGGGAAGTTGCTGTGGCTTACTGCCTAGAGGGTATCGACTCGCATTCGGGGCACCACACTCGTCTGAAAAGGCAAGCCATGCACACCCACCGTTGTTGCACATCTGAAAAGCCTGCTCCAAATCTCCAGATCCCCATCCTTATCTGATTGTGTGACAGGCTCACAATTCCAATCCCACCGCAACTCGCCGATCGTGTGGATATTGTCCACCTCTTGGGGGGTGTTACGTCTCGATTAAGACCACGTTGTGGCAAGTTCCGGAGACAAGGCTCCCAAGTTCCGATCCGACAAAGACCAAACCACCAACGGCTCTCTCTCGCACCCAACGGCCACGCGAAAATAGCTGCGGCGGAAGGGCGGCCATAACAGCTCCACCCACCACAGGGCCCAGATAATGATGCCTGAGCACGTGCTGATAACGGACAAACATCCCGCCATAATCGCAGTGGACGCACTCGAGCTGATGCAATTTTTCCAACGACATCCGCAAGCGGCACCCTGCCCGCTCCACCAACTTACAACCTGACTTCCTGACATCCTGGACTTCCTGGCCTCCTGGCGACGTCCTGGCAGTTTACGGCCGCTCACGCCGCCCTGCCACAACCGCAGACCTTTGACCGCCGTCATCCGCTCTCTCGCCCATGGTCTTACATTAGACGGAAATGCTGGGGCCGGCTGGGGCGCTTGGCATTTATGTGTGACATTGGCTCCAACTTATACCATATGCAATTGTCCACCATCAGACCTAGCAGAATGGACGGCGATCACGCGACTGGCTGCGCACAATGATACGATTACCTCGCTACGGCGTGATGGTACCCAGATCAGGGCGTACAACTTGCCGCCGGCGCCCTCTTACCGCCGGTCCAGGTCCACCACACATGGACAGCTGCTCTCTGCTCTGGCCTCAGGTACCTGCTCTCGCGCTCCTCGCCTGTGGCCGCCGGGCTGATCGGCGGATTGGTGACAAACCTTGATAGGGTACCCGTACAAATACGACAAAGCACGCAAGCCGTGTCGCTACAGTCAATTGGCCTCTTGGTCAGAGGTTTTTCACCTCGATATCCAATGTCACCGCTGCCAGCGCCCCAGACTACGACCAGTGGCCTGGACGTCCTCACGCGTCAGCTGCTCGAAAGATACTTATGAGTCATTGCGAGGATGATGCGGTACACCTTTCCCATCTTCTACTAACATGGCCAACCTACTAAGCTCGTATGGAGCGACCGAGAGGAAGAGCTCGGCGGACTCGGCGAGCGTCGCCAGCGTCAGCGTTCGTGCTGGCGCGTCCGAGTCGCAGGACAGCCTCCCCGACCGCAGGCAGATCGGTCTCGTGTCCGCCATCTTTATCATCTTCAACCGTATCATCGGCACCGGGTGAGTAGCAAGTGGTGGTGACACTGTGGTGGTTGCAGTGTGGCGGATCGGCGGTGTGGCGTGGCAATGTGGTACCTGGGATGGATGTCTGACCGAGACAGTGTGTTCGCAACTCCGAGTACGATTCTCTCCCTCAGTGGCAGTGTCGGCATGTCTCTAATCATGTGGGTGATTGGAGCTATTATCGCCGCCGCGGGCATGTGGGTCTACATCGTCTGGGGACTGGTAAGTGCAAGAGCGTTAGTGTCCTTTGGAGAGATTCTCACACGCAGGCGATTCCCAAGAATGGTGGCGAGAAGAACTACCTCGAGTACCTGATCCGCCGGCCCAAGTTCCTCGCTACGAGCGCATTCGCGGCGCAGGCCGTGCTTCTGGGCTGGGCATCGGGCAACTCGATCGTGTTCGGCGAGTACATCCTGCGCGCGGCAAACCAGGAGTCGCCGGGACAGTGGACGCGTCGTCTGATCGGCTTTGCGGCGATCACGTTCACCTTCCTCATCCACGGTACCCGCGTCCGCTGGGGTCTGTGGCTCCAGAACGTCCTCGGTACCCTCAAGGTCATCATTCTGGTGTTTGTCATCATTACCGGGTTCATCGCGCTCGGCGGCCACCTCAAGGTCCCCAAGCCCGACAACTTTTCCAATGCGTTCGAGGGCACCACCGCGAGCGCCAGCTCGTTCTGTCTCAGTCTTTACAACGTCATCTGGGCCTTTATCGGTTACTCCAACGCTAATTACTCGATGGACGAGCTCAAGAACCCGAAGAGGACGATCCGCATCGCTGGTCCCTTCGCCATCGGGCTTATTACCGTCCTGTATATCCTCGCCAACATCGCCTACTTTGCTGCCGCGACAAAGGAGGAGATTACCAACTCGGGCACGCTTGTTGCCGCCCTCCTCTTCCGCAACGTCTATGGCCGCAACGCGGAGCGCGCCCTGTCGGTGTTTGTCGCGCTCTCCGCGCTGGGAAACACTCTTGCCGTCGTCTTCTCCCAGGGCCGCGTCAACCAGGAGCTCGGTCGCGAGGGTATCCTCCCGTTCTCCAAGTTCTGGGGCAGCAACCGCCCGTTCAACGCGCCGCTCGCCGGTCTTGGTCTGCGTAAGTTTCACCAACCCCAATATATGATTGTGGTAAAGCTGACCACCACCAGACTGGATCGTGTGTGTGATCACCATTTTCGCCCTGCCTCCCGGTGACGCCTACAACTTTGTCATCAACACTGTAAGTATCACGCGAAAGCTCCCCGCACCGCAACTGGACTAACTCCTTAGATCTCGTACCCGTTGTCGGTAATTAACGCGGTCATTGCCTTTGGCATTGTGTACCTTCACTTCTTCCCGTACGAGGACTGGAAGACGCCCGGCCTGCCGGCATCGTGCGCGGCCGCCTTCTTCGGCGCCGCCAACGTCTTCCTCTTTATCGTCCCCTTCACGCGCCCGCCGCCCGGTGGCGAGCCGTACCACACCATGCCGTACTGGACGCACGCGGTTGCCGGGTGGGCCGTCTTCGGCCTCGGGTTCATCTACTGGCTTGTCTGGGCCCACATCCTCCCCAAGCTCGGCGGGTACCGCCTCGAGCGCACGACGGATGTTGGCAAGGACGGCCTCGAGCGTACCGTGTTCAAGCACATTAAGAAGGCGTGAGAGAGTAGGCTTTTGGCGCTCAGTGTATCAATACTATAGATGGTAGTAGTGTAGCATGGACAATGAATTCCGGGTTTCTCATTGAATCAAGCCATCAGTCGCAATGAGCGTAGAATGCTTGAAGCCTGTGCTCAGAGTCTGCATGCTCGCTTGGACAAGGAAGCGGTTGGAATTAGCATTAGATACATTTTATAGGCCGACATCTATCAATCTAGGTGGGAGGACTTCTCGCTGCTAGTACGTCACTTCCACCCCTTGTTGCGCGGAAGCAGCCAGCCGGGGTGCGTAACCGCGAGGCCAGCCATGCAGAGCACCATGATGAACCCGTCGAGCCAGATAAAGTACGACTGCGCGTGAGTTGCCATCCCGTAATCATCCAACTCACCTCCGTTGTGATGATCTTTCCAGACCAGCCTTCCGCGAGTTCGATGGAACGGTAGATGCCACGAATGTAGATCATGAGGGTGGCCCACGCGATGCCGAGGAGAAGGTACTGGTTCTTGCGGAGCCAGGGGCCGTGCGTGTCCTCGAGCTTTTGGGACGGGTGGGTCGTGTCGGTCACGACCGAGCTCGCAGAGGAGTCGCCAGTCCCCCTCTCGGACTTTTCGGTGTTCTTTGACCGGCGCCGGCAGAGGTTGCGCGCTTCAAGCCAGCGAGCCGAGTACGGCTTGTTCCACACGACGCGGACAATGAAGTCTACGGCGAGGACGACAAAGATGGTCGTCGTGCCAAGCTGGAAGAGAATACCGGCAAGCACTGAGGTCAGCTCATGACATATACATCAGACGCACTGATGTGGGTGTTGGTCGTGGTGTCGCGGTACTCCTTGGCGTCCATGGCTGCGCCACCGCCGCCAATGGCTTGCAGGACAAGGGAGACAATGTCGGCAATCACAAAGATAACAAGGTACAGATTCGGGCCGATGAGGGAGTACTGGTGGCCGATGTGCTTGATGCTCAGGCCCAGAAGGGTGTAATCCCACGCGGAGAAGAACACGGGGCCGAGGATAAGGCTGGGTTGTCAGTATCCACATGCATCATGATCACTCACCAGCAGATCTGCATGATGAAGTTGTCCCACAGCAGCGGGTTCTTGGCGGACCACAGGCGTCCGGCCCATCCGATAATCTCAAGGAGACCACCGACGACCATGGTCGCGATCGCCGCCCAGTACTTGAACTTGATCGCGAGGCCGAGGTGTGCGATGGTGAGGAGCGAGAAGACGACGGTGAACGCGATGCAGTTCGCCATAGCAGGGGTGTACCCGTACGGCGAGTCGAGCGGCGCATCGGGAATTGGCTGCCCGTCAGGAGTGGTGGCTCGTGCGGCGAGCGCCGCAAATGAGCTCAGGTGAGAGATCATCGCGATCGTGATAACAGTCGCGTGTCGTGAAAGTGTTGTTGTGAGTGAGACAATGAGTGGCGAACGAGGGTCAATCAACAACGGAGATGCGGAGGTTCACATATTATTAATGCAGAGACTCTACTCGGAGGAGGCCATGGTCGCCGCAGTCCGCGGTGTGGGCTGACCTTCTCGGCCGCCGAGGCCGAGATAGGGTACTAGTCCGTTGGTGGGGCTACCACGTTCATTCTGGATTTTGAGTCGACGAGCTCGGCGCGGTCAGTCACAGCGGCGCTGAATCGCGGTTAAATCTGACCGAGCTCGTCCTTGGCTACCGCCGTGGAAGTCAGGTATCTAGGAGCCCGAGCCGCATCTATGAGTAGTTGATGGCCATCAATCGACGGTCATGGATGATGGTCTGACCGCGGCGAGAGCATTTGTTGTTGTTGGTGTAATTTTTCATGGTGGTGCCCGTCCCTGGCTGACCCTGGAAGTTCTTGCCGAGAAAACATTTAGAGTTTGTGGAGATCTGGAGCTCCAGGGCTTTCCGGAGATTCGGATTGGGCCTTCTTCCGCATAGCTTGCTGTGCGTAACGTCATGGCCGATGTGAGGGATGGCCGACGGGCTGGGGGACGGGCTGGACGCTGGACGCCGCACGGCGTTCACTGGCCTACTGTCGACATGACCGTCCATGAGCCTCACGAGCATGGTGTCGGGAGAGACCGAGAGTTGGCGAGAAATCTCCGATGTCTTGGTCGTTGGGCACTTTCTCAGCAGGCTTTGATCGATGCGATCGGGTGAGCTGGTGAGCTGGAACGAGGCACGTGTTCCTCATCCGAAAGGCTGATTTGTGAGGTTCCACAGCATTTACAGGATGAGAGCACTGCACCAAATCTGCCGTTGAAGCGCGTGATGGACAGAACCTTATCAGTCGTCACGCCGGATATCCGGATCCTCGAAGTAGAAAGTTTATCGGGAGGATGACGTCTCGCAGCATGCAGCATGTACACGCAGCTTGCAGCGGCCACGGCCTTGTGTCTCGGGAGATGGGTCGATGTGAACGGACGATGGCGCAAGTGTAACGCCACCATCGCGAGAGTGTTTCTGTCGGGATGTCACTGCGAAAATCGCTGGAACCTGGGAACCTACTGTATCGCACAATCTCACTCGAGCCAGCTGTGGGTTGTCTTGCTTCGGCGCGTCGCAGAGTTCGGCCGCCTTCTTCCGGTGCGTGCTCCGCTCATTGTTTGGAACCTCTCAACGCAGAACCGAGAAAGAACGATTCCAGAGTCTTGATAGACGTGCTTGCCCTCCGCCACTTTGGGACACTGGCCGAACCGCTTCCCACCGATCCGTCCTTGCCGATTGGGCAGAAACAGGAAATGAAGGGTCGCCTGCTGGGTTGGTGCACCACATTCCAGCTACCACTCCGATACGACTGTGACACTGTAGCTCAGCGACAGGCAAGGGCCAATACCCCCTGCGCAATTCTGGCGTCGTACGCATCTCGTGATGGAGAGATCTAGACGATGGAAGCAAGGTTGGCCGCAACAGAGCTGGGCCCGAGCTGGCGCCGCTGGTCACTGGCAGCCGGAGATCTCGGGCTGAGCCTTCGGAGCGGTGGTCGAGCTCTTAGCTTCTCTTTTCGGGATGACAACATTGTGTGGTTTTCTGCTCTTGGCTGTCGGATTGAGATTTGCAGAAGTGATATGGCGATGTGCGTTTGCACAGAAAGAGCATTCATCATAACGTCTTGCAATTCCTTGCAGAGCAGCTACTGAACCTGCAACCATTGGACTAGAAGCTGACTGTACCTGAGAGGCTGAGCGTTATCTTTCCGAGGCCGCTAGCAGCCACCAGTTGACGGCGCGAGTGAGTTCGTCCCACCTCTCCGGTCTGGATTCCTTCTGACAGGCACAACAACCCTCACTAGATCACAGACTGCGTACTCTTTCTGTCCTCTCAGATCTCGGAGATACCTCCCCACAAGCTTTATCATTTCCTTTCCATACAGAACACGGATCATGCCCCACAATGCCCCACATGCCACAAAGGCTACTTCGTTCACTTCCTGGTTCCCCTTAACTTTCCGACATCAGTGGACGGGGACGCGAGATTTGAGCTCAACACCCAGATGTGACCAACTGCTCCTCTGTCGTCATCCCGACAAACTGACGAGCTGCAAGCGGTGCACTGCGATTTAGTCTCTCGTTCTTAGCCCAGTCCTTGATCCATCGTCCAGTCGGTATTCCCTGGACTGATGTTCAAACGCCGATAAGGAAGCACTGGACCACAACGGTATACCCAAAAGTGGGAGCGGGTGCGAACCTCCGGATAGCTTGGATCGACGTGCGCCCCAACACACAGCACACGGCTCGCCACCCGATGCTCACTGCTCGAGTTGCTCGCCAAATGCTTGGATGGACGGATGTGCGTCCGTTCCCGTCCCTCTCCTCTTTCTCTCTCAATCACAAGCTCCAGCGCACTCGCTCCTCCGCCGACGTCTTTCCCACTCCTTCCACCACAGTCCTTATATGCCTTTCTCCCTCTCTCAGCACATTCTCATCCTCATCCTTCATTCGACTCCACAATTTCCCACTCTTTCTTCAACTTCTTTCTCCCTTTATAACCCACCTGTCCTCATCTCCACAGTCCGCAGTGATTGATCTGTCATGACCGTCACGATGGAACATCTCACCGTCCATAGCACCAACGGCCTCAATGGCCGTCTCCACTCCGTCAGGCCCATTATCAACGGGCATTCGGACGTGGCCACCAACGGAACCAACGGCACAGCGCATGCCCTAGGCGAGACTGAGGTGCGTTCGCTGGAATGAGAAATGCTCTGGTCGGAGACGCTCATACACAGTTTGGGCCGTGGCCGTTCCGCCGGCTCGTCCGCTTCGTCGCTATCGACGGCCGCACGCTGCTCGGTGAACCTGTCGACGACAATATTGATGGTGAGCACACTTTCGGCACGTCAGCAGCTGAGGGTAGTGGGCCTCGCCACCGCCAAGGGCGTACCTGTATTCGCCCATGTCCTCGACGCCCGTTCCCCCTGGGACGCAGCCGCCAAGCGTACAGGCGAGCGTATCCAAATCCACAAGGTATGTGCTGAGGCGAGAATTTAATGGATGAAAACATGGGTGGCGCTGATCCCGCAGCTCCTGTCGCCCGTGAGTGAAGAGCAGGTTGGCACAATTCGCGCAACGGGCCTCAATTACACGGACCACGCGCTTGAGCTCGGTCTCCCCCTCCCTCCCGTTCCAAGCCTCTTTTTCAAGCCCGCCGCCGCCCTCGCAAATCCAGGCGAGCAAATCCCGATCCCCATCTGTGCCCAAGACAACCAGGTAGATTATGAGGTCGAGCTCGCGATCGTGATCGGCCGCCGCTGCCGCAACGTTTCTCCTGGCGACGCATTGAAGTATGTCCTCGGCTGGACGTGTGCCAACGACCTCACGGCACGGAAGCTCCAGGATCAGTGCTCGCAATGGGGTTACTCCAAGGGTGGGTATCGATGACTAACCGGGACGGATCAGTTACTCACTCTCTCCAGGATTTGACAAGTTTTGTCCTGTTGGGCCGTGCATCGTGTCCACCACGGCCCTTCTGGACCCCGGAGATGTCAGCCTCCAAACCCGGGTGAACGGTCATATCGTGCAATCGGGGACTGCGCAGAGTATGATCTGGCACGTGTCTGAGTGAGTACTTTGTATTTCCCCACTTTTGCCTGCGTGTGGGACTCGATGTTGGAGCTGTTCTCACACTGCTCCCGCCTGTGTTGCACCCCAAGGGTGAGGGACAGTCTTCGTGTCCTTAACACACAGACTCCCGCCGATCTGAGAGCGGGGCACGCTGCATGAGACATACCTCCAGTCCGGAAAACCCATTCCCGCAGTACCTCTCCGAAACTGACTCCTAGGATTGTATCATACCTCTCGATGGGCACGACATTGCCCCCGGGCGCGGTGATCCTGACGGGCACGCCGCCCGGTATCGGCTGGTCGCGCGGCCAGGCCCTCCAGGACGGTGACGACGTGTGCTGCACCATCTCACACGGAATCGGTGAGAAATCCGGCTGCAACTCGAGTGATTAATCAGTGATGCGTGCTGACATGTCTAGGGACCCTCGTGAACAAGATTGTCTATGAGTGACAGCAAGGTTGGGGATTAGTTTGAACGTGCATGCTTAGATAGAGGAGACACGTAAGAGGTGGGACGCACGTTTCAGGTGATGAGTAGGCTTCCGTCACTGGCATTGAAGCTCCCAGAAACTGGTTGCAAAGGTGTTGGTACTGTAGGATACTGTAGATCGAGGTCGGTTTTACGTCCTTATCTAAGTTGTGGTACTGAGACAAATCAAGAACAGTGGCGGACCGAGCGTGCCGATCCGAGCGATGGCGTCCTTCATTAGGCCAATCTGCCTGAATGGTCTGGATAGCCTCGATTGATCAGCAAGCCTTGTGTCTCAGTTGTAATTGCGGATGGATCTGCATACCTCCGGACGGCGACTCGGCGACTAGAAACCAGCCTAGTAGCACGCTAGTGCTATCAGCAGCTAAAAATACATGAGGGTGTGTGTGGGAATCAATCCAACAATCCAACCAAATACAACTCCGGTGCACGGTATAGCGCCAGGTCAGGAGCTTTGAGGTGGTCGCGTGAGCACCGGTAGCGCTTCAATTGGCTGAGGTGTGTGAAAGCTCGAGTGTTTAGTATTCCGCACGCCCGCCTGGCCGCATGGCCGCCTGGGTATTTGGCCCGTCTGGTGCGCTTGCGCCTCCCAGCGCTTGTCTATGGTAGTCGCGTTTAACGTTCCCCACAATCTGCGGCTGCCAATCTGCCCTCTCGTAAACATCGCCTCATTCCAAAATATCGCACCGATTTAGACACCAGGTGGCCTGCAGAAGGGAATGGGAATAGGTGGGAGATATGAAGATTTTGAGATTTTGAGAGAGCCCGGCAGCCGCGTGCTTGTGACGTCGTAGCTTATAGCATATTGCTCAAAGTTCATACAGCCTGTATCACTTGCCGCTCGCTGTCTGGGGTCAAGGTCGTAGCGATCCAAGCGATCTGGCGGGAGTAGGCACAAACGAAGACGCGCAAGGAACAAGGAAAATTGAACGAAAGGAGCAAGAAAAAAAATCGAATCAATCCACACTCCCCATGACGTCGGGCCAGGAGCAAAACCTTGTTACTGGCCGGATGGCCGGACATGCCGGACACTTAACAATCAGCAGCTGTTCGTATTGAATAATCCATGCTCCTTAGCTTGACAATATTGATTTAGGCCATCTATTAGTCTAGTTTGTCTAATTGTCTGCCCCTGAAAAATTTTGCCTCCGTCCCGATCCTTTCGGATGCGGCCGCGGGGGGCGTTGGCTGTGGGCGGCCGGAGCGACCGCACCAGGTCCAGGACAGCACACGCAGCCCAATCAATCGAGCTCTCCACCAGCTCCACCCCAGCATACTGCTCGGACTGCGCACCCTCACTCTGCGGAGCACACTATGCCCGGTGCAGGGCCCGCGCGGGGCTCACACACGTTCGTCGGGGACGATTTCTGACGCGTCGATGCATGCTCTACACTGTGGCAGTTGGCAGAATGATGATTTACAGCTTCTTTGTTAGAAGCCGAATGTCGTTTCTAGAGATAACACTGCACATCCTTGGCACGGTCTATCTTGGACGCCTGCCAAGAGGTCGCACGAGCAGTCACACGAGCAACATTGAGGTCGTGTGAGCGATAAGACGAAACCCGTGCTGGAATGGTGCTGTTCTCGTCTTTGAAAAGTCTTGGCTCGCATCTTTGGTGGTGGGGAAAGAAGAAGCGATGGACGCTCAGGATGTAGATCAGGGGCGAGGATCACGGTAAATAGCCCAAAAGGGAGGAATGGGGACAGGAGACCACATCGTACAGGCGGAAGACCCAAGGATTCCATTTCTTGGTGAGCGGCACGGCACGGAGGGGGCGTGTAATATCTCGTTCAGGCACGACACACGTTCGAGCAACTCTGGCCAATAGGAGGATCTGGAGCCATCTTTCCTGCATGTGGGTCGCGTGCCGGGTAGTGTCGGATAGAATTTCACCTTTTCCATGTTCCACAGAGTGGCCAGAGTGGTGCACAATCCTGGAGGACATCCACATCAGCGACGGGCGGCGCCTGCGCCGGTGCGTCGGTACATGACTGTATGCTTTGGCGAGCCAGCTTCCAAAACAGGGACTGGGGGGGAACAAAGGGGGCACAGCTGGGTGCCGTGTGGGCACGCAGATGAGTCAGGCGAACAAACTTCCAGCTTCCTGGCGTTCTGGCTCGTCTGGCAGCGCGGCAAGCTCAGCCCATGGAGACCTAAAAGATCAGAACGAGAAAAAAGATGATTACTCTTCTTCCACATCTTCATCCCCTTCACCTAGGACTTCTCGCACCTAGTGCAGTAGAGTAGACGCCGTAGACAGGCGCTAGAGCTCTCTTCTCTTCCTCTTCTCTCCATCACTGCTCCAGGCCGCCAGGTCCCCTCCCCTCATCATGTCGTACCTCCCGGACCTCGACGACACGATCCCCTCCGGGCCCAAGGAGATCGACTTCACCACCGCCCACCCCCTCTTCCTCGACCTCTGCCCCGAGGACTCGTACAACGAGGATGGTGTCTACTGGGTGAGTTGCTACGGTGATGGGGTGCCACTTGTGGTCCGTGCGGGCTTTGGAACATCTGGAACTATGGTGAATCGGGCTGCAATTTAGTGCGAAGATTGGAATGATCCTCCATCGCACGGCGACGATCGTTGCCACGCCCGTGTGCCAGCTGTACCGGTCGCATGCCCCGTACAACGTTCTCCTTCTTTCCGGCCAAAGCTAACCGCAGGCCGACATGCCCTACAAAGAGCGCCAGAAATGGGTCAACGACCAGGCCACCGCCGAGTGCAAGCGCGAGCTCAACGTCGTCTGGAGCATGTTCAAGAAGGATCCCCTTTCGCCATTCACCGCCTACTGCTCCCGCTACGTAACGACTGGTATGGGCATGTTCACGGAAGGGTGAGTTTTGAAACCAGCACTGCGCCCATTCCGCTCCGTTGCTGACAGCCAGTTACACCATTTTCGTACGTATCTTGCATCTTGTCCGCGTCCGTCCGTTGCGGAAAAGGGCGGCCTTTGGTCTTTGGACCACTTGGGACCAGTGAATGGTGCCAAGACTGCACCTGAATGTGGCAGTCGCCAGTGGCATTTTTTAATAATTCCCACTTGGTCGCCCCTTTCTCCGCAGGGACCGCCGGTGTCTTGGCATTCAGGATGATTTGCTGACAATACAGTCTATTGGTAACCTGACTGCACTCTACCAGGCCGTCTGGCCGCAGTGCTGGAAGACCCACGAGGTCTGTGACGCCAACTGGATCGCTGCCGTCTCGTACATTCAGATTATTGGTATCATTGTCGGCCAGATTGGTGTCGGTATCGAGGGCGACTGGATCGGCCGCCGTGTCGGTCTTGTCCAGGATGCGCTCATCATGACTCTGGGTCTCGTCATGCTCACCGCCTCGTGGGGTACTACCCTCAACGGCTGGGTCATCTGCTACGCTTGGTGCCAGTTCATCTACACCCTTGGTGTCGGTGGCGAGTACCCCATGACGTCGACTTCGGCACTCGAGCACAAGGCACCTTCTGGCAACGCACAGACGGATGACAAGCTTCACCGTGGCCGCAACGTCGTTCTTGCGTTCCTAATGCAGGGCTGGGGTCAGCTCCTCAACCAGGGCGTCCTCATCATCCTGCTTCTTATCTTCCACGGCGGTTCGTCGCCCCCGTACTCGAAGAAGACCGGCCAGTGGGTCTTCCGTGTCTCCTTCGCCGTCATGATCCTCCCCACCCTCTGGCTTGCCTACTACCGTTACTACCGCAAGACGTACTCGGAGTCTGCTCTCCGCAAGTCGAAGAAGAATGCCCGTGTCAACCAGTCGGGCTATGACCTCATCTCGCTCAAGCTCGTCTCGACCCACTTCGGCGGCCGTCTCTTCGGTACATGCATGGGCTGGCTCCTTGCCGACTTCCTCTTCTACGGTGCCAAGCTCTTTGCCTCGTCGTTCATCAAGGTCATCTCGCCCGGTAACAGCAGTGTTATGACCATCTGGCTCTGGAACCTCCTCAACGTCGGTGTCTCGCTTGTCGGCTACTACCTCGCTGCCTTCCTCGTCGACCACAAGTTCTACGGCCGCAAGCGTATGCAGACCGTCGGCTTCCTCTTCTGTGGTATCCTCTACCTCCTCCCCGCCATCTGGTACAAGCAGCTCCAGTCCAAGGAGCACATTGCTGGTTTCCAGACCATCTACTTCCTCGCCTCGTTCTTCCAGCAGTTCGGCCCCAACTGCACCACCTTCCTGCTCGCCGCCGAGGTCTTCCCCGTCTCGGTCCGTGCCACTGCCCACGGTCTCTCTGCTGCCGCCGGCAAGCTCGGTGCCCTCCTCCCTGCCATTATCTACAACTACATTGACTCGCACACCAAGTTCTGGGTCGTCTGCTGGTTCGGCTTCGCTGGCTGGATCACCACCCAGCTCTTCATTCCCGACGTCACTGGCCTCGACCTCCGCGAGCAGGACCGTTACTGGGCGTTTGTCCGCGACGGCCGTGCGCAGGACTACCACGGTATTGCCGTCCACCCCCGCCACCTCTCGTGGTTTGAGCGCTTCGTCCTTAAGCGTCATCGTGCGTACGACCCCGAGCTCGACCGTCAGCAGCGTGTCAAGGAGCTCCGTGTCATGTGGGAGGCGCGCCAGCAGGACCTCCTCAAGGAGCAGAGCAGCATCAAGGACGTCCAGGACCACGAGGACGACGAGCTTTCGTCCAACGCCCACTCTTTCTTTGAGCGCGAGTTCCGCGACATGGAGAAGAACGACGGCATGCCCCTCTCGCCCAAGCAGCGCCGCTTGAGTTTGTCCCAGTCCGTCGCGTCCCAGGCGCTCTAAGTTCCTTGATCCGCCATCGTGTCTCATTGTGCATTTATTATATCATCAGAGCCTGTCTCTACACTCGCATAGTTTATTCCATCTTATTTCATCTTTGGTCATGCATTATTAGGTCACAGTTATCGCGGTCCCCGGGGGGATAAGGTTGCGTTTCGGAAAGTGGGTACCGTGGTCATTCCACAAGAATGTTCCGCTGCCGTATAGCTGCAGCATGTTGTTAAGGCGTTGGGAGTTACTCATGCAATTAGTCTGTCCATTCAAGGATCAGGCATTTTGGATCGTTTCTGTTATTCAGTAAAGCATTCAGTCTCACGATATAGAGATGAGACTCAGCTCAAGTACTCTGCGCGACAGAACGAGACGAAGCTCGTGGCGGGGAACAGAAGTTTGTGAAAGTCATCAAGGTGCGATGCCCGAGTGGTTAAGGGGAATGATTAGAATCTGCTCCAAAGCTTCTAGTCCATCATTTGTCGTAAGACGCCAGGGTTCAAATCCCTGTCGCACCTGGTCTTTTTGCGGATGACTCTGTCTGTATCTTTTTACGGCTTTTATAAAAATTAGGCATGGTTTCTTAGGCGCACCAAATTTGAAAGGCGTGCAGGTGGCCCCCGAGTCCCCATGCCCGCCAGTTGTTGACTTCTTTTTCCGGATTCCCGTCATGCCCAGCCATGCCAAGTGCGACGATGATCATAGCTGTCTCGAGCTCCGAGCTTCGAGCCTCTCTGCTTTGGCATCATCCCTTCTTCGGATTCAACAATCATCACGTCGCTCGGAATCGACTGTTCCTTATCTCGTGTCCTGTAGCGGTTAATCTCGGCGCCAATCCGCCAGTCCGTCATCGCCCATCTCCGGGGTAGTCTCGTCCGCCAGTCGAGTCTCCATCCAAGTCTCGTGCCCGGAATTCAAACCCTCGTATAACCCGTAAGTCAGCTTCTTGGGCCATTTTTCCAGTTTTCCCCAGCTGACAGCAGATGACTTCCCGCCCACGAGAGCGGCACCCGTCTGCGGGGCCGTCGCGCGCCCCCGAGCGCTGTACCATCTGCTTGGCGCCGTTTGCGGACCGCTCGGCCCTGCGCTGCGGTCACGAGTTCTGCGTGAGTCGCCTGTGAAGCGTGGAGCACAGGCGTCAGAATGGCTGTCAACTGTAGAAGAGCCATCCACGCCCGCTTCCCGTTTGTCCCCATGGCGCTCGCTGACCCCAGTTCGCATGTATCGGCGTGTGGGCCAACCACTCGCGCCGCTGCCCGCTGTGTAATGCCCAGATGGGCGAGTATCTCTCGCACGGGCTAGACACGCCACCACCAACAAAAGTGCGTCCCCCTCCCCTTCTTAACCTAACAGCAGTTCTTCCTCCCGCCCCTCCCCTCGCCATTTGGTCCGCGCGCGCTCTCCCCCTCGCGCAAAGTCCGCGCAGACGCAGCCGCCCTCGCGCGCCGCCGCGAAGTCTACTCCCGGGGGCTGTGGGTAAAGCACGTAGCGAGCAACGCGTACACGGGATACCGAGCAAATCCGCCGCCGCGGGAAATGGACGCCGCGACGGCCGCGCGGGCGCGGGCCTTCCTCTCCCGTGAGATGCGCGTGTGGTTTGACGAACCTGAGCAAGCGACGGAACATGTGCTCGGATTGCTTGCGACCGCCGATATCCGTTCGCCTGTTGCCGTGCGCCTCCTCGAACCCGTGCTTGGGGACCATGCGGAACACCTCGCCCACGAGCTGTATGCGTTCCTACGCTCCCCGTTTGGCGTGCTCGAGGAATACGACGAGGTGGTGAGCTACGCCGAGGCGGGGGAACCGTTCCCTGAGGCGAGGAGGGGCAGGTCGCGATCACGGTCGAGATCCATCTCGGGGTCTGAGCGTTCGTGGTCAAGCTCGAGGTCAAGATCACGTTCTCGATCCCGGTCCCGGTCATTCTCGCCATACTCTGACGACTCGCGTTCTCCTCGTTCCCCGCGCCGCGATCTCGCGCGCGCAGACACATTCACGCCCGCCCCCGCACGCGGCGAGCGGCGGTGGGACCAGCCCGACACGTGGCTTGATCCCGAGTATGCCCGCGAACTCGCTGCGGCGGATAAGCGGCGGCGGCGGCGGGACCAGCGCACACGCCAGCGTGAAAGGCGGCGCGCCGAGAGCGGTGGAGCGGCAGGGGCTAAAGGAGAGCGGAAAGAGGAGCCGCAGGCCGCTGCGGCTGGCGCGCTGCGCGCGCTCGCTGGTGCGGGGATCGCGGTGCGCGGCGCCGCGGAACGGAGACAGAGCTTGCTGGAGCGCCTTGCAAAGGCTAAGGGCGAGGCGGCCAAGGGCGAGACCCCGCCTGCTCCCCAAGACGGCGGTGGGACGCTGCTTTCGCGTCTTGCGCCGGCAGAGCCGGAGCCGGCGAGCAAGGCCCCGCCGGCACCTGCCCCTGCGCCTGCGAATGGCGCCGGGTCAGCGGAGGAACGCGCGTCCGAGCTCCGCGCGCGCCTCATTGCCGAGCGTAAGCGCAAAGTACTCCGCGAGCAGCTCATGGCGCGGAAACGTGCCAAGGCGGAGCCTGCGCCACCGACCGAGGATGCCAGCGCTCCCGCCAAGGCGGAGACGGCGGCGGCCGAGTGATCCGAGTAGCTAGACCCATACTACACTGCCTGCCACGCCTGCCATGCCCGCCTTGCGGCGCTCACCATGTCAATGCGATGCAATTATCTATTGATGACTATGAATGCTGCGCACCGGCACGCACGTCGCGCACACCGGGCCAGCAGCACGTTCTACGCTCGCTCCACGCTACACGCCCAGACGACGTTTTGCGTCCTCGTAGACGATCCACGAGACGCCGACGGCCGGGCCGACCTTGAGGATACTTGGGAGGAGGCCCTTGTAGAGGCCGCGCCAGCCCTCGTTGCGCATGGTTGTCTGCAACACGTCCATGAATCCCGAGTACTGCTGCGGATGGCCACTCGAGCCTGATGCCTGTAGACGCGTTCGCAAGAGGTTGATCGCTGGGGGTTAGGGATGGAGCGTTTTGGTGATGCTAGCACTCACGGTATACGGTTGCGGCGCCGATCGAGCCCGAGAGCGCGCCAAACGACAGCACAGCGACGACAGGCGGCTCGTCCACGTCCATGTGTCGGCAGTACGCCGTCTTGAGCGTCTCGTACGTGCCCATGTCGATGGCACTGTAAGGAAAAACGCCGATGAGGCCGAGCTGGGGTCAGTCAAGGAGTACAAAGCACACACTCGGACTACTCACACCGAGACCACGGTAGAACGTTCGTAGTCCGCCCTCGGCCCACATTTGCCGCACGACTTTTGCAACCGCATGCCGCCCTGCGCTCGGCTCCATCTCTGACTGGATACGCGTTTTGAGCGTCTCGAGCCCGTAAATCGCCAGCTGCGAGGTGATGCCGCCAAACCCGCCAGACATGAAGCGCGAGGTGGACGAAATGTCCGCAGGGTCAGTCACCTGGTCCCAGTATTTTGCGAGGAACTTTTTCGACTGCTCGTAAGAGACAAACTTGATGGCCGACTCGGGGAGGATCTTCATGACGTTCAGGCCGTTGCCGACCCAAAAGGCGCGCACACCCCCGCCCTCGCGGTAGATGCGCACGACGGCGTCCCACAGGTGCGCGACCCCGCGAAACGGCGATTTCGACGCGCCAGACGGCATATCTGTGGATGTAATGAGGTAGACCTTCAGACGGTCGAATGGTGCAGTTACTGTCCGCGATACGCCGCCCGCGATGCCGCCCGCCAGGAGGAAGCGCCACGCCTCGTTGCGGTGTTCCGTGATCAGCTCGTCCTCGGTGTCATCCATCACATCAATCGTGTCGTCAAGGTCGTCCACCGGGGAATCGTGCTTCTCGTGGGGTAACAAGAATCCTGCCGCGGTGGAGTGTTCTGGGGATCCGGGGGCTTTTGGGAACGACACGTTCAGATCACCGTCCTGGTTTACACGTGCAGCGCCGCGGCCGTCGCCATACCGCTTGTGGACCTGGTAGAACTTGTAAATCTCATTCGGCGTTGCCTGGCGGGGGAGCATGAGCAGAAAGTCGCGGAACTCTGGGAAAGTGACGGTATTCGAGTCGTTGCCGGACAAGAGTCGAACGACATCCCGCACGGTGGTGGGAGTGAGGTTGACGCCATTCTGCGACAGCGCCGCACCCATCTCGTGCACGTCGAGCACACCATCCCCATTGCTGTCAAGCTCCTGGAACATGTCCCAGAGATGGCGCTCCTGGTCCCACAGATATTTTCTGGATTGTCAGTCAATCTCACTTTTACGCTCCAGTTTTTCGTCACCGGTGACTCACCTAAATGCCTTCCACGAGATGCCTTTTTCACGCACTCCCGGGCCCTCACCCGGCTCGAGGTCATCAGCACCGCCCCAGAGGAGGGCATCGGGCCGCCGTTCCTCGCACCGCCGCACCAGCTCCTCCTGGTACAGTATGCGGAGGCGGGCAGCACGCTCGGGGCTCAGGGCGGTGAGCGTGCCCTGTCCCGGGAGGTGCATGCGCGCCGTGTCCGTGGGCCCGTCGCCATCTATGGACGGGAGGCGGGGAAGGGATTGCCAGAGAGAGCGGAGTTTCTGGGCGCGTGCGGCCGAGCCCTCGGACGCGCGAAAGTCAGCGAGCGTCGGCGGCTCCTGGGCGAGGTCGGCGCCGCGCGGCTCGCGCAGCGACACGTTTTGTGTCTTGACAACGGGGAGAATCGGGGTCGAAGTCTCGTCGCGCGGCGCCGATGGCCCCGCGGACGAGGACGACGCTTCACTCATGCTGGACAGACTGGGGTGGGCACTGAGTGCCAGAGACGCGAGGCGCGAGGCAGCAGCGCGGGTAGTGGGTGGATGAGGTCGTCCTGCGTGCTGTGTTGCAGAGGATGCCGGTTCGTCGTCTATTTCCTCTCTATTCTTGTTTTGTATGCAGTGTCGTACACGCTACCATTTACACTGGGCATGCACCGATAAACTGAGAAGGAGCGCGTGGCGAGATCGAGATATCGATATCGCTGATCGATCGGATCCACCGGAAGAATTTGACGGAGCCTGAAACGGCGGCGGCAGCGTGCAGCAGCTGCAAGCGGTCGACCGGTGCGTGTGGTGGGCTGGAAGGAATGGGCGAAACAAGTGGTTGTGGAGAGGGACGGAGGGTGATGAGGAGCGGTGGAGCGGTAGTGAGTAGATTGTGAGTTGTGGTGAGTGTGAGGTGAATGGCAGAGAGTAGAGTGTGCAAACTGTTGTGCCTTCAAACCACAGGCCACCCTGTGTGTGTACGCTGGCTGGCAAAAGGGAATTCAGCCAGCCAGCCAGGAGAGCCGCAGAGCCCAGGGTGCGCAGAGGCGGAGAGCAGGCAAAACGGGAAGCGCCAGGCTGTACGCTATGTACGCTGTATGACGCGTCTGCCCCGCTGTGCAACTGCAAAATCTATAACTACACCCTGCTCCCTGATTGGCTGCACGCCGCTTAATGCCGAACACCACTGCTAGTAGTACAAAGTAGCAACCAGATAGCAACAGGGTGATCAGGTGACAATGCAGGCGATCTTAATCGGGTGCAGCTCATTGATCATTCTGTTCTTCTCGCAATGCATATCGTACAGGAGAGCATGATGCTAGAGTATGCATAGACAGCACATAGCATTCTCCCGCGTTGCCATTGGGACACAGGAGTAGTCGGGGTCACTCTTGTGCCTCTGTGCCTCTGGGTTTGGGTGGAGGTGGAGGTCTGCCAAGGAGAAAAGTTGGTCCGCAATCAGCGCCACCCAAAGATTGTGGCCACCGTGGACGGTGCATGGCGAACCGATCGTTTGCACCATGGCCCCTCACATCCGTACTGTATACATCGTGTATCCGCGCAGCTGTGTTGCAACTTGACTTCTTCTTTCTGTTCACTGCGAGACTCAATGCCTTACACATGTCCCAGGCCGGAATATACGAATTGCGGAGCGTACCCGAGCCAGCACGCCAGCACGCCAGGAAAGCGACATCGATCATGTGGCGTCCCGCGACGGCGAGCTCGTCCGTCATCCGAATGAGAAGGTGCAAGGTGGGACAGATCCGGACCAGACTCATCCGGTTCTCCCAGATCTCGAACAGGAGGCGCGCAAGTTTTACAGTACACAGTAACCACGAATCGATTCACAGCTTCGCAACGTGCGACATGGAACACGGTACATGGTACATGTGCCAACAGTCCCACACGTGTATGGTAATTGGGAGTCTCGGCCCGCACGGACAACGCGAAGATCATGCTGTTGCGCTCGTTGCTTGCACTGCCGCGCGGCGCGCCGTGTGCCGTGGGGTATCGCCGTCTGGGACATCTGTGGCTCGCATGCGGCTACGGAAGAGGGATTCATTGATTCTGACATTCCATTGATATTGAAACTTACACAACCTTGTACTGAAACTACCTGCGTACTCGTATCTATCATACTGAGCCTTCATTTTCTTTTCCCCCTCTGCTTGACCTCGGTGTTACGACTCTCGCGACGAGTCGGCGGAACGGCGCCGGCGCCGGCGCGCATGTCCTGTCGAGAAGTGTGTGAACGGTTGATGCGGCTGGGGCTGGTGTGGGGGGTGCTGCTGCTGATACTGATACTGCTGGTGCTGAGGTTGGTGCTGATACTGCTGGGGTTGCAGGTATTGATGCTGGTGATGGTTTTGCTGGTACTGCTGGTTTGGCTGATACTGATACGCAAACTGAGGCGGAATGCCCTGGAACGAATACTGAGGGACGTGGTACTGGTAATACTGCTGTTGGAAGCGCGGCGGACACGGGCGCACACGGGGCGCAAAATCTGGCGCGAGGGGACTAAGCCCGTGGTCGAGAGACGGCGTGCTCGCCGTGCTGAGCGCCTGCCCGGGAATACCGTCAAAGAGGACGTGGTGCGGCGCGTGCGGCGGAAGCGATACGGGGAGGGGAGCGTCCTGGAGCGCGCGCATGGCGGCCTCGTCGCCCGCGTAATACGCTTTTGTGCGCGCGTACATGGCCCCGACGTAGGTCGCGACTGCCGGCGCCGAGGGATGGCCGGGCGGCGTGGTGGCGAGTATGGCGGTCAGATGCGTGTGCAGGACCGCGAGGGCTGGTGTCAGTGACGACGGAGGGGGGGACGTACTGGTTTCTAGAGTCATGGTTTCTTGGGTCATGGTGTTGTGTAGTGAGTGGTTGGCGTGGGAGGGTTATTTATGCGCTGGGGCTCTAGGAATTGGGACGGCGAGCGCTGTCTGTTCAGTGTCTATCTGGCGCGAGCGAGAGTCATGAAGGGAGAGTCATGATGGCGTCCAGGTTGTCTATCATCCCCCATCGCAAGCTTGTTACTGATTCGCGCCGGTCGCGACGCGAGGTAGAGGGTGCGGTCGAAGAGTCGCGTCTCGTCGGGCGCGCCGTGTCGCTCCTTCATTCCCCATCTCTGGTATGCTGTGCCGTGTGTGAGTGATGCGGATGAGTTCTTCAGGAGACAAACAAATATCCCACAAAAAAAAATCAGCAAAAATACACAGACAAACAATCAACATATCAACCATCGCCACACCACCATCCCATCCCCCATCCCCTAAAGACACTAAACTGTGTACATATACAACGACGCGCACCCATTATCTGGTATTCTACTGGAACTTGGACTTGATCGGGAGGCAGAGCACGGCACCGAGCACACGGCGCACCCACGACACTTTGCCAGCCGGGGGCGAAGGCGTCGGTTGGCCGAGGGAGCCAAACTCGTCCACTCGGATTACGGCGGACTCGGCAGACTCGTCGATTACAGACTCTTCGGACTCGGACTCGAAGCCGCCACCGGCCTCGGCGATCGTCGACAGGATCTCCACCTCGTCTCCCACCCCCGCCTCCTTCACATACCCCTTGTCCAGATCCGCATGGTACGCATCCAGCATATCCTCGACAAGCACCATCTCCGCATCCGACATTGGCATTCCGGCGCTGGCGCGCGCGAGGGCCGCCATCGCGGAGGTCAGGGAGATGAGGGAGAGCGTTTGGGCGAGCGTGCCTGGGCGCTTGAGGGCCATAAAGGCGTTGCGGAGGGCGGCGAGGTTGTCTGGTGTGAGGATGTATTTTTGGGGGTTTGTTTGGTTCGGGATTTGAATAGAGTATTGGGTGACGGATATGGGTGATGGATATGGGTGATGCTCACCGAGATCATCGGACATGGTGCGGTAAACCGTGATGGGTTGGCTTGACTGGCTGAGGCGAGAGGATGGAGTGATGGGGAGGATGTGAATGAGCAGTGGCAAGAGATGAGGGAGTTTGACGGAGCAAAGGGTTATATACACAGAGCAAAAGCAGTCGTGCCCGAGAGTACTCAGAGTAAAGCCAGACGTGCCCGAGAACAAAGAGGTCATG
The DNA here is from genome assembly GCA_025531455.1 of Apiotrichum sp. Y4204. Taxonomy (NCBI): domain Eukaryota; kingdom Fungi; phylum Basidiomycota; class Tremellomycetes; order Trichosporonales; family Trichosporonaceae; genus Apiotrichum; species Apiotrichum sp. Y4204. The sequence continues at coordinate 745,004 of JAMYHL010000006.1, read as the reverse complement.
TCCATAAACACACGCGCCCACACGGGCGGGTACGCCGGGCTGGGACTGTTTCCCCCTGTCGGGGGCCTTGAGCACACATGAGGATAATGCGACGCAGCAGTCGGCGTTTTAGGTACCATGAGTAGTCACAGACCAACAAAAGACGTGTCAGCTGCGGCCCGGCGGAGACGTCAGTGAGCGCTGCGTTTCTTCGTTTGGTCCTTGTTCATGCATCGAGCTCCATGGAACCATCGACACTTGGATCAGTACCGTCAGTACACCATCAGCCTCAAGGCGCACATTTACATGCCCCTTGGCTTTTTATGTTATAATCTAATTGCCACGGTCCACAAACAACTCGACGCGACGTGCCACAGATGATAATGATGGTTGCATGACAATTAGACGGCCGCCAGACGGCGCGTGCAGCGGGGCTGCACAAGAACTGGATCGAGGATCGAAACGTTTCAAAACAAAAAATGGGTGGGGATGGACAATGGAGGGGGATGGATGGATGCGCTGAAAGAAACACGGTTAGGAGGCGCGGCTTGTCAGAGGCGGGGCCAGGCGCCGGGGCCTGGGATGCATTCGGGGTATATGGTGGTGGATATGGGGTGGATGATGGGGACGACGTCTAGCGTCTATGACTCTTTGCGGAACTCTTGTGTTGTTAGCAACTGATGATTCCACATGTTAGTTAGCAATACGCACCGACCAACACCGAGTAGATCTGGTTAAAGGCCATGTAAATCTCCTCGCGGACCTTGGCACCGGTGAGAACAATCTTGCCCGAGACGAAAATGAGAAGCACGACCTTGGGCTTGAGCATGCGGTAGATGAGGCCGGGGAAGAGCTGTGTGTGAGCGGGCTTTGAACTGTCTACTTGTTAGCCTACCTCAGGCTCGTAAGAACTGAAAGCACCATGGCTGAACGCCAGACCTTCCAGACGGATCGGGAACTTGACGTCGCACGAGCCGACAATGTTCTGGATCTTGAACTCTGCAAACTTGGCGTCGAATCCCAGCTTCTGAATGATACGCGCGTACTTGCGCGATGCGAGACGCGAGTCGTCTTCGCTCTTCGCACCGGTGACGACCATCTTACCCGACGCGAAGATGAGCGCCGTCGTCTTCGGGTCACGAATACGCATAACCACGGCGGCGAAACGCTGCATATCAGACGTGTCCACTCGCTGCCAATACTCACCTTTGGGTTGTACTCGGCATTGCGGGCGTGCAGCGCAATGGTTTTCAAGTCCAGCCTGCACTCGAGGTTGACCGTGGCGACAATGTTCCTGTCCGGTTCACCACTGCACAAACAAACACACAGCAAGTATACCTACTGGAGGACTGGGACCACTCCCTGCACGGCGGTGATCTCGGGTACGCTCGCCGGCGCACGAAGGGGGGGCGCGGTCGACTTGCCGTACGACTCCTTTTCCTTCTGCGACTCGTCGTTCGACGACGACGCCACGGCGTTGGAGCTCGAGGCCGTGGGTACTGCGAGGCCGGACATGATGGCGAGGGGAAGCGGGGGAGCGAGGGGGGATGGGATGCAGTCAAGGAAGCCGGAGAGTGGGTGGGTGGGTGAGGTGGGTAGGTGTTGTCGGTGTTTGGCTTCCTTTCGTTGGTGTTGGGTGGCGACCCTGGTGGGAGAAGATGAGAATTCTCTCTCTGTCTGAGGTGTTTTTCTCGGGCGTCCCCGACCAGCCGGGACTACGCTGTGCTCGCTGCTAGCGGCTAGCTGCTCGTGTGCGGCGCGGGCTCGTGACGCCGGGGATGCTTGGAGTGGATGATGGCGAGGAGCCGGTGGGCGCGTCAAAGGTGGTGGTGATGAGTGATGGAGTGGTGGTGAAATGGGGCTGGCTGGCGGATGGGCCAGTTGGGGCAGCAGCAAGGGGGGGATTGGAGAGAGGTGGATGGTTCTGGGGCCTTTATAGGGGTTAGGGACTATATATACTCCCGCCATCCACCAGTGGGGCAACATTGTATTTCGACTTGAAAAGATTGCACAACAACGGCGAATAGCTCCAAGTGATCCAGTGACTCGCAGTAGCTGCAGCGCGCAGTATGCCAGAATTAGCATAGGCTGCGAGTCAGAGATTAGACGACAGCTAGCAGCTGCTAAATGCATGATGAGCCACTGCTAATGCATAACTAGGCGGGACGCGCCGGTATCTAGCCATGCATTGGTCAAAACACCTTCATAGGCCAATCGGCCATAATCCATGCCATAACGCATACATGGTACATGGTAAGACCATACTGCTGCGCTGCTGCAATACTACTGCTACATCGCTGCAGATATTAGCAGTTTTGACATGGAACAACGTCGTTGGCGGTTGTCTGTCATTCCTCAGGACTGCCGAGATTACTGAGGTCCGCAGTTCGCCTCATGTTTGTACCCCTAATGTCCAATGTTCATCTCTTGCGTCCAGTCACGACGGCCCATCATCGACCTCAACCTCGATACATGAATGCTAAACTACTGCTGATTCTCCCACTTCCTAGAGCTTGCCCTTCATCTCGCGGTCCGCCTGGTCAGCCTTGCGCTTCACGTCGGCCTCGGCCCTGTCCGCCTTGTGCTTGATGTCGGCCTCCGCGCGCTCCGCGGCATTCTTCGCATCCGCAGCGCCGAGCTTGGCCTTGTGCGCCGCATCGTCCGCCATCTCCTTCGCGGATCCCTCCATACGCCCAACAGCCTCGGCCGCATCACCCGCCTTCTCCGCAGCAACCTTGGCCGCGTTGTCGAGGCCCTTTTGCGCGCTCGACGCCGCATCCTTCACCTTGTCGGCAACCTGGCGTTAGTCATGAACAAGGGGGAAAACTCACAGTCTCGGCAGCGTCCTTGACAGTGTCGGTGAACGTCTTGTTACGGGCCGCGGTGGTGCTGAGGCCGCGCGAGGCGGTGGCCGCGAAGCGGGGGCCGGCGACGGCAGAACGGAGAGCAGGGAGAAGCATTGTGTGTGTGTGTTGTTTGAATGTGGTGCTGGGAAACTCGATCCTGGGAACTTTGCTGAGCACGCTCCGCGTCACGGCGGTTTATATATACGAGACCGAGTGCACCCACCCAGAAGGTACATGAAGCTCAGCATTGCTGCATCATGGCAACATCGACGTCATACTGTGGGTCGCCCGGCGTCATATCTATCCAGCACGTCATGCCATCCCACCCGCTGTTCTGAAGTCCCGCTGGTCTGGAGTCCTCATTCCAAGCAACTAAAGATAGAGGTACGGTGACGCGATGGAGCTGCTCAGGCCGAGACGGGGGCCATGGAAGAGCGCTCGGAGGCTTGTTACAAGTGCCACAAGACACTGCGACCGGACGGCACTCTACTTCAACCACCGCAGTTTCAGCGCAGCATCAGCTGCAGGTAGGAATCTTGCCGAGATAACTTCTTGAGCTCAAACAGGATCCCAAACAGGGTCCACTAGTGTTGACGAAACTACTATCTTCATGCCGCAGCCAAGATCATTCTGACATTGCTCTTCATCTTGCTGTATGTTCTTGCGCGAGACACCACCACTTCGTCAGAGAGATGGTCAAGCGCAACGCAATGGAGGACGCAGGTTACCACACTGGCCCACCCCACTACCCATCTAACCCCAGTGTGCTTCGCGCCCCATGATTCCCGCCCCCCGTTGCAGGAAAGACATCTTGAATTTTGTCCTCTATTGCATCTAGATACGACTGACGAGGTAATCCAGAATTCAGGCCGATTCAGGCTCGGCCTACGCGCGCAGTCTCTTGACGCCCTGGCCTACGTATATCCATCCGCCTGGTCAATCATAGTGTCCGGTGTCTAGGATGGAGTCTCGATGTGGTCGTGAAAGCCATGCATACTGATGTGAGCCCCGAGTGGTCGCGGACGCACACTCACATAATCTACAGCCATGCGGGGTGGTTAGTCCGAGTCCGAGGCGATGTCGTTGGGGTCGATAATGTCGTCGTCGTCTGCGGTCAGCATGGGATAGCCGCACACATTTACCATTCGCGACATCGTCCGCGGACGCGACCATGGTGGACGCGAGTGCGCGCCGCAGCATACTGCGGACCTTCTCGTCGTCCGACTCGGGATCGACACCGGCGTGCCACGGGGGCAGTGCGTCTCCAGGACGATCATTGCGCCTATTCTTGATACTGAGAGTTAGAAGAGTTCTCGGATCCCCAACAGACATACAGTTGGTCCGCACCAGCCTCGAGGAGCGATCCCACTGCTGTCAGCTGTGTCACCTGTGGCCCACCTACCGAGATACAGCCTCATCCCCGGGTGGTCCTCCCATTTCTGGCGCACGGCAATGTGCAGTGGTGTGTCGCCAGCCAGACGGTTCCGGACATCGGGATCACAGCTGTCGTGCGCAAGAATGTGCTCGAGGACATCGGTCGAGCCGTTCATGACGCTGCGGTTAGGTTGAGTCAGGTCAAGAAACCTACGCATAGTGCAGTGCTAGAAGCAACGTCAGTGTCCATCAGAAGATCAGTGTCCGCCTTCCCTCACCCGTGTTGCCCAGCCTGCCGCAGTGTCAGCGCTCGGTCCTCCAGCAGTGCGCACGACCTACCCGTCCGGAGTGTTCACGTCGTCAAGAAGCTCGAGCGCCGAGCTGAGCAGCTCCTCATTGTCCGTCTTGGCTGCGGCGAGAAGGCGCTCGTCTGCGGATCAGTTGCATGCATAAAGTTGTGACCGGTGGAGATGGCCGTCGAGGTCGGCTGCTGCACTGGGCAGTGACCGCTGCTGCGAAGACTTACTCGCCGAAGCACCGTCTCCCGACTCTGCAGGCGGCGGTGGCGGGGCGGAGCGCGAGGGAGCTTTGCTCATATCTGGGATGGGATTGGGGTGGTTGTTGTTATTGTTGTTGTTGTTTAAAAGGAGGATATGTATGGAGGGGTGGAGATGGTGGTGGCCTGGTGGTGTGCGTTGGACAATTGGCGCGTGCGCATTGCCATGATGCGTCGATGCGTGGGCTGCCAGCCAAGACAGAGAGGGAAGGGGGACGGACTCCACCGGTCTACGGGACTGTGGCCAGGTCTAGAGAAGGGGCATCAGAGCACAGAGCGCAGGGGGCACAGGGGCACAGATCGGCAGCACCACGTGTGCCTGACTGGGCGAGAAGCCATAAGCCATTATGTATTGCCATTGCACACACACCCAAACTACGTCATCGACCCTTCCATTCTGGCCCTTGTCCGTTGTCGGACAGAGCAGCTCCGCTGAACGCTGCCATGACAGTCACCATTCCCACCCAAATGACAAAACGAGACTACAGCAAAGGCAAGCAGCAAGGAGCTCTTTAGTACCCAGTCTCGTTTACCATCCGTTCTCGCTCTCTCGTGACCACATTATATACACAACTCGTTCGCATCAACTTTCTCCTCTACCTTTTGCTTTCAATCGCGCATCCACATCGCCAGCATGGAACACCCCTCGACCGCGTCCCCCGTCATGTCCCGCGTCCACTCCGAGTCGGGCACAAACCCCGTGCCGTTCTCGAGGTGCGCTCTTGCGATTCCGCGAGTTTTGAACCGTGTAACTGACATCCAGACCCGCATCGCCGTCTCTGCGCGCAGTAAGCGCATCCATTCAACTTGGACTGACCCCAGGCGCGCTACGCGTTCGTCGGCCTCGGCGAGATGGGCAAGCGCATGGCGGTCAACTTTGCGCGCTCGCTGGTTGACGCCGGCCTGCCCCCGCTGCTTGTATACAACCGCTCGCCCGAGGGCGTCAACAGGTTCAAGGCGTGGGCCAAGGACAAGGAGCTCCCGGAGGACGCGTACACTGTCGTGAACGACCTCCAGGAGATTGCGAGAGTGTGCGTCTGGATGCGATGGCAGTACTTACAGCAGGGCAAACCTCATTGTCACGTCGCTCAGCAATGACGAGGCGGCCGAGTCGGTGTACGAGGAGCTCTTTGCGGGACAGGAGGTGGGTAGTGGAATAACGACCAGTCTGACCATAGGCCGGGTCAGCCGCTCCAGCCGGCGACTTTCACAAGACCATCTTCGTGGACACCACTACCGTAAGTGTGGCAGTTCCGAGTGGCTCTTACTCCAGACATACCCCACGACCGCGGGCAAGCTTGAGCGCACCGCGTCGTCGAAACCCAACCGCGCGTTCGTCGCGTGTCCCGTGTTTGGCGTGCCGCGCGCAGCTGAGAAGGCGGACCTCATCCTCGGCATCTCGGGCGACTACCGCGCCAAGAAGGTCGCCGCGCACGTCCTCTGCCCCGCAATCGGCAAGAAGGTCATGGACCTCGGCAGCAATGTCGAGCGCGCGCTCTCCTTCAAGTAAGCCGCGCACAAGTACGCTGTACTCTGTCTCTAACCGCAGACTGGTCGGGAACGCGCTCGAGCTCGGCTTCATCGAGCTGATCGCCGAGTGCTTCACGCTCGCGGACCAGGCCGGTGTCGGCTCGGACCAGATCGTCGAGCTCATCCGTCTCCAGCACGCGTCTCCCGCGCTTGTGCGTTACTCGGAGCGCATCAGTAAGAACAAGTTTGACGCGACTGGCGGATTCAACCTCGCGGGCGGCATGCAGGATGCGCGCCACATCCGCCAGCTCGCCGACTCGCACAATGTCCCCATGCCGGCTATTGATCTCGTGGGTTTAAGAGAAGCTGCGTCGCGCTGACAGAAGGCACACCAGCACATGATCACCGCGCGCGCGCAGGGCGGCGACCAGCTCGACTGGACCGCCCTCGTCGGCGGGCAGCGCATGGCCGCCGGTCTGCCCCCCTTCGCTGGAAAGGTAGGTGTGAATACTCGATATGACTGACAGTAGACTCGCGTCGAGAAATGGGAGGAATAGCTGCGCTCTCGCGTTGTCCGTCTCTTGTAGTCAATAGTTCTATGTGACCCCGGTGTTTGATATCGTCTCATCGTGGGCGGATGTCCGCGTTGCGCCTGAACAATGCCCATTGAGGGCTCTCGCAACATGATGAACACTGTCAAACGGTTGACACGGCAGGTCACTTGTTGAACCAGGATCCCTGAGTGACCACGCTCCCCAGTCGTCTACATCGTCATCCGCTCGGCGTCGTTCCCCTGCTTTCTAGCCGCACATGAGGAACGTTCCCCGCATCACTTGTCTCGGCACCTGGCGCCATTCCCGCAGACCAATCATTCTCTCTCATCTTCCCCCATCCCCATCGCACAAATCCCAGAGTTCAGTGTATCAGAGGCCGTACGAGCCTCATGCATGCCCCACTACCGTACACGCCCCACTACAGCCATGGACCGCAAGATTACTCGTCGGGGACAACAATCTCGCCGGCGTCAATGGCCTCAATGATGTCGTGAGGGGGACGGCCGTCGACGGTGCAGCCGACCGACTGGGCGGTGCCGAGGATCTCCTTGACGCCACCAGCGAGGGTCTTGGCCATCGACTTGTGGGCCATCTTGCGGGCAACCTGCGGGGTCAGTTCCGTCCTAATACGCGAATTGTGACTTGGCAGAGATGCCTCTCTTAACCACGCGATGACACTAACGTTGTAGATCTCGTCAAGGGGGATGTTTCCGGAGTGAGCAATGTTCTTCTCCTTCTTGCGGTCACGAGGGGGCTCCTTGAGGCACTTGATGACGAGCGACGAAGCCGAGGGAACGACCGAGACGGTAGCCTGACGGTTCTGGATGGTGAGCTGGACGGTCACGCGGAGACCCTTCCAGTCGCCAGTAGCCTTGGCAATGTCTTCTCCGACCTTCTTGGGCGACTGTGCGTGTTAGTACAAAGCGGCACGAGTGATTGCAGGCTGGCTCCCACTCCACATCGATACGCTCTCCAGCGTCACCTTCGGGCCTTCCGCAAATTCTTGCCTCTCACTCCTCGGCGCATGCCTTTCTCCTGCCCCAGCCAGCCTGTCCGCCGCAAACTTACGAGACCAAGAGGACCGATCTTGGGGGCGAGAGCCGAAGAGGCACCAACCTCACCACCGACGGCACGGAGGTAGATGATCTATCCAGAGAAGCGTCGCGAATCGGGGCAGATCGAGAACATCACGAAACCAGAGTGGACGGTCGCAGGCACAGAGTTCGCCATATCGCAAGTCATGAATCGCGGTGAATCGGAGCGCGAGAAATCGAGAACACGAGCACGGCGCGGAACGAGTAGAGCAGAACGCGGTAGGTCGAATCGAGAGACACGCAGCGTCAGCATCCCATAACACATGCTCCAGGTTCGCCCGTCACCAGTCACCGTTCCAGCCGCCATATCGTTCCTTTCTCCCTCTCTTCCGCGGAGACGGTTCTCGGGAGCGCGGCGATGGCGATGGCGGCGGTGACGGCGACGGCGACAGCATGCTCACCTTAACCTCGCTGGGGTCGAACTTGGGCGGCATCGTTACGGTTTTTTTTTAGTGGCGGTTGGCGGACGAAGCAGTAAGGACAGAAGAGCGGTCGAACTGGCAGCGACGCAGCGAGGACGGACAGTGAGCGAGCGAGCAGCCAGCCAGCCACTGGGCGGGGGTTGGCTGGGCTGGCTGGCTACAGCCTGGCTGCTGGCCGGGGAAGCACTCCTCGTACAGACAAGTTCCCTGCATCTGCCAGCCAGGCTGGGTCCCCACTGTAGCCATTGCAGCTCCACTGTACGACTACGAGCCAAGCCAGTGGAGAAAATTCCTATGCTGGGCAACGGAGGCAGATGGAAGTCACAAACTAGACAATTTGATGGGTGAGTTGGGGAATGAGGCTATAATGCCGAAAACTGAGGGTAGCCACGTTGTGTGGCACATATTTTTCAACCACGACCAGTCAAAGGTGTGGTGGAGCTACAGTGGGCCTGGCGGGGGAGGAAGTTTTGCCACATACGAATTTCTTCGGCAATATTCTCCAAACGCTCAAACGCCGTTCAAGAATCAGTTTTCGACACTCACCGCCCAGGGACCCTCACCCAGGCTGCACCCACTCTGGCAGCAGTAGTGTAGCGCCTTGCCAGCCAGCGTCGCAGGGCTGCCCGGCGTGTGGTCCTGCCTGCTCGCTGGGTGCCAGTGTGCGGGTGCTGTTGCACCACATTCTTGTTCAAAGTCTGTTGAGCCTCCTCCCTATCCTTCAAGGACAAACGACAAAAAGTAAGTGCACGAGTAGGGTGCTCACGCAGCGAGAGAGGGCGGAACGACATGGAACGCATCGACAACGGCAGCGAACGGCGGTGGTGCGATAGACGCCCGACGGGTGCGATATTCCGCGCAGACGACTTCGCGAAACGCTCGGTCAGACGATGAGAAGAAAGACTGGCGGCAGATTGCGACGGACGAAAGGGCTTGAGATGGCCTTGACGCACTGCGGCCATCTGCTCACCATCTGTCATGAACGACGAGGAGGCTAGTGCATGAGCGTTATCGCTCGGTGCAGTGCGAATTCTTGAACTTGTCGGCACCGACCTGCGCACTTATCACCACCGATGCCGATCAGCCAACTGCCAACACCGCGCGCCGTCGTCCCGCTCCTCTCTCGAATGCACAGCCCCCTCTCGTCTCCCTTTGTTGAGCGACCACTAACCTCACAGTGGGTGCCTACAAGTACCTGGCCGCGCTTCAGCACCACAAGCAGAGCGATGTTCTCGCTTTCCTTGCCCGCGTTCGTTGCTGGGAGTACCGCCAGCTTGCGGTGATCCACCGCGCGTCGCGCCCCTCGCGCCCCGACAAGGCCCGCCGCCTCGGATACAAGGCCAAGCAGGGCTACGTTATCTACCGTGTCCGTGTCCGCCGCGGTAACCGCAAAAAGCCCGCCCCCAAGGGTGCCACCTACGGCAAGCCCGTCCGCCAGGGTGTCAACCACCTCAAGTACCAGCGTGGTCTCCAGTCGACCGCCGAGGAGCGTGTTGGCCGCCGCTGTGGCAACCTCCGTGTGTGAGTAGATTTTGGAAGCGTTATATGTTGTGGCACCAGGCCCTAACATCTAGCCTCAACTCGTACAACGTCGCATCCGACGGTGTCTACCAGTTCTACGAGGTCATCCTTGTCGACCCCTCGCACAAGGCCGTCCGCCGCGACGCCCGCATCAACTGGATCTGCAACCCCGTCCACAAGCACCGCGAGGCCCGTGGCCTCACGGCCGAGGGCAAGCGCAACCGTGGTCTCGGCAAGGGCTCCAAGTACAACCACACCCCCGCTCGCGCCACCTGGCGCAAGCACAACACTCTCTCGCTCCGCCGCTACCGTTAAGCGTCGTCGGCTGCTTCCCGCTCGGTCTGAGGCGCCCGTGGCCAAGAGTCGGGTCGAGGAAGAGTCTGCGTTCGCTTGCGTGCCGGTTCGAAGAGTGGCTCGTGGTCTGCAGCCACACTGGGGATGCATTGTGTACATTCTCGTTGAGAATAATTGTAACAGCGAGCTGCGTCGAGCACAGAAGCACTGCGAGCAGGAGATCAGGAGACTTGTTGCTGAAAGCTGCAGATTGAGATTTTGGGCGTCTATCCCGGTACAGTCACGTGACGACTCGAACTACAATGAAAGCCTCATCTCACCTCACTAACCCATCGATGTCGGTCGACTGGGATGATTGACCTCTTGTGCTGACAGAAATCTGAAGGAAACCCAGCGGATCCCGCCAGCACGTTCGGCACCGCGCAACACATTACAGGATACATCAATGTGCTAGTCGTGGACTATGAAAAACGGCTCACTCTGTTCAGGTTTCTCAGGTTTGCCCACTACGATAGCTAAACCATGACTATACTGCACACTCTGGACTACTTGGCTCTTCAACTCATCTTCCCCGCCAGACTCCGGACTATGCCTACTCGTCCATCGCCGCATCAATGTCGTCATCGCCCTCCCCATCGTCACCTTCCTCTCCGTCACCTTCCTCTCCGTCCTCTTCATCGAGGTCCCCTTTCTTCCGAGAAACGAGTCTATCAAATGAGGCGCCGGCCGCAGCGTCCGCCTTCAAGAGGTAGTCGAAAATGACAGCGAAGTCCTCAGTTGTGAGACTGTAATACTTGTCTTCGTCGACGTAGAAGTAATCAATGAGGGGATGGTTGTCGAGCTCGTCCCAGGCCGAGACGATCGTCTCGTCGAGATTGTACGTTTTCCTTAATATATCGTTCACATCGTCGGAGTTGATACAGGACACTTCTGTCCCCTCGACTCGACAGAAGCAGCCCATTGACAGGCTCACAATTGCCTTGTAAAGTCGGTGGAGTTGTGAAGGCGGCAGGGGGTCGTCGAGGGCCATGTACGGCAGACCCGACATCTCGTCGTAGTAAAAATCGACGCCTTCTATGCCAAACTCGACGACGTCCATCAATGCTTCTTGGTACTCTTCTGCGTCAACAGTACGTTGGGGGCATTGCTAGGAGCAGACTCACCTGGAGCTATCAGTGCGAACTCGAACGCGACGTCGTCAAAGGGGAGGACGGGTGGATACCCATGGATGCGGAAAACGAGCTGGATAATGTTGAGAAGGAACGCATCGTCGGAGCTCTCGACTGACGAGGCGTCGGAAGGAGCCGTTATCGTTGCTGGCATCGCGGACGTGTTGGGAAAAGTTGCGATAATATGATCTTGATTGGAACTGAGTGGGAAAAGAAAGTGATGAGCGAATGTGAGAAAATGACCGACCGGCGCGATCGGGGTACTGGCCACTGGGGGTGATGTGTGTTGACGTGTATTGCTGTGTGATCCGTGATTGTCGGGTGTGTGTGTCTTATGAAATTGGAATCATCATTCGCGCGTCCAGTAGGATTGTCGCCCTCCCTGTTCTGGGCCTTCTGGGCGACTGGTGCTTCTCTAACAATATGGCTGACGTTCATACATACTGTACATTGCGATCTTCAACGTTGTTCTATCGGTCTCGTCTCTTTGTGCTCTGCTCTCGGTGATCTGCCGTGCTCTCGGATATCGCGACTCGCGGCTTCTTGGAGAACTCGTCGTGGGAGTTATGCGAACATCGTCAACCTCATTATACCTACTGTTCGATTTCGTTGTCGTTCATGCCGACCGCGAGAACCGAAAGGACTCAGGCGTGCTCGGTCATCAAAATCGCCATCGCCATCGCCAGATCGTTGTCGTGCATCTCGGGGTCCGCCATCGCCCCCGGCGTCTTCCTTCAATATGAGGCCCTTAATGGCATCGAGACGGTAGATATGGGCACCGGCAGCGCGATCCGCCTCATCGAGGTACTTGGTGATCACGTTCACGTCCGAGGTGGTGAGGGTGGAGACCTTGCCGTCGTCGGTGTAGAGCGCGTCAATGAGAGGGTGGTGGTCCAAATCCTCGAGACGGTAGATCGGAGGGTGCTCGTCGAAGAGGCAGTACATTGGGCGAAGAAGACCGTCGATCTCGGAAGCGAGGACGCACGGGACCTTTGCACCGCCGTCGCGGGGAATGAAGCAGTATGGCGACCTCGTGATGACCTTGACGAGCGATGGAGCTGGGACGGGGGAAGGGGGTCCGCGAGAGACACCTTCATCCCCTTTTCGAAAGCCCACAGGCCACCCTTGAGGAAGGTTACGCCCGCAGGCCGCGCAAGGCGGCATTGATGAAGGCCTTTTTGTACTCTGATGTTAGGGAAGGCAGGGATGAGGGAAGAAGAGGACAAGTGACGGGCAGACGCACGAGGGCAGTACGTGTGGATTGAGGACAACAGGACCCCGACAGGAAGCGAAAAGGGATATGCGTTATCACGGAAAACGGTCCTGATGAAGTCGAGGAGCGGCGGGGTCGAGGGCCTTGGTGTCTTCCTCCGTAGCAGTTACTGGAGCTTGTAAGTCGGAGACGGAGGGAAGAGCGCCGAGGACCGTGGAGGACGCGGCGGGCTCCGAGATGGTCAGAGCGGCCAAGGAGGTTGACAGGGACATGGTGGGTGTCAGATGCGGGTGCAGTTGAGACTTGAACAACTTATCAATGACCTATATGCAGAGAGTGATGGGTGAATGGCAGGGTGTGAAAATGATGGTGAGGAAGAGCTTAGTTCCAGTCAACCGACGCAGGTCAGTGATGGCGAGGAAGACAACCATGTACTTGATTTATACGGCAGGATGCCGATGCAATGTCCTTCCTTCTACCATCATCACCGCTCACCCAAGTCACAGAGGGCTGACCTTCAGAAACGGTGAGTAACTCAGTCTCTGCATGCTCTACACTTTTCATGTACTCTCTCTCCCTCGCTTTCTCTTTCTGTCTCTCAGATGTGACGGATCACATGTGCTTGGTACGCAGACCCATCTTGATATGGCGGCGGTCAGACCTGGGAGGCCTCAACTCGCTTAGACGCCTTCCTCCACTGTAGCCAACCCTCTAATATCTTCAAGACTGTAAATCAGCGCGCCAACTGCACTGTCGGCTTCGTCCAGGTATTGACGGATCGCGTCCCAGTCCCATCTGGTGAGAGTATAGACGGTGCCTTGATCGGTGTCGAATGCGTCAATCAGGGGATGGTCGTCCAGGCCGTGCGGGCAGTGCATGACGGGGAAACATCGAGGGAGGTTGTGCGACTTGCGGAGCAAATTGTTGACTTGCACGCTGGGTATGCAGTGCTCCAGTCCGGATCCTTCCTCCGCGATAAAGCAGTACGGAGAGTTGATAATGGCTTTGACAAGTCGATGAAGTTGGGAAGGCGGCAGAGGGTGGTCGAGGGCGATTTGATCCACCTCAGTAAGCCATACGTCGTCATAGAAAAAGCGTACGCCCCAAGTGGAAGGATTTTTTGTCGCTGCTATGAAAGGGCCCCGGTACTCTGCTGTTAGAGGAAGACAATGAGACGGAATGAGTGCCCACGATGGGGCCCACGATGGGATGCAGACAACGCACGAGGACCGTAGGTGTTGATTACAGCAAGAACGTATCTCACTGGGAGCTTGGCAGGATAGCCGTTGGCGCGGAATACGGCGTAGATGAAGCCGAGAAGAGGTGGGTTGAGGGCACCGTCCGTCCTGCTCATGGCGAGGTGCAGTGCATCACGTGAAGCCTCAACTGCGGCAGAGAGACTTTTGAGGTGGGCGGGTTCGGAGTTCGTTGCAGTGAACGCAGACTCCGCGTCAGACGTGACGGACTGAGTGTCTGAGTTAGTGTCGGGATGAATGTCGGAATGAGTGTCGTAATGAGTGTCGGAGTGAGTGTCGGAATGAGTGTCGGAATATGGGTTGGAATCAATTGCGGCTGAGACTGGAGATGACATTGTTGTCGAAGGATGCCGGAGAGTGATGAGGAGAAGGCAGGACGACAGTTAGCATATGGCCAGCCCACAGCCGTGTTCAGTGATGTGAGGAGGAAGACAGCTATAGAGTCGCCTTTGATAGAGTGATAGCGTCTCATTTTCTTCCCGCCCCCCACGGTTATACCAACTGCCCAAGTCGACCACCATGATCAGTTGCACGGAGTATGATGAGTGCCTCTGTTCGTAACTCATTAGCAGTGAGAAGCGTTAGTACTGAGCAGACGCGCATAGTTTGGCATTACAGCCTGTCGTCATCGCTGCAGCTCACTATACAGCGCCCCCTGAGAGACCACCTTCAATCCCCTATGCAATGCTACCATGTCCATTACGGCCCCTCGGTATCGGCCCGTTCCCTGTTCATGTTCCGCCAGTCGAGCGCCTTGATGATAACGTAGAGTCTTCCGTGAGCAGATGAACCCGGGTTTACACTCACGTTTCAAGAATCGGGACCGGCACACCGAGACGCTGCCCCTCGCGCACAGGCGTACCGAGAATGACCTCGACCTCGGTCTGTCGCCCTGCCTCGTTGTCCATCATCATCGAGCTCGGCAGCCCCGCCCCGGGCATGCCCTTGATCTTGACCATGAGCTGCTCGGGCTGGTCATCCGGGACTTTGAGGCCCTTGGCCTGCGCGACGGACACGACCTCGCGCATGAGCTTGACGGAGAATTCGTCCGCGCCGGGGGAGGACTCGAAGATGTGGTTTGTGCGCAGGCGAGTCACCGTCGTGAGCGTGTTCCATGCGCAGTTCCTGCCGTCAGTCCCAGAGCTCTGGCTACCACTCACCAGACGACCTTGATCCACCGCTCGGTCTGGATATCATCAGTGACGACGACTGCGCTACCTGTCGACTCGAGCCATCCAGTGAGCTGGAGGAGCTTCTTCTTCTCCGCCTCGCGGTCGCTGTTCTTCGTGTAGTCAACGCCGATAGTGAGGCCCTCGGCCGAGAACTGCTGGATCGTCGGGATACCGTCCGCGCCGGTAGGCAGGACCTTGGCGCCAGTCCACACGACCGCAGAAAGGACCGGCGTGTTTGGGAACGCGGCGTGCAGCGGCTCTTCGTTGCCGACGCCGTTCTGTAGCAGGACGATCGCGGTGTTGTCCGAGATTACGGGCGCGAGGTGCTCTGCGAGCGATGGCGTCGAGTCCAGCAGCGCCTTGTTTGCACACAGGACATAGTCAAACTTCTTTCCGCTCGCAGCTGCCTCTTTTGTGTCCTTGTACACTGGAGGCCGTCAGTCTATAACTGCAACGACGCACCGAATACTCACCACCATCAAACATGTGTGTGTGCTCGCCAAACTTCTCGCTCTTGAGGCGGTATCCCCGATCCTTGACGTCCTGGTAGTTGCTCCGCGCGACCGCCGAGACATTGACGGCGCCAGACGCCTGCAGGAGGTGGGCGTACACGCCACCGATGGCGCCGAGGCCGAACAGGAGCGCGTTCGGGCGCGAGGCCGAGGCGTTGGTCATGCTTGCGAGAGATCTGGAGAGTGGGGGAGAGAGGGACCGGAGTCGGGGCAGCAGCATTACTTTTTTGTGTGGTATTCATAAAACACCAACATCGCCAACTCGCGGAGCTCGGTTCAGAGCGGGTCGTCTGGGACGATCATGGAAGTCTGGGCTCGGAGACGCCGACATTGCGCCAATGCGCCGATGATAGCCGGCCGCCAAGCGAGTGGGATTCTTGTGGAGATACGAGGCGAGATATTCCGCGAGTTGCCGGGTTGCCGACAGTGGCACACCCGGATATGTGGATATCGCGGCCGGGATGTTTCGACAGCCACTACTGTTGTCAGCACGACGTTTCACTTTCCACACTTTCAGCCTCAGCTAGCTTCTGACATCTGATGATCTTCTCTAAAATCTATTGACATCTCCCCCACTTCCTTTCGTTTAGATCTACCATAAAGTGGAGCCAGAGGAATGGCCAGATTGCTCCATCGTTGCTATTAAACTGGCTGCGACGGCGGCAGCGCACGCCTCACTCGAACCCCGCCACGCGGCTTATGCGAGTGGCATTAGGAATGGGATCTAGAGTTTATAAGTGCGATCTCGACTGACGGCGGACGTGACTGTGCAAAGGCGAGAAGGAAATGTGGTCAGTGGTGCAACATTGGCGAGATCCACAGCGGGAATATTTGAACAGGTCAGCGATTTCCTCATGTGCTCATGTACCGCATACATAGGACATGAACTCAGCCTTCCCACTTATGACAACTAGATACACATAGAACCTGCCCTCCCCGGCCCATCTCCAACAGGCTTCGTCATGCAGTATCACCAAGGTACGGCAGCGCAAACGCCCAGATCTTCTCGACGCTCAATCCTGGTAGGTCGACGCGCCATCTGAATCACGCTCCGACCGCCAGCGCTCGTTGTACCGTGGCGGCACCCATTCGACGATACGCCCCGCGTCCTCCTGCTCGAGAACCAGCGGCGCGGCGTCCATCGCCGGTGTGGGGCTGACCGGCGAATTAAGGGGGCTCGCAGCCGCCTGTCCCGGGGACAAGTGCACCGGCGGAGTAGGGCGGTATGTCGATTTGTTGTCGGTTAGCGGCGCTGTTCCCGAGCTCGTCCCGCTTTGCGTATACGCGGGAGACGAGCCGTGCCCCTCCCCAAAGTTGTGTCTGGTACCCGCGCCCGGTGTGCTGCCGATCGGACTTGGGAAGGATGGGTTGTCGGTCGTCGTTGGTGAGACTCCGGATGCGGTTCTGCCCACAGAGTCTGTGTTATGAGGTGACTTGCGGAACGTGGTGGACTGGAAAGGCTCTACTATGTGGTCTGTCTCTGGCGTTTCCTTGTCGATCACACTGGGCATTGTCAGTGGGAGGACAAAGGATAACTCACGGCTTTTCCCGCTTGGTACGCCTTCGCCGCCAGAATAGGACTCCCGCGGTGATGAGGCATAGCACAACCACACCGCCGATGACGCCTCCCGCGATTGCGCCTGTGTTGCTCTTGGTTGAAGAGGAGTGCGCCTGTGGGCCGGCAACAGATGAGGTGCTGAGTGGGCCAGAGACGGATGTGGTGCCTGATGACTTTGGAGTAACAGCGCCGTTCCTTTCTTCGTCGGAGCAAGTTGTGCTATCAGTCAGCGGAGAACAGTGCCGGAGGCGTACCAGGTGCTGAGGCGGTACCGAACCGAATGGAGGCTCAGGTACGTGGGGTTTGGGTCTTCCTTGGGCCCGGGGCGTGTGAGCGTAATGGTGTACTTGACTGAAGGGTCGAGCGGCGCCTGGAAGATGGTGTTGTTGGCGGCCATAAACGGACTCATGATTGATGATCTAAAAGTCGTCTCCGGGCTGGAACCCAGGGGCGGGCTAATTTGCACAATGTACGCCGCGCCATTGTGATCATTCAGCGTGATGAGCTCCATGAAGCTCGCGTTCACCGGTGTCGTCCACTCAAGCTGGGCATCTTCATCCCATGAAGTGACGCGAGGCATGCGATTCGGACACTCCCCAGTCACGTAGTCTGGGGCATTGCACATGTCCCATATCGCTGCCCATCCGCCTCTCTTTTCAACATAATCGCCATTCTTCGTCGAGCCCTCCAGGACGGTGAAGACCTCGCTTACGTCCGACATAGCCGCGTCGGCAGCCTCCGTCTGGATCGCAGTCGTGAAGATCACGTTGTTGAGCGTCACCTGTCCCTTTTGAAGGGTGAGCACGGCAGTGTGCTCTCCAAGCTCCAGCCCAGTCATCGACGCCAAGAGTGTAACGTTTGCCGGTCCGTCGGGAAACTGAGGCGCGGCGGCGCTACTGGAGAAAATGGTGCTCTTGCCGTCAATGTCCAACCTCAGCTCCGCGTCGTCCGTCATAGAACCCCAAAAGTACATGTCCGTGGCAGTCGCCTCGAGAGTGACATTCGCGCCGACAAGCTGGGTCGTGTGTGAACTCTGTCCCTTTCCGAACCTCGCCATCGACCATGGCGCGAGCTGCGAATACGACAGGTTCCACCCCTGGTCGGGGGGTGTGGCCACCAACGACCTGTTCACGAAGGATGCGGCCGGCGGGTCGTAGCGCAGCACCGAGTCCTGGTCGCTCAGCGTCACGTTCAGCGGGCGTAATGTGAGGGATGCCGCGGCCTGTGCGGCGAGCGTGGTGAGGGCGAGCCACAGCATGATGGTGAGCAAGAGTGCATGTCAGAAACCAAAAACTGGGTTTGGAGATACAGACTGCGCTTCCATGCCTCTGCGCAGATGGTCCGACAGACGAAACTGCGGGAATCACATCCTCCTCTCGTGATGTTCTCGAAATTGCTGTATGTCAAAAGGTTGGTGGCCCAATCTGTAGCGGTACAGCTGGTTGGGGTCATCCCGTGACGGCATACAGTAGCTTGCAGCACCGTCGCAGGATGAAAACCGGCTGTACCAGCGCCAAGCTTGTGAGCAGGAACCTTGGTGCCGTAATCTGAGCTTATACTGGAAGCACGTCACGGCATCCAGGCTGTTGAACGATGCTGTTGTGATGGAAAGGGCATGATATTCAAGGACCTCATGACAGGGGACAAATACATGCAGACGTGCAGACCTTGGCGATGGGTAGCAGAGTCACCCGGCGAGGAGGAGGCCCAACGTAGGCAGAGCATGCGTCAAAAACTCGACCCACCACAGCGCCACGACCGATCGTCACAGATTCTGGACGACAGATGACTTGACGACTAACGTGACGAGGCCACGACACCTTTTCATGATTAGTAGATCTGTGGTCAAAGTGATCCGAGGTGCGGATGGGGGCGCGGTGCACCCTGTAATGTCAGTCTTGGACACGTCGATGCGGCTGTGCAGATCTCTGGGCAACAAGCCGGCCAGGCTAGACCAGGGATCCTGGGAACCGAACGCGTACCGAGTCCCGTGACATTCAGCCGTAAGTCTCAACCCGGTTGTGCACCGCTGTGAAACAACTGTTGGTCACCGTAAGTCCAAGTCTATATGCATGCATATTGCCGTTCTGTGACCGTAGGGCGTCGGCAGGTGAAACGCACAGCGTCCCTCGTAGTGGCACTGTATCGTGGGGTTTCATCATTCACTTCACTTCTGTACTTCTAGTCCGACTTGGACTTACTCCCGCTCGACCTGCGCGAGTCCCCAGCGGGACTGAGCAGTCTGCTGGGCGAGCCCTGCTCGTCGTCGCTGTCGTCGCCCATGGTAAAGACGACGTTGTCGTCGTTCACTCCACCCGGGCCGCTGGCCGCACGGATGGGCTGATGGCTGGTGCCGTCCGTTCCGCCGCTCGACTTGACCTTGGACTTTGCGATAAAGCCCTTGCGCTCGTCTTCGTCATCGAGTGAGTCCCGAGTCACGCGTTGGCGCTCGTCGTAATCTCCATCATCATCATCGCCATGGATGCGGATACGGCCCTCGTCAGGCTCGAGGCCCAATGGGTCAGCCTGCAGATGGGCATTGCTTGGCTGAAGCGAGTCAATCTCGTAATCCTCCGCATCGGCCTCGTCCTGTGCCAGCTCGGTCGACATGGAGAAGCGGACGTTGTTGTCTGTCGGGCGCCACAGCCACGAAACGGCGCTAAATGTCGCGAGGTAGATAAGGGCCAGGGACGCGTCGAGAAGCAGCCAGCGCCAGCGCCAGTTGCTCGGCTCGTAGTCGTCGTCAAGGCGGTTGGAGAGAGAGATGGAGGACAGAATGAAGAATGCTCCTACCGCGATCACGGCGATAATGAGGATACGCCACAGGCGCTGGAACATCTTGAGCTTGAATGTCTGCTTGCGCTCCTGAAGGTGGAGAATCGTCCCGTTGAGGCTGATGATGATCCACATGAGGAAGGTAGTGAGTGTCACGGCAAGAGGAATGACGAGACCGAGAACAATAAGCAGGGACGCGGACTGAAGTCAGTGAGGCGCTCTTGACACAACAACTTACATCAATGTCCACCTTGACGTTTCCAACCGCGTACGCCACGCCAAAGATGAAGTGGAAGGCCGTGAGAATGCGCACCCGAGTCATGATAGAGCCAAGCGAGGGTGTCACGACAGAGAGACCCATCGAAACGATGAGCAGTAGGAACAAGGACAGGGCAGTACGTGCCGCATTGAGAATCGAGATGACGACCAAGAACGCTGTCGAACCGGCGCCAGCACCATGCTTGTTGACGTAGCGGTAGTATGCGAAGAGCGCGAGCATCTCAACGATGAGGAAAACGATCGTTCCCGAAATGTAGTACTGCATGGGGAGGAGCTCCTGGTAATGCCTCACACAAAGGAAGGCCCAACCTGCTGCCAGAAGACAGTAGACGATGGAGAGCACGCCGTAGAGCTAGATGTCAGACTTGACGGAACAGAACCACACAAATCGTATTACTCACTCCGACCTTGGGGAAATCAGCAGCAGCCAGCTCGCCTTTGAACTGGTTACGGAAAGTAATGGTGCCCGTGAAGGTCGCATGCTCTGCAGGTGCCCGCTCAACAGGGCCAGCATCCCGACGTTGCGGAAGGGTTAGAGGAACGACGCCTGTTGTCAGCACAGGTCGAGGAATCACACGCACCGACACAGTAATATCCCGTCTTGGGCACATCGTATTTGATGGGTTCGGTGTATTCCTTGACATTGTTCGGGTTCTGGGTTACAGGCGTCGTGGTCGTGGGAGGGATGTCGGTGTCCTGAGGTGCGCGTCGAGATGGCCCGTCACCGCCCGCCACAGGAGACTCCTCGGCCGGCGGGGTATCGCTGGCCTCACCGCTGGATTTGGGGTTGAAGCGCAAAGGGGTGGTGTAGATGGACGTGTTGTGGCCCTCGGGAACGACAGTGATGAATGCGCCAAGTTTGTCCGCGGTGCAGAGACCCTCGGCAACTGCGACAAGTTAGCGAGACTTCGGCATCATAAACGGAGAGTCATGTATGACTTACCTACTGGTGATGTACAGATGTACTTCTTCTCCGGCTGTGGGACAGTCAGTAGCTGACAAGGACTTGTTCAATTCCGAACGACATACCAGGTAGCCCATGTCGTCCTCGGGCTGCGCCTTGGCGGCGCCAATAAAGTCGATGTCCTTCCACTCAAAGATGATAAAGGCAACCTCGCCCGATGACTCTGGTCCAAACGACACTGGGCGTGAGCAAGCGCACACATGCGCAGCGGCGGGGAGATTGCACAGCTCCCGCTGTGCCCGCGACTCGAGCACGATCCGTGCTGCGGCGCAACAGCAGCAGCGACACGTACCTTCAATATATGCGTCCTTGCCGCCGTACATTCCCTCGCAGACCTGATGCAATATATCCGAGTCCTTAATGTCCACTGGTGGTTAGCACACCCAATGAAATGCTGCACCACGTCCTCTAACACACTGCAGGCGACAGTCTCCCGCTGCATCCTCTGTCCGTCCAAATTAAAGTCAGGCAGTGGGTTCAGACCCAGTTGAGCTCAGGCGTCTTGGAGGATGCCTTGTCCTCGGGACGACAGCCTTGTCCAGCTCGAACGGTCTCGTCGCTGGATCGACATTCCGACCTTCGCCTCGCCGTTCCTCCCCCTTCCCCCCCCCCCCCCCCCCCGCCCTCCTCAGGCGCATGGATGTCCGCAGGCCCGAAACCTCCGCCAGCAATGGTAACACCCCGTTGTGATACTCGGTTCAGAACTCACCCTTGGACGCAAGCGCCGTCGCCGCCGCGCCGGCAGCCGCGAGAAGTTTCAACAACCGCATGTCGTCCTGCGTGCGAGAGAGGTTGCGAGTCGAACTCGAAGAATGGGAGGAATCGGGATAGGGAGGTGTGAATTGTTAATTGCGGGAGTCCGAGGAGTCCAAAACGTGTCCCGGAGTGGAGGGCTGGCTGGGCGTCGCGACGCGCAACGAATTCGGGGTTAGTCGTCCGCAGTCGTCCGCACTGGAATCGCGAAACAGTGGATAGTGATAAGGAGTGTATGTGTGAGTAGTCGTGGTTGTTGTTGTTGTGATGTTACGTGTAGATGTGGATATGCGCGAATGATGGTTCAGTGCCGTGGCAGCTCGAGAACTGCGTAGGCGGCGCTTGGCACAAGCAAGTAGCCAAAGGTTGCAGAGGTGGAATGACGCTGCGTGCACCAGAGCCAGTGGATCGGCCAGTCTGTCGGCCAGTGATCAAAGTGCCTTTAAACCGCGTCCCCGCGTCCCCCCGTTGCAAGGGCAATGTGCAATGCACGCCGGAACCATGCGTACTACACTCTGTCGACGCATAGAATGCATGCACGACGCATGCAAACCTCGTGAGAGAAGCGTGAGACAATACAGCTAGACTAAAAGTGCCAAAAAATGCAAAAATATTTACACTGTAAGGGAGTCGAACCCCTGCCGCGTCGATGGCAACGACGCATGATACCGTTTCACCAACAGTGTGATGTTTTTTGGGATGTACGTCTTGGGCATCCGCTTAGAAATATTTTATCGACTGGTCTTGTGTCGGTAAATCCCGTATTTTACTGACGAGGGTCTCGATATCAGTGTCAAGCCTATGAATTTACGGACGAGACTCTCCACAAGGCATTTATAAGTATAGTTCTCGGCGCGGGGTGTCGCGTGATTTGCGGTACGTTCTGAGAACGCGGGGACCTTGGAGACGACGGCCGTGTCGTGGACGCTCCGCTTCTGCCCTCTGAGGGACTGGCGGAGTGATGGAAACTGCAAACTGGTCGAGACTGACCAGTTGCTCACGCTCGCTGCATCCTTTGACATTGTTCACATACTGGTAGGGGGGATTTGAAGGCAGATAATTGTAACATCTTGTTCTTGGCCCCACTGCTCTGCTAAACTACTCAGCACCCCGACAGACATGGAGCCACGGAACTGACCACACCGAGACACAGAGCCCCGCAAATACAACAACATGACTCTCATCACGCTATCAACACAAGGTCTGCATGCCCTACAGCCAACCCAACTCGTAAAGCTGCTTTCTGGATTTTGTACCTATTTTCTGATTTTTATGACTGTTTTCCAGTTTTTTCTCTCTCCATTCACGATCCTTCACCACGACTGGGTAAGACTGAGCCCGCCGCCGACCCAAAACATCTCGACCTCCTCAACCTGGCTGTCTCTCTCGTGGATATCGCCGTCGGCGCTCCACGAGTCGCTCCACGCGTCGAGGTCGTCGGCAGCCGTCGGAGGCGATATCCACCCCGTGTGCTCGTCTGCGAGGGCGGCGAGGCTGGATACGAGGGATGAGGGCGAGAGAGATCCCGAGCCAGATACGGAGGACGACGAGTCCCAACTCTCACCGAGCGAGCCGAACGAATACGGCGTCGAGAGCCCCGTGCTGGATGGCGTCGAGTACTCTGACATACTCGGTGCCGGGGACGGCCACGAGTCGTCAAACTCGGCGTCGTACCGCGAGGGCACGACCGTTGGTGCGGCGGAGAGGTCTAGCGTGGGCATGATGAGGTCGACGGATGCGGTGGACTCGGTAAGCTGCTCCCTCTGGTCCCGCTGGTCCCACTGGTTCCACTGTTCGCGAGCTTCGTCCTCGTCGAGAGGGACGATGGTCGCGTGTTTCGCATCCGAGAGGGCCCAGCACGCGTCAGTCTTGAGTGCGTCGCCAAGGAGATCGCGCACATCATCCGCCGAACGCCCAGCGAAGACGATACGGAGGATATCCGGCTCGCCGCGGTGGTCGAGGGCGATATCGAGCGTCGTGGCGGGGAAGGCGTTGACGTCGAGGACGCCGAGAGCCTCAAGTTTCGCGAGCAGCGGGATGACGCGGGCGCCGGCAGCCGCATACGCCTCATGCAGGGGGAGGATACCGTGCGTCAGCCGGGCAAGTACGGCGACCCCGATCTCGGCGTCAGCGTAGGGTATCTCCGCGGTCGGGGCGAGCAGCGCAGTAAGGCTCGGGGCGAGGGGGAGCGCGAGCGTCGCGGTGTATCCCTCAGAGACGAGGGTCTCGGGCTGCGGCGGGAGGGGAACCTCCTCCGTGGCGGGGACCACGACGGGGAAGTAGTGCCCAAGTTCACGGAGGACTGCCGAGGTGGAGCTGGAGGCGGTGGAGGAGGACGAGTGGCGGCGAGGGGCGCGGATGCCGCGGGATGTCCGAGACGAGCGCTGGCGGCGGCGGGGGACGTACGGCGCATAGCGCTTGGGGCGGGGGAGTTTGTCGTCGTCGACGAGCTGCGCAAACGCGCGGAGCACGACAGGAACATTGTTCACGCCGGCCTGGAACGAGCCCGCGGGCCCCGAGGCGAACGTGCGCGCGGCGCCGAGGCCGACATTGGCGGGAACGGCGGGGCCCCGGGGCGAGCCCGCCGAGGGACGATATCCTGCGCGTGCGAAAGTGTGCTTTGTGTTTCCATAGTTTACTGTGCGGGGCGAGTGGCGAATGCTAGCCGAGGAGATGAAATTGCGGGCGGCGGCCGTGGTGGGCTGCGCGACGTGTGCGCGCGAGGCGGCGAGCGTGCGTTTCAGAGCGAACCGCCACCGAGCGGGGGACGCGAGGGGCCGCCCCGCCGCGCGCACTGTCGCGGCCATGCCGCGCAGCAGCGTGCCAAACGAGGTGGACGTGTACCGCAGGACCATGGTGGATCAGGCCATGGGCTGGGCTAGGCTAGGTTGGGCTGCAGTTGGGGAGTTTGGTTCAGTGAGTGCGTGATGCGTGAGTGGTGATTGGGAGACGATAACATTGCGTTCCGGTCGTTATAAGACATTGCGTGGCATGGGATGGGTCTTATCGCAGTGCTTTCTCAAGGTGGGTGTGGTGGTGAAGAGATGCCGAAGATGTAATGTACGCGTTGGCGTTCCGGCCGATCGTGCCGCGTGCCGATCTCTTCTGGGCCGGCGCTAGAGCGCAAGGGGCGATCCGCAGCCCGGCAAATGCCGAAACGCCCCATGGCGGCCGGCGAAGGGGCCGCGTGGTGGCGGAAGTATTCTTCGGAGCCGAGCATGAGGGTATGGGAGTCATGACGTCATTTATGCCGATTCCTCAGCTTTCTTCGGTTTGGGTGCGCTGTGTTATGCTGTACTGTACCTCTGCATGTACGCATGTCTTGGTCCCAAGTTGTCGTTTCGTGTTTGGACACCAGACTCCATGGAATGGGATGCAAACGAAGGCAGAAAGTGCGGCTCGCTCTGATGTCTCGCTCGGGGGGGCGGGGGGGAGGGATCGTGAGGATCTGGCAGCGTGTGCCGGGGGTGAAACGACTAGGTCATGCTGTTCCCGTGCGTCAGCGGCCGTCAAGGCAGGCACTGCTTTGTGCGGCGGCTGGTCTCATCTCGCAACCTCTCTTTTCGCGCTCTTAACCGTTCGACACTCTCCCCTTTCACATTCTTTTCAGCTCGCTTTGCTCGCTGCTCGCTGATTACCGCTCATAGGAATCCAAACTGCCATCCATACAATCGTACAACGGCGCCGCGGCGCTTTTTTCACTACAGACAGCTAAACTACTGACCGGGGATAATCGACTTGAAGCGCTTGCGGAGCTCGTGCTTCTGGATCTTGCCCGTGGACGTCTTGGGGAGGTCGCCGACGATCTCTACCCACTCGGGACGCGCGAAACCGGGAAGGAGGGGCTTGCAGAAGGTCTTGAGCTCGACGGCAAACTCGTCCGGCTTGACCTTCCACTGGTCCGCTGCGTGCGGGCGGAGGATGATGAAGGCGTGTGCGCGCTCGCCGTACTTTTCGTGCGGGCGGGCAACGACCGCGCACTCGAGCACATCCGGGTGCTGGTAGATGACCGACTCGATCGAGAGCGACGAGGCGTTCTCACCACCAGAGATGATAATGTCCTTTGAACGGTCCTGGATGGACATCATGCCGTACGGCATGCGGACGGCAAGGTCACCAGAGTGGAAGTAGCCACCCTCGAACGCCTTGGCGGTCGCCTCGGCGTCGTTCCAGTAGCCCTTCATGACAATGTCTGGAAAGTCAGAACAAGAAAACAGAAGGGTAACAAAACAATCTACTCACTGCCACGCATAACAATCTCTCCGACCTCGTGGCCGTTCGGGGTGACGTCGGCAAAGCCCTGCGAGGCGTCCGACTCGGGGACGATGATACGCGCCTCCTCGGCGCACACGAACGCGTGGCCCTGCATGGCCTTGCGCTTGTAGAACTCCTCCTCGTCGAGTTGGCTCGCCCACTCGGGCTGCTGGATGCAGGTGGTGAAGGGGCCGTACGTCTCGGTGAGGCCGTACACGTGGACGACGTGGATGTTGAGCTTCTTCTCGAGGGTGCTGATGAGGAATGCGGAGGGGGCGGCGCCAGCAACGAGGGTGCGGATGGGGTGGGGGACCTGGCGGGCGGCAGGGTGGTTGCAGATACCGATCTGGACGGTGGGGGCCGCACAGTAGGTGGAGATGCGGTCGCGGAAGATGGACTCCCAGATGGGGGAGTAGTCACCAACGGAGCGGAGACACACCTGGCCGGCAGTCGCGGCAGTGATGGCGAAGGGGAAGGTCCAGCCGAGGGCGTGGAAGGCGGGGAGGATCCAGAGGTAGTTGGACTCAAAGTCGAGCTTGGACTCCATGGCGTTGGCCATGGCGGCGAGGTAGGTGCCGCGGTAAGTGGTGACGACACCCTTGGGGCGGCCGGTGGTGCCGGAAGTGTAGCAGATGGCAAAGTTGGCGTCCTCGTCGTCGATGAGGGTGAGGCCGGCCCAGCCAACGACGTCGGCATCGTGGCGGCCCGACTCGATGAGCTGCTCGTACGGGTCCGTAGGGTCGCGGCCTCCCGAGTCCAGCGAGACGATGACCTCACCCTTGAAGTCGTCGGCGAGGTGCTTGAACTCGTGGTCGACAACGATCATGGTCGCACCCGAGTGCTCGAGAATGTAGTTGACCTCGGGCTTGGTGAGACGGATGTTCATCGGGACGATGACCGCGTGAATCGCAGGCAGCGCCTGGATCAGGTCGAGGATCATGGGCACGTTCGGGCAGATGACTGCGACGCGCTCGCCGCGCTTGATGCCGCGCTTCTTGAGACCGTACGCGAGCGCGCAGACACGCATAGCCCTGGGTGTCAGCTGGGCTCATTGGGCTCATGGGGGGGGGGGGCATGTTTCATGAAGGCAAGCGATCCAGAAGCTCCGCGAAGCCATCGGCATGCAATCTGCAGGATCACCGATGCCATCACTTGCGGCTTTGACATCACCCGCATCGCTCTCAGCATCGCTTTCACCTGGCACCTCAAAATGCCATCCCATGCCCGTTCAGCCGCTCGTCACACTCCCATAAAAGAGCGATGTCGGCGTTCGGCAAAAAAGGGTCATTCGGCTCTCACGGCCTCGGCTACCAAAGGGGACTCCACAACTCACCATTCGGCGTAGGTCCATTCGACGCCGATAGCGGGGTGCTTCATGGCGATGCGGTGGGGGCGGATGTATGCCGAGCGGAGGAGGAACGAGATGGGGTTGAGCGGGGTCATGTGCACGGGGAGGCCGGGCGGCGGGGGCGCGGCAAACTTGAGCTGGTTGGGGTTCTTAAATGCCGGGGTCTTGGTGGAGAGCGCGGAGGCGACGCTCTGGAGACGCGACGCCGCCGACGCCTGGAGCGTCTGCTTGGAGGAGGACATGGTGCGTTGCGGTGCCGGGGGAGGTGTTGGTGTGAGTGTCCAGCGATGGGGGATGAGACGGGGGAGAGGGGGTGCACGATTGTGCATGCACGAGACTTTAATAACTTGGGGTTACAGCTTACCCGGCTAAAGTCAGTTAGAGCCAGCTGCTGTACGCTACCAGCTACGCCGCATTGCGTGACTGCGACGCTCTCTCGCTTTGCCGAGCACATGATCTCGCTCTCTCTTGTCGCGTTGCGATCCTGTGATCCTGCAATCCTGGATCTCTCGGCCTGGTTTCTTCATTCTGCTTAATTCCGGTGTATCCGCGTCGTGAAACAGGCGTGAGTCTCATGCGTCTCACATCGGCGCTCAGCGGCGCACACTGCCGCTGCTGCTGTAAGCCTCGAGTCCATGCATTCGCCAATCGCATGCGCCGTCCGCTGTCTGCCATCGGCCATCGCGGCCATCATGCACACTGCTCCTGTCGCAGGTGGCGCAGCGGCCCCAGGACAGCCCCGGCAGCCCCGCCCCAGCCCCGGAGCTCTCGTCAATCGAGTGCCTTGGACAATGGTTCCTGTGGGGGATAAAACCGATGGGATAACCTTGCAGCTGTTGCTGCTGCTGTTGCTGCTGCTCGCTTACTGCGCGCAGGACGCTCCCCGTGATTGCCCAGCCCACAGTCGCCGAGCCGCGAGCCAAGGCACAAGCCAATTAAGCCAATCGAGCGGGCAACAACATACTCTGCATAGTGGAGGAGGCAAGGGCAATGGAGCACAGCGCAGCGGCGACCCCGCACCGCGTCCCCAGCCGCGGAGCCGACTCGCCAGGCAAAGTACAGACCCCGTATCCCATCGCAGGATCGCAGCTATCGTATCTCGTCTCCGCATGGGGGAGCCCTGAGGGTCACTGAGCCCCGCTTTCTCGGACTCGTCGGCCAGCGCGACTCGCCAATCACTGCGCGTGCGTATCGCCGTATCGCATCGTATGCATCGCAGGGACGACTAAGAGTGGGTAAGTGGGTTGTTATCGCCGGGTTAGGGCCGCGCGTGCAAGTGGTGATGCGGGCCAAGTGCGGCACAAAGCACCTGCACATTGTACCATTTGCCGCACCACTGTCGCTGTTTGAGTGGAGGTGCTTCACCGTGGAGGTGCTTCACCCCTCACCCTCCTGATTTCCCCCCTTGTCTCCATCGCCCTCAGCCAAGAATCTGCAAACGACGAGTGTCTCGCGCCTCACATCCATCAGGGATTGTGGGGCTGGAAGAGTTGGGCCATGGGGCCAATGGGGCCAATGGGGCCAATGGGGCTCCCCTCGAGGCACGTGCCTGCATATCGGGATTGTGTTCCGCCCACACTCGAGCTTGATTGCCGGTACACCGCGCTTGGTGCACATTCTCATACGATCGTACACGCCATGGCACACGCCGAGTGCCAGCGCAGCGCGCAGCGGCAACTAATTACTGAGCTACAGACCGCGCTTGATTCTACCACTCGAGATACCGCCGGCTTCCAACCCCCAGCCCGCTCTTGGCGCGGTCCAGGCTCCCCAATCTCGAAGCTGAAGCGAGCGCCAAGGCCTCACAATAAAGGCACGCGACACCTTGGTAGTCGGCGATCGCGGGTATATCGCGACAGCGGGCGACGGCGGGCGAAGAGGTACCGTAGATGTGGAGGAACAAATTAACAATCTTATCCGGAATAATGCCCCTGCTACCTGCTCGCACCGCCGGGAGCCGGGGAGGGGCGAAGGGCGATGAGTGCTTGAGTTCCACAGCTGGACGAAGCGTTCGGTCACGGTAGCCACGTCGTGGGTACAGAGAGGGGAGAATGGACGAAGTGACACTGATGGTCCCGCGCCTTCCAGCGTCCCGGTCATGCACCAATGCTGTAGAGGTGCACATTCTCGCATCAGTCCTGATCCTGCTCATGATCCTACTCGACTACCTGCACCATACTGTTTTTTCTTATGTCTCGATTATCACCTAGGCTCTCGAGTATCTCCTCGAGTATCATCCCCGCCCCGCAGCGGGATACAAGCCGAGGGGAGCCGAGTGGGAAACAGCCGAGCGGGGAGAGGCGGAGATGGCCGCGTCTCCGTGCAAGTGGGATTGCAGTGGTGGCTGGCAGGGAGCGGACAAGGAGCGATACAGTAATGTAATCAGGACCCTTCGTACGGATGCGAGGCGGGGTATGGGGCTGATATCGCGGCTGGACGGTGGTCTTGGTCTGGCCGTTGGACTCTACCAGTCCGGTTACTCACTGCCTTTGGAGCTCACAACACCCACGCGCGGCGCTCCTCGCGCCTTTGGACACAATAGTGGCCATTCCATCCGAGAGCGAGCACCGAGAACCTTGGATCACTGAGGGCTCGTTCCGGTGCTGAGCTGTAGGTGTCTGGCATCATAGCCTGTCTCTTTACGGTTCACTTCCTTTATTGATGTATCTGTATCTGTATCTGTATCTGTATCTGATTCTTCATGTGTTTTGACTCCGGTCAGATCGCGAGTTGGCGATAGATTCCTGTCCCCCTCGGCCGCTCATATCAGTGGCGATACCTCCGCTGCGCCTAAGAACGGGTTCTGCGTTGAGCAGGTTCTGCACTGCAACTCACACGTGCCACGCGCCGGAACACAACACACAACGGCGGTCGCCGTCTGCATGATATGCGTGGTCTGCTTGGCGTGCTCACTGGCGCGCTACGAGGCGCCACAGCTCAAGTAGCAACACTCACCAGCTCATCAGCGCACCTGCTCACCTGCTCTACTTAGTATCCGACGGGAGACACACAGCCCCGAACCGAAAGGGGCCGGCGGTGTGCTATGCGTGCCTACCTGCAATCGTTTCAACCCCGGTCTAACGGTACACGAGTGCACAAGAGGTCTAGGTATGTGTATAAGTGAGTCCCATGACATCCACCCACAGAGCGCGATATAGCACAAAGGTTAATAGAAAGCTATACACGTAAAGGTCTGGGCCCGCCTGTCCCAATCCCAGTAGTCTGAGTCTCGCTCATGCTCTCGGTCTCCGTCCTGGGATCTTTGGAGTGTTCCGAAATATCTGCGCAGCATCTGGACGGTGGTCCGAGAATAGAAGCGATAAACACATTGATAGAGGGGGCACAACCGAGTTTGGAAGTAGATATGCTGTCCCCAGTCTCTTCCAGTACCGTTATGACCAGTCTGACAGATTATAGCGAGCAAAGGCCACAAACGATGCAAACAAGCTCACTGCGCGTACTGCGGTTTATCTGTCTTTGATCTTTGATCTGGCGTTAGCACAGCACTGCAGTACGATCCAGAACAGCAAGACGGCTGGCCTCTCCTACACAGCGACAGCGAGCTGCTCAAGAGGGAGGTGACTGCGAGGATGCGTGACTTTTTTGCTGTACAGTTCCCGTGATAGTGATCCTTCTATTCTGTATCCTACGTATGTATCCTTCGTGCTCTCCCGGTCCGCTGAGCTCAACTCAGACAGACGTCTGCGGCCCCGTGGCGAGGGGGGACCTGATGCAAGAGATATAAAGACTCACACCCATCCCCCGACCGCGACCCATCCCCATCCCCATCCCATCTCGTCCCGTCCAACAGTCAAGCACCATGCGCCTCGCAGCCCTCACCCTCCTCGCGACCCGTAAGTGACAACCGACCCTCTGTTCCCCTCTGCTCCCCGCTCACGCCCAGTCGCCTCTGTCTCCGCAGCCGACGCGGGCCTGTTCGCGCGCCAGGACGCCTCGTCCGCCATGTCCGCCGTTTCCTCCCTCGCCTCCGCCGCCGCTCCCTCCGCGGCCTCCACCGGCTCCATGACCGAGCACAGCAAGAGCAAGGAGGCCAAGTCCAAGTCGCACTCGGGGTCGCATACCGCCTCGGCCGCCACCGAGACCGCCCCCGCAGGCTCATCTGGCACCGACGCGGGTAGCTCCGGCGCCGCTGCCGCGGCCACCTCCGCCATCTCCGGGGTGAAGAGCGAGGCGTCCGCTGCCGCGAGCGCGGTCCACTCCGGCGAGGCCAAGGCTTCGGACAAGGCGAAGAGCGGGGCGCGCCGTCTCGAGATTTCGGTCGCGGGCGTGCTTGTTGCTGCTGCGGCGCTGTTGTAATGTTATGCACCCTATTGTGTTGGTGATGAGTAAATGGCGCGATGGACTGCCTCTGATGGTAGAGGTGGTCGCGATCATACTGTATCCTGTTCTTGCCGTCGCGTCGCAGGTGATGTGTGGTACATGCGACGAGCAAACACCGAACATATGCAAGTCTGAGAGTCCTCAGATACTCACGACCACTCATTTAATCAACTCGCGAGCTCGCGTACCAGTTGTCCACGGCAGTCTCCACAACATATCACCCCCCAAGACACAAGCAGCTCTTTAGGCGGCACATTCCGCCGCCCCCGCGCTCCCCGCGTCGATCACGCGTAACAAGATGGATCGGAATGCACGTTATGAGGCGTTCAAAGGGCGTCCATTCAACAAGCGCTGTGCACCCGCTGTACCGCTGTGCACTCGCTTCGCGCCTCGTCACCGCCATCACTGACAGCGAGCACGGGAGCACGCAGTGGGAGAACCTATTGATCTAGTACGCAGAAGGCATGTATCTCTTCTTTCTGTTTGTGTTCTTCTCCACACGAATCGTCAATCCCAGCCCTTCGCTCGATATACTCCAACACACCCCGGATCCCCGCATACTTCTGACACCTCGTTGTCCCGCGCACGATCCTCGTCAACCCTTTGGTCAAGCGGTGCATTCCCTTCGAGACAAGACAGTGTCTTGATCGCGTCCTCTGGCTTTTCTTCTGTCGTCTCTGTCTCCGTCGTCGTTCCCATTTCCATCCCCATCTCCATCCCCATCCCCATCTCCTCCCCCATCTTCCCCATCTCACCCCCTCTCCCCATCCATTCCCCAAGATGACCGAACGCGGCCTCGGCTCCCTCATCTCCGGCCTCACCAAACCCGCACCGACCGGTACTTCCCCCCCTTCCACTACAGGTGCGAGTGCTGACCCCGTGCCCGGTGATGCCGCTGCCCCCGCTGCCGCGATCAACACTCCTACCGCTCCTGTCGCTGCCCCCGCCGATTCGTCTACCGCCGCTCCGGCCACTGCTGCTGATACTCCGGCTCCTGCCCCCGCCGCCGACACTGCCAAACCCGCTGACACTGAAGCCGCCGCGCCCGCAGCCAAGCCCGCCACGCCCGCCACGCCCGCTGCCCCCGCCGCCCCCGCCCAAGCCGCGACAAGCGCGCCCGCCGCCCCCGTTTCCGCTCCGGCATTCAACGACGACAGCCCCGAGGGCTACGCCGCCCGCCTGCAGGCTGACGAGGCCGCGCGCATGGGCCGCGTGCAGAACCACAACGCCCTCCAGCAGGAGCACCCGCACATGTTCATGATGGCCGACTATCTCAAGAACCTAGCGACCACCTACAACCCCAAGGCCGGCACCGGCGCGGCTCCAGGCAGCGGCAGCCTCCCTCCCGGCTCGGTGCCGCCTGTTCCGCCGCGCCCCACCGGGCCGCCCACCGCCTCCGCCGTCCCCGTCGTCCCCGCCGTCGTGCCCGCCACGAGCGTCGCGCAGGCCGTCACCGCGGCCGGCACCGTCCTCGAGGCGCCTGGTTCCCCCGCCGCGGCGGAAGCAACTCTCGCCTTCAACCCCGCCAACCTGCCCCCGATGGCGACGTTCGCACGCACAGACCCGGCGCACCCGCACCACACGGGCCTCTCTGCCGCGGCCCCCCAGCGCCAGGGCACGGCTGCGCTCGGCGCGATGATCGAGGAGCTCCAGGCGCGCATCGAGGCACTCACTGCTGCGTGAGTCTGTGGGTGATAGATTACTAATCCCAGCCACGTTAACAAGGCGCGCCACGTCGCGGGAATGCCGCTCCTCCCTGTGCACACGAATGGCACGCCGCACCATCTCCCGGTACGTCTGATTTGGTGGAAGAGAGGTTTTGGGTTGAGTAAGGGAGAGGTGTGGTTCGGTCCGGGGCTTGGCAGAGGCGCCACTCGCGTGAAGCGTTGAGACGCCATCTGTTCCACTCTATGAAGCTCTACTTCGATCCTCTGTCAAAGCGACGCGCGACAGATTCCATCCCGATCACCTTTTGTTCCATATACACCACCCAATGACCCCTTGCCATGTCGCTAACAGCAGGCCATTACCTCTGCAGCCGCCATCGAGCAGTTCTCGGACGAGGACCTCGGCGGCTGGGCCGAGTACTACCTCGGCGACCCCGAGGGCATCAAGGTCGACCGCCAGGTGACTGTTGCCGCGATCTCGGCCGCCGTCGGCGTGCCCCGAGCTTAAGCGGCGAAGCCGAGCTGAGGCCGCATGGAAGAGTCTAAACGATACAATGAGAAAGGATACGCAAACCGGGCCGGTACTGGATATGCCTTGAGACGAAATACGAGATACGATGCACATTATATGATTTGGGAGGAGACTGAGGAGGCGAGATGAGAAATGGGAGGATATCTCGAGTGGCCACGAGCTCTCTTGACTCTGGAGGACGCGCTGGTGGCAAATGGACATTATCGAGCTCGCAAATCTCCACATGTCTCCGAACCCTCCGGAGCCCACCGAGGAATAGATGATACTTACTCATCGGCATCGCCGTGCGCACCTCGGATTGAATGTGCTCTCCGGAGGACGAATGGTCGCAGATACAGTTTCCCAGCTGTGTGCATGTTTATTGCACTCTCGCATTATATGTTGACAGAGAGTCTCGGTGGTGCACTGCACTGGCTATTCTCTGTCCTTTGTGCCACACTTTTGATGCACGCTGCGCGCGCACACAGCACTGCGCAGTTGGACCATATGCATGCAACAATGATCTCATCAATCTCAGGTAGAGCCTGATACTGACCAGTGATAAACGAGGTCTAGTCCAGGCTCGGACATGTGCATACAGTGAGTATAATATCAGGCTCACCAGACTCCACCCCTGGGCTACCGCCCCTGCGCGGTGACGATGCAATCAATGGCTGTACTGGCTGCGCGCGCGCCTGGATCCAGCCTGGAACCCCCAGCTCGTAACGCATCTCTTGCCGTCGTCGTTTGTCTCTCTCTCCTCTCTCCACATCTCATCCCTCTTTCTCTTTCCCCCACATCTATCCCACATCCACTCTCACTCCCACCACCACCACCACCCACTGGGCATCGCCGCGATGCAGCCAAACCAGTGGCAACAGCAGCAGTTCGGCTACGGCCAGGGCATGGGCGGGTACAGCGGCCAGCCCGGCTTTCTCAACACCCAGCCCACAGGCTTCCCCGGCCAGCAGCAGCAGCAGCGCCCCATGGCCCCCATGCAGACCGGCATGCCTGGCGCACAGGGCGGTTATGGCGGGTATCTCTCCCCGCAGCCGCCAGGCGCATTTGCCAAATCGCCGCTCCCCCAGCAGACAGGACAGGGGCAGCGCGTCGCCCCGCAGATGACGGGATACCCCGGCGCAGCGAGCCCCGGAGGAATGATGCCCCAGCAGACGGGGTTTCCGGGCTCGGCAGGCGGTCTGGGCGGAAACCTCGGCGGAAACATGGGCGGTAGCCTCGGCGGAAACCTCGGCGGGAACCTCGGCGGCGGCCTCATGCCCCCGCAGCGCACGGGCATGCCCTCCGGCCTCATGTCCCAGCCGACCGGCATGATGATGTCCCAGCCGACCGGGATGGGCGGCCTCATGGCCCAGCAGACGGGCATGCCTGGTGCGCTCCGCGCCCAGCAGACGGGCATGCCGCATGACCCGCGGCTCGGCGCCATGATGCAGTCGTTCATGCCGAGCAACATGTCACAGGTGAGTGGTGCCGAGGCGATCTGTAGCCCATAGATCTCTGTATTCCCGAGAGCAGCCCCCTGACACACAGCCATTCTCCGCCTCTGGCCTTCCGCAGTTCAACTCTACACAGCAGCCGCTGCAGCAGACCTTCAACTCGCTCCTCCAGAACCCCAGCGCCAACACGCCAAAGGTGCCATGGACGCTCACGCGGCAGGAGAAAAAGGATTATGACCAGATCTTCCGCGCGTGGGACACCAAGGGCGAGGGATTCATCTCGGGCCAGATGGCCCGCGAGGTCTTTGGCCAGGCGGGTCTAAGCCAGGACGACCTCATGAAGATCTGGTGAGTGAACAGATGAAGCTCGTGCTGACATCAGGAACCTCTCGGACATTGACAACCGTGGAAAGCTCAATCTTCCAGAGTTCCACATCGCCATGGGCCTTATTTACCGCCGCCTGAACGGAAACGACATTCCTGACAAGCTGCCTGAAGAGCTTGTGCCTCACTCGATGCGTGACATTGACACGACCGTCAACTTTATGCGCGACCTGCTGAAGCACGAGGGCAACTCGCGCTCCGGCACCGCATCTCCGGCAGGCGGGTACGCCACGCCCGGGTCAGCTGCGTCGTCCAAGGATGCACGCGTGTACAAGCACGACGACACCCACAAGAGCGGGTACAAGTCGTCGTCGCGCCACATTGACCGGAAGACCGTGCGGTACAAGGGCGAGGAGGCCGGCGCAGACATTACCGACCTTCGCCGCCAGCTCGAGGACACGTCGAGCATGCTCGACGAGCACGACAAGGAGCGCGCACGCAAGACGGAGGAGGACGAGATTCTCGAGCAGGAGGTCGAGGACGTAAAGTACCGCGTGCGTCGTATCAAAGAGGACATTGCGTACGTGGCCAAGGGACGCCCCACCCCAGACAAGGACGAGGAACGCCGAAAGCTCGAGCGCGAAATGCTCCACCTCATGCACGAGAAGCTTCCCGAACTCGAGCGCAGGCAGCAGCGCCGCGAGGAGGAGAGGCGCATGGAGGAGCGCGCAGGCATCCGTGCACGCGACAAGCGCAACCAGGTGCACGGCAGGTTTGACGACCGCGACCGCGACCATGACTGGATCCGCGGCTCGTATGACGACCGCGACAGGCGGGACCGCGACCGCGACCGTTCGCGCGACCGCTATGACGACCGTGATCGGGACCGCGATCGCGACGACAGGTCCCGTGGTTACGACAGCTACAGCAGCCGCAGCAGGTACGATGACCGCGATCGGGACCGTGAGCGCGACCGCGACCGCGACCGTGACAGGTACGACGACCGCTACGCTCGCGACAGCCGCGACGACCGCCGTGATGACCGCCGCGATGACCGTGATGACCGTGCGTACGATAGGGCCAGCCATCATGACGACCGGGATCGCAACGGTGGTCCCAACAGGGCGACGTCGCCCCGTCCGCCGCTGCCTACCCCGCCGCAGCCGTCGCAAACAAAGGCCCCTCCGGCCCCGCCTCCGCCAGCGGCTTCGCCCGCACCCAAAAAGGCCATGAGCCCCGAGGAGCGCAAGGAGTACATCCAGCAGCAGGCCCAGCGCCGTATTGAGGAGCGCCGCCGCGCGCTCGGTGTTGGTAGCTCTACCCCCGAGCCTCCGGCGGTGGATGACAGTGTCGAGAAGCGTCTTGAGCGGGAACGCGAGGAGGCGAGGAAGAAGGCTGAGGAAGCCGACCGGGAACAGGAAGCGCGCGAGGCCGCTAGGCGCAACCGCATCGCTGCGGGCGACGTTCCCCCGCCCCCTGCCGCCAAGCCTACACCGCCGCCTCCCAAGTCGGCGATGAAAAAGCCCCCACCTGCCCCCACGCCGCGCCACAAGCCGAGTGCCCCTCCCGCTCCACCCTCCCGTCATCCTCACCAGGCCGCTGCCCCCGTTCCCCCGCCTGCCGCCACTCCGGCGGCGGCCCCGGCTCCCCCGGCACCGCCCGCTGCGCGCTCCGCGCCCGCTGAGACCCCCGAGGAGGCTGAGATGCGCATCATGGAGGAGAAGCGGATGAAGGCCATGGAGGAGCGCAGGGCGCGCCTCAAGGCCCTGGAGGAGGAGGAGAAGGAGGCTGAACGCAGAGAGGCCGAGCTCCTCGCTGCCCGCAACACGCGGTCAATGCCCGTCCCTACCCCGCCCGTCGCCTCTCCCGCCGCGAATGCTACCCCTATCGCCTCGCCCCCGATGGGATCGTTCAATCCCTTCCACCGCAAGCCCTCGAATGATGCGACCAACACCGCCGCGTCGCCTCCCAAGCCCCAGGGCGGCGGCTTCAACCCTTTCTTCCGCCCCCCTCCCGCTGGTGCTCCTGCAGCCCCGCCGGTGCCACCGACAAACAGGGCCGCGTCGCCCGCGTTCTTCACTCCGCCGTCGGAGCCCGCCACTGTCGCCACTCCTCCCGTGGCCGCACCTACTCCTCCCCCCGCGCCCCCACCTCCTCCTGCGGCACCCACACCCCCTCCGCAGCCAAGCCGCACGCCTCCTGCCCGTGCCAACTCGGCTCCTCCGCCGCCTGATGACGACTGGGACGTTATCCAGGAGAAGGAGCAGGATGACGACTCGGACAGCAGCGACGATGATTATTTTTCGTCTCGCACCAAGCGTGAGGCCTTTGCTTCGGCGCTCATGGGTAACATGGGCGGTGGAGTTGCTCCTCCGCCCCCAGCCGCACCTCCCGCTCCCAAGGCCAATCCCTCTGCGCTTGCCAAGCTCGGCGGCGGCACTCCTGCTGGTGGCGGCATGTCGGCTCTTCTCGCCGGCATCCGCGGAGGCAAGTCTCTGCGCCACACAGAGACCGTCGACCGCGGTGGACCCGAGGTCAGCGGTCGTGTTATCGGTGACAGTGCCCCGCCTGCGCACATCAATGTCGCGCCGCCATCGCCGCCATCGCAGCCCTCGCCACCCCCCGCTGAGCGTGAGGTGCAC
The DNA here is from genome assembly GCA_025531455.1 of Apiotrichum sp. Y4204. NCBI lineage: Eukaryota > Fungi > Basidiomycota > Tremellomycetes > Trichosporonales > Trichosporonaceae > Apiotrichum > Apiotrichum sp. Y4204. The sequence continues at coordinate 706,702 of JAMYHL010000006.1, read as the reverse complement.
GACGACCACTCCGCTGCTCCCGAGGAGGACTTTGCTCCCCGTGATGCGAACCGCAACTCGACCGACTGGTACGCCGGTCTCGCAGTCGATGCCCACCCTGCCGCCTCGTTCGGCGAGGCCATGTCGCTGTCTCCCACCCGCGAGGAGGAGGAGGCGCCTGTCAAGGAGATGGCGGAGGCGTCGCTCAACGACGGCCCCGGCATGGATGACGTCGACCTCGACACCACTCTTCGCGTCCGCACGCTGTACGACTACATGGGCGGTTCGTTCGACGGCGACATTAGCTTCAAGGAGAACATGATCCTCTCGGCGCACCCGTCCAAGGACCCCCAGGGCGCGTGGTGGTACGCCATTCTCCCCACCGGCCAGTCCGGCTGGATCCCCAGCACCTATGTGCAGGAGTGCATTGGTGAGTGAAAGCGCTGCCGCTGTTCCCTAACCCCAGGCAAGGAATGCATGGCGCTCTACGACTACGAGGCTACGAGCCCGGAGGAGCTGTCGTTTGCCGCGGGCGACAAGCTGAATGTTGTCGACCAGAGCGACGGAGACTGGTGGAAGGTCGAGAAGGGCGACGAGATCCTGCTTGTGCCGGCGTCGTATGTGGAAATCATAGGTTAGTTCCATTTTCATCATGCGGCCTCCCCAGATGATAGCCACGTCCACCACCTATTTACACGTCTCGACGCAGGCTAAGAAAAAAAAAAAAAACACCATCACCCAAAAACCTCTACTTGCCCAAATGTCGTCGTGGAAATGCAATCGAATTCTTTCTCTCTTCTGCGTTGTGGCCTGCGTGGTAATCTGATGAGCCGTTTCTTACTCTTCACAGTTCAACTGCCGAAAAAGGCAGCCGCATCCGTCGCACCTGCCGCGGTGCTGCCGTTTATAAACATTCACATTCCGAGGGGCAAGATTTCGTTTGATACTGACAGCGATTCGTCGAGGACCCCGACGCCAGTCAAGGGATATTCTGGCACCACTCCTGTTGTTGCAATGCTCTCACCCTCGACTGCTACCGACGCTGACTCGCCGGCGACGGTCACGGCTCAGTCGCCGCTAAAGCACCAGCTTCAGCCTCAGCTTCCGGCCGACGAGCTGCTTGCGCCAGAGCCCCCAGCGCCGCGCAAGCGGCCCATACCGACCCCTCCGCGTCGGGGGGACGCTAACCCACGCGATTCGGTCGCCGAGTCTAACCGCGCGTCCATCGCCTCGTCGTTAGGGGAGAGTGCTTCGCGCTCCTCGATCGCGCAGTACAGCGTCGACGAGGAGGAGGGCGACGACGGTGCGTCCTCGTCGGACGACAGCGCAATCTCGTACTGGTCCTCGGACTCGGAGTACGATGCGAGTCCGGCTGTCTCGGCGCTATCCCCCGAAAAGGAGGTGGACAAGGAACGGCGGATGAAGGACGCGGCCGAAGCCGAGGCCGAGCTGGAGGCACAGCGCCGGCGGAGGGAACACCGCAAGATGGTGCTCGAGGATGTCGGCCTGCAGATCCGACACGAGGACGCCGCTCTTGTGTTGGATAACCGCCGCCGCGTGGTGCGCCGGCGCCGCGCGCCCGCCGTCCCCGCCGGCGGCCGCAGATCGAAACCCAACACTCCCGATACCGCCCGCCTCCTCACCCCGAAAGCTCCGGCCGCTGGAGACGAGGACGCCGACTCCGACGTGCCCCCGCCGACACCCGCAAAGTCCACCGCGGACCAGGTGCAGGACGCGTACGCAAAGTACGAGCAGTACCTTGCTGAAATGGCGGAGCGGCCGTCCGCCGCCGCGACCAAGACTGTGGGCGCTCCAGGGCCAGAAGTGAAGACGACGGTCGAGCTGCCGAGCCACAGTGCCAAGCGCGAAGTGTCGGGCGGTTCGGGGGGCTCGCGAGGCTCGAATCTCGCCCACCACCTGAATATGGGTGCGGCAACGACGAAGATCACCGGCTTCCTCTCGCGGATGGGGAACGCGGGGGCGCACGCTGAGCGGGCGCCAAAGGCGGGACTGACGATCAGCGGGCCTGTGGGCGGCGCACCGATCGGGCCGCCGTCGCCCCGCCCAGACTCGATGGTGTCCGAGGCGTCGAGCCAGAGCCATAACCACAACCAGAAGGACTCTGTGTCGTCGGGCACACCTGCGGCGCCTGCTGTTCCAGACTATGCGTTTGGGCACACGTGGTCGTCGCTCGTCGACCCGTCTGTGCTCGAGACTATGGAAAAGCAGGAGCGTAAGCGCCAAGAAGCGATATTCGAGTTTATCGCGACCGAGGCGACATATGTGCGCAATCTGCAGCTTGTCGTCGGGGTATTCTACGCGCGCCTGATGAACATTCTCGACGAGCACGCGCTAACGGTCATTTTCGCCAATGTCGAGGATATCATGATGTTCAATTCGTTTTTCCTCTCGGCGCTCGAAGAGCGCCAAAAGTCGTGCAGGCTGTACGTGACGCATCTCGGCGACATTCTCAGCGAGCACTGCCAGAACCTCGAGGTGTACCTCCCCTACTGCCTAAACCAGGACAGTGCGCGGCGCCTTTTGGTCGAGCTGCGCAAGAGCAACCCCGAGCTCGAGGCCGCCCTGCAGGACATCAAGATGAATAACCCCGAGGTGCGCGGTCTGGACCTCAGCTCGTTCCTCCTCGAGCCGATGCAGCGCCTCACAAGGTACCCACTGCTGTTGAAGCAGATAGTGCAGTACACTACGGCCGAGCAGGACCTCGAGGAGGTGAAGCGCGCGCTCGCGTACGTCGAGACGACGGTCAGCGACGTCAACGAGAGTGTGCGCCAGCGCGAGAACAAGGACCGCCTCAAGGAGCTCTCTGACGAGGTGTGGATCAGTTCCGACAAGTGAGTACAGAGAATACAAAATCTTTTTCTTTTACTCATCGCAGCCGCCTCGACCTCACCGTGCCGACCATGTTCCAGGGCGAGCGCAAGATCCTGAAAGAGGGCGGCGTCACAAAGGCAAAGAGCGGCCGCAAGCTGCTAATGGTATGCTGCAACGACGTGCTCCTCCTCATCGACGACCGCACCCTGTACCGAATGGTGAGTGGCAACACATGAACAAACACTAACATCCAGCCCATTCCGCTGCAGAACATTGCGCTCGAGCAGGGCCGCGATGACGTGTCGTTTGCCCTCGTCGTGCCGTACGCGCGCAAGACGGACCAGCTGCGCCTCAAGGCCCCCTCGAACCGCGAGCGCGTAGAGTGGATCGGCGTGCTCTCTCGTGCTAAGAAGGAGTGTCTCGAGGCGCGGAAACTTGCCCGCAGCGCACACGATCGCAGCAGCATGAACATGCACAGCGGCGTGCGGGATAGTTATGCCAGCCACGCGAGCCACGCAAGCCGCGCAAGCTTTGGCAGCCATGCCTCGCGCGCAAGCCATGGGAGCTATGGGAGCCATGGCAGGGACAGCACGTACAACTCTACATACGGAGCGGGGCACGGACGCGACTCGGGGTCGTTGCGCGCCAGCGCAGAGTACCCCGCGACGAGTAACGATTGGACGCCGTACAACTCGCGAGACGGATAAATCCCACATTCACATTACACACATTCATATCAAAATTCTAGACACCCGCAACGGTATACCCCGCCCAACCCATACCCTGTATCATCAGTACGAATGACCCAGACAGACCTGACGCAGCGCCCATCATACATAGCATGTGCATTGATATCGTGAGATGGCCCGGTAGCCTGCCGAATGTAGCAAATTTGGTTGACTAGAGGGCTCCAGAGGGTCTAGAGGGGACCAGAGCGGACCAGAGTTGGAATAATGGTGACCAAAGGGCAGAGCTGGAAGGCCCGACGTCATCCGTCTCCTGAGCCAGGCCCCTCATTACTCCCAAACTTCAATGCATTCCCCTCTAATCCATGCTCTCCGAATCATAGTTGACCGCCTCGACGCTCTGCACACAGAGCTCATAGTATCCCTCCATCGCGCCGTCCATCGAGGGCGGGACGACCGGCGTGTTCTCGCCGACACGGTGGTATCCGCCTGGGCCGGGCGCGCGCTGTCCCGCCGGCCGATCCGACGCGAGCAGTTCCTCGAGCTCGGCGTCCGGCTCCTCGTCTGCGCCCATCGAGCCGAATCCGCCCGCCGCGAGCCGCTTGCCCCGCTCAGCAGCGGCGATCGCCTCGGGTGTCGACGAGGCAGTCGCGTCGTCCCGCCCCCCGCCGAGGAGCGCGAAGCCGACAGTCCGTACCCGGTGGCGCATCATGTCGACCTGCTTTGCGGATGTCTGGCCCGAGTTTGTAAGGACGAACGCGGAGAGGGGGAGATGCAGCGTCACGAACTGCAGACCGGTCGCGTGTAGTGGATCCAGCGGGGCGGGGGAGGAGGTCGAGTGCGCTGATGGCGGGAGGTCGAGGCGGTGCTGGAAGAGATCCGAGCTGGGGGTCAGATATGTGAAGCGAGATTGGAAGCCATCGCTGCCGGGTTACGGGTCGTACACCCCCAGACTCCAGCATTCAGTTTACTCACCGCACTGGCCCGTCCGTCTGGAGGTTCATGACCCATCGGGTGCGCCACTGCTCAAAGCCGCGATACGCGACCTTTACACGGAGGTGGGAGTAGAGCTCGAGGTCCCACGTCTCCTCGCCAAAAAGTGTCGGCCTCGAGCGGTTACGGAACGCGGCGTATCCCGTGCGGATCCGCCCCGCGTACTGCGGCGGTACACGGAGAGAGAGGGTCCCGTGCAGTGCGGCGTGGGTCTCGCGGGCGTCGGGGTCAGATGCCGCGTCCGAGGGAACGGCGGTCAATGCGCAGGTTGACAGGCCGCCAATGTCCGCGTCGGACCCCGTCGCGAAAGTGGAGACCCCGTCGACGGGGGCGCGCGCACTGTCGAAATTGAAGATTGTGAGCGGGGCGGTGGACGGCGCGATCGAGTCCATCCTGACCACTGCGGTGAGCTTGGGCTAGGGGGGAAGAAACACACCCTTTGCGGTGTTGCGGCGCAACAGGCCGAGCGAGCGCTGGAGGTACGTCTGCAGCGGGGATGCCATGGTGATTGGAGTGAGAGAGTGTGGAAACAGTAGATGTTGTTCTCGCCACTGGTTTCCCACTCGGACCTCGGTCTTTTGTGTTGGATCCTTGGGTTGTTCTGTCAAGAATGACGAACGACTTTCGGCCGAGCGGGACTAAATTTCTGGCCAAGCAAGATGTCAGAAAAGTGGAGGTTGTCCAGTTGTGTGCTACAGGGCGGCCCATCGAGTTGCTTCCCGTTCGCATTTTGGAACTGCGTTACGATCCTTCTTGAGCATTTAGCACCAAGACCTGGGACGGAGTATCGAATCGCTGGGGAATTCGCAGAAATACCCGACTTGAAGAGAAAGAACAGGACTGGTCGAGGAACGAACATGGTGTATGTAGGTGCTGGATATGGTGATTTCATCCTGGGGGCGTGGAGTGGGCAGAGTCCCTGGTCTAGTGGCGAGCGACGAGATAAGATACGATACCGACCCCCTGCCCCCTTCGTTTCTGGACGAGTTCTTGCGTTCTTAATCGAGTCCTACTGCACACGAGTACGATAGTACCAAAGACATTGCCCCTGCCAGTCCAACGTGACGCCCAATCTGGGTTTGTCAAAGTGCGGTGGCCGCGGCCACATGCCGCAGGCGACGACGGACGCCGAGCCACACCGCAAGACGTATGACCGTAATACTGATCTCTATCCCGTCCCCCCTTGTTCTCCTCCTGGACTCACAACATCAAGCTCCAAGCGCAGCGCAGCGAATTGTGGCAGATGACCGAGTGCAGTCGCCACCGCATCGTCTCGATCTCGTGACATCAGGCTATGCGGCATGTGACCTCGATTGTATTTAAGAGCGCACCCGGGTGACATGGACGCCATCCCTCAGACACTTCTCATCTTTACCTACTCGTGCAGAACCCTCTAAGACACCCATGGACCGCACACAGGGTACGTCCCCCCTCTACCCCAACCTAACTCCCAGAGAGCACCTCGCCCTCGCACTCGCACGAGGCAGGCGTAGCGATGGCAGCGGCAGCGATGGCCGCGCGCCCGCGCCGCATGAGCAACCTCGGCATCGACTTTCTCGACGACCCGGACATGCGGCCCGGAAAGGAGAGCTCGTCGTACTATGGCATGCATGCCGAGAGCTTCCACGGCGACAAGGAGCACCGCCAGGAGGATCTCATGCGGCCCAAGCAGATGTAGCGGTATGGTTGAGGGGGGAACTGGGGTGGCGCTAATAGTAGGATCGAGTTCAGAAGCCCGAAACGAGAATATCGAACCGAGAAACGAGGTATAACATGGCGAGATGAGAAAGACCGAAAGAAGGCGCACAGTACGACTCATGAGCATGCATGGATGAAGGGACTGTGGGGCTCGGACCGTACACGGTGGAGCGACGAGCAGGGGCATGGGAAATGTGGGATCGTAATCGTCATCTTGGGCTTGTGTGGTGTGGTCGCTTTGAGGGTGGGCGTCCTCGACACTGGACGTCTATCAGTGTGCCAAGATTTCAGCAGTGCCAGTAGTTAGCTCGCCGTCGCCAGTGCTCGGAGTCAGTGTCCTCTGTCCCACGGTGCCCCCGATCTCGGCACCCAAGATGGCAGAGCACGGATTGGTCTTCCACAGGTCGGGGCATTGAGGAGGAGGGGATGAGAAGGAAACTCGGCGTTGATGGTCATATCAAGTATGGCCAGCTTGATACTGCTTGCATTCGTCTCTGGTTACAGCGAGAAAACGGATTGTGGTGAATGTCAGTATCGTCAGTGACTACTCCCGTCAGACACCTGCGGGGGACAGTCCTTCGCTGGATGTACATACTATTGCAGTCCCGATGTCGCCGTGCTCTCAATGTAGATGCCCGGCATAGTCGTCGGCAACATCAACCCACCCACCCTGCCACCCTGCCAAGTCCCCACACCATCTTCATCCTTCGAGCACGACGTTGCCCTACAATCTTCCACTTCGCCTCGCCTCTCGACGCACCGCCGTCCACTATCCCACACTGCATGCGTGTGAATCGGAACTGCACCGGTGGTCTCGTGACCTCTTCGCGGGCATCTCCGGCCCCCGGGCCGGGTATCCCGGCATGAGTTGTTTGCCGAGATAGTGGGAACCATGGAGATGGACGGGTCATTATGGGGCGGTGGGCAGCTATATATGGCCTGTAAGAGCATGCGATACGAGTTGCACAACTACACACCAAGTACACAATGACAGCTTCCACTCCAGACGAGCTCCCGACCCATAACAACGGGTACAACCCGCCTGCGGCTGCGGCGGACGCGGCCGCCGTCGGTGCGGCGTTCGTCGCTGCCCTCGGCACCGCGATCGAGGCCGGCGACGGCGCGGCGTTCGCGGCCCTCTTCGCGCCACTAGGATACTGGCGCGACGTGCTTGCGTTCACGCGTGACTTTCGGACGTTTGACGCCGCGCGCATTGCGACCGCTGGCAATGTGAGTACCTTGTATTGTCTCTCTCTGACGGCAGGACACGTTCCCCTCGACGCAGGCGCGCGCGTTCAAGCTCGCGTCTCCCGCCCCGGCGCTCGAGTCGCCGTTCCCAGACGTATCCTGGATCAGGGTGCATTTCAGCTTTGAGACGGCGCTTGGGCTCGGATCGGGGATTGCGCGCCTCGTGTTCTCCGAGGCTGCAGACAGGTGGGAGGCGTACACTGTGTACACGCTTCTCGAGGAGATCCGGGGGCATCCGCAGAAAATCGGTGCGCGGCGGCCGTTCGGGGAGCAGAACCTCGTCGAGCCGTATGATGTGCGGCGGGCGCGGGAGCGCGAGTTTGCAAGCCAGGATCCACAGGTGCTCATTGTCGGCGCGGGGCATAATGGCCTTGCGTGCTCGGCTGTGCTGCGCTCTTTCGGAGTTACTTCTCTCAACATTGACAGGTTTGAGCGTATCGGGGATAACTGGCGGAAGCGCTATGCGTGAGTAGAGAAAAAAGCTATGAGGATGAGCGCGGAACCCCTCTCTTCCTCCACTCACACACAGCTCGCTCTCGCTCCACGACCCGGTACACACGGACCATATGCCGTTCCTCCCCTTCCCGCCGACGTGGCCAATGTACATGCCAGCGGGGCAGCTGGCAAACTGGCTGGAGGGGTACGCGGAGGCGCTCGAGTGCAACGTGTGGCTGAAGAGCACGCTCGATCCGGCGCGGACGCGGTGGGACGAGGCGACGCAAAAGTGGCACGTCGTGGTGTTGCGTACGAAAGCCGACGGAAGCGTCGAGGAGCGCCCGATGGCCGTGGGACACATCATCCTCGCTACGGGGCTTGCGGGGGGAAAGGCGCGGATGCCGCCGGCGTTCAAGGGCCAGGAGAACTGGGAGGGCACGATCGTCCACTCGTCCGCCCACGCTGGCGGGGACGCGTGGCGCGGCAAGCGCGCGCTCGTCGTCGGCGCGTGTACCTCTGCGCATGACATTAGTGCCGATCTGGCAAACAAGGGCGCACACACTACGATGCTCCAGCGCTCGCCGACGTTTATCATGAGTATCGAAAAGGGCGCGCCGCTGCTAAGTGAGTGCGGACTGTGGGCTGTGGTTTGTGAGAGTTGTGACTGACGGCAGCTGGGGGCATGTTTACGGAAGAGGGGCTTGCGTCCAACTCGGTCGAGACGCTCGACCGCGTCGCGGACTCGATGCCCAAGCAGGTCACCAAGCTTGTCAACCAGCGCGTCGTACAGCACCTCGCCGAGGCGGACAAGGAGATCCTCGACGGGCTTAAGAAGGCTGGGTTCCGGACCTTCCCGGGCGTGCACGGCGCCGGGTGGCTCTTTGGTGAGTGGACAAGCTGAGCAGATCATCTTGTGACACCTCTGACACCAGGCGCGTACGAGAAGGCCGGCGGATATTACTTTACTGCTGGGGGGTCCGAGATGATCATCGACGGCAAAATTTCCGTGAAGCAGGGCGAGATCGCTTCTTTCGCTGCGGACAAGTATATTACATTTTCGGACGGTTCGCGGGCGCAGTACGACCTCGTCGTGCTTGCGACGGGGTACGAGGGCTTTGACGACACGCTGCGCGCCACGCTCGGCGCGTACGCCGAGCGCGCGGGCAAGATCTGGGGACTCGACTCGGATCTCGAGGTGCACGGCGTGTGCCGCGATATGGGTCTGCCGCGGGTATTCTCGATTGTCGGCAACTTTATGATGGGGCGGTGGTTCTCGCACCGCGCCGCGCTCCAGATCATTGCGCAGAACGAGGGCAAGTGGGGCCAGCCGTGTAAGTTGTGGTAAAGCGGCGGTACGGCGGCGCTGACCGCAGACACAAAGTAATGTGGGCGGGGTGTGTATTCCCGGAGTGCCGAAGAGCCGGCTCACTTTGACAGGAACCGGAACCTTGTCAAAGTCACCAGATGCCACACCGAGCTTCCACAGATCTGAGGATCGGAGTCGAGGCTTACCGATGGAGATCAGTTATTCTACCCAAACTCCGCACAGTAGTACGTGATGAGCGATTTTTGTGCATGTCGTCGTGTGTCGCGCACCGTGTGTCGTGCATTGTGCGTCGAGCATTGTGACATTGTGTATTGTGACATCTGTGACTTCATTGTCGTCGCGACGTGGGGGCAAAGCCCTGGGCAGTGGTGTCGGCCTATGATCCTATGTCATGCGCATCGGGGCAAGAAGGATACAATAGAGGCATGGTCGGCGCCGTGAACGCGTAAACGCGTAAACAGACATCACGCACGTGCATCTCTAAAGCTCGATCATGCTCACGACCTCACGGGTCATCCAACTCGCACGTAACCCCCTTCTCATCCGATGATCGCGGTGACCCCCGCGACCCAATCCTAAACTGAGCGCTCCAGATCTTCAGAGCGGCTCGTGACGTGCGAGCGGCGCGTAGCCCACCGTATTCCGTCAGTCGAGGACGCGTATGTATGACATCGGTGACAGGCTACGCAAAGTTTGGTGGGCGCGTGGGCTGCTCCACTGCCTCACAGCTCTCTGGCGTATTGCATTCCGCAGGGAGACTGTATGGGGGGTCTACTGCCTGAGTTTATCTCTCGAGCTACAGGATACAGGATACAGGATATCAGGACACAAAAGAAAAGTGGCAGATGACATGGGGCTGGAAATGGACACCAACTTTCAACCCGCTTCACAAACTGCGTTTCGATAAAGCAAGGCGCAAGACATTCTACTCTTCCTTGGTGGAGCTTGCGGTTTGCGGTATGCGGAATGCACCCGCGGAATGCATACAACACCCACGGAATGCAAACAGAACCCACCATTGTCTATTGTTCAGCCATGCAGCCAATAATACCATTGCACCCACTGTGCACCCAGCTCGCGGCATCGAGAGCCGCGGCTGCCCACCGACGCTAGTCGCCGCCTTGGCTGCCGACTCGGCGCCGCGGCGATCTTGGCCGCCTTGGGGGTGCTGCAGCAAACGGCTTTCATGTCATGTCTACAAGAGGTCTATGTGCGTCGTTGGCGGGAAGGCGAGCGACGATGAGGTTACTACCCAACAGCCACATGACCGTTCTGGGTGGAGCTTTGAGCGTTTGAGCCGCGGGGGCCAGCGATGAACAAACGTTGCCACACTGCGAACAGGGAGCAGGGAGCATGGACTGCCTGGGTGGAGCAGGGGAACTGTTGCGCTATTCGCAATGGGCTGTTTTGGGTCAGCATGGGAACAAACCGTGCGAGTTTATCCATATAGCACAACTCACTTTATCCAGGACGCAGCACTGCGTTATGAGGTTAGTCCAGGGCCCATGGCGAGTGCGGAATGTCACGTCGTCTCGCCCGTCTAGCGTTCGTTATCGGCGGAAATGAGATTGAGTTGGGATACAAGATGGATGCAATGATGCCAGAGAATGATCGATTCGCCGCTCGGCCTGGTGGCCTGGCCCCGTGCGAGGGTGCCATGCTAGTCACAATAAGGGCTGGCGGAAGGGGCAGATGGTGTGCTCGCGGGACGATGAATGGTCTAATTTACATATGATGTCGGAAGGTGTCGTGCTAGTGGTTTCGTATCGTGGCCGTGGCCGTGGCCGTGGGAACAGGGGTCTGGCCATGCTGGCAGTTGACCTGATCACTTGCTGGGGCACTTTGCGTGCTCGTCGGTGATGCTCCAGACCTGGCAGATTTGCCAGTTCTCATCAAAGCGGTAAAAGACAAATTCGTTGATGTGCTGCACGCTGTTTGACCTGCTGGGGCTCTGGGAGCCGCTGTGGCCGTTCTGCTGGTGGCCATTGCTTGTGATTGGGACCTCGATCTGGAGGCGGGCAGCCAGGGTGCGCGACGACACATCGGTGACGATGTCGAGTGGGCAAAAGGTCGTTCCCGGGCGGATGAGGGCCGAGTACCCGCTCAACGAGAGATTGCGCTCGTTGTGCTTGACACTGCGGGCGACGAAGAGGTGCAGCAGGTCAAAGGTGCGCTGGTTCAGCACGCGCAGGTACTGGCGGTAGTGGGACGCGAGGTCGGCCGCGGTGCGGATATCATTAGCGCGCAGGGGCTGGAGCATCTTGGAGAGAGGATCGTGTGCGGGGTAGGAGTGGTATTATTGAGACCAGGGTGGGTGTTGAGAGCGAGGCGGTATTGGGGTAGTGGTGGCCAACGACGATGACAAGCGACGAGCGATGGCGGGAGGATGTGATGGGTGGGAATGAAGTTGTCGTGAGATGGAGGTATCAAAGTGTCGTTCGGTGGTCGAGATGATGAAGACCGATGTCGCGAGACTGGATGTGCTAGTGAGCGAAGTAAGCGAGGAAATGTCTGACGGACACCGAGTTCTCGTCGGGACATTTAATACTCTCCCCTCGGCCTCTCTGTCTCAGACGGGGTTGGCCAGAAGCGGCCGATTACGGCTGTCGGAACGAACAAGGTTTGTTCTCGCTGTCTCGAATCGTCTTGCTTTGCTGACCGATACGGAGGGACCAGAGGACGAAGGCCAGACGAGAATGTGGAATGATACTCGTCAATATTCGTCCTTTTCCAGGCTGGCAGGCCGGCGAGGCCTGGTGGCTTGGAGCCTTGGCCATTGTTCCTAGCCCTGGTCAAGGTGTGACGTCACGCCTCGGGTCCCGCGACCAATTCTCGGCGTTCGACACCTCGGCTCTCCTGCCCTTTTCCTGATTTCCCGCTGGCCAATGGCCGCTGGGCTGCTACCCAACACGCCACGCGGCCACTCGCATGGCTGCCCGGGTGCATGATATCATGCAGCGATGACTGGGTTTGGGGGGTCCCCGGGCTCAGGGGGTATGCCGTAAACAACTACACTGGTAAAAGTTAGTAGAGCTTCGACCCAGAAATGTTTCGTGCGATATTGTCCACGGCCCCTCTGGCATCGAGGTCGTCCATTGTAATGACAACAGTGACCATTGTCTGGAATAGAGCGCAACGCCGCCAAGCGACCAGAAGCAGGGGATATGGGGATTTGTGCATCTGATTGGGGATCGGCGGATCGGCATCGCGCCATGGCGCTGGTGGCGTCCAAGTCAATAGGCCAGTGACGGGGGATCAGCAGGATCTGCAGGATGGGCAGGATCTGCAGGATCTGGGCTGGCTGGAGCATGGACCATTGATGGCATCGATCGCTTCCCCAGCTTCTCGTGGACGCCAGTTCCTTCTGAGTTCTGTATTCTGGTTGGAGCTCTCGTGCTTCGAGTCGCAGCCCGCAGCAGTCTCGGAGCTCGAAGGGACATCGACTCCACTCGGTACTCGGCCACTCGATCCACTCGCACGACCAGTTTATCCGTGTGCACGGGCACTGTCTCGGGGGGGAACATGCGGCGCGTGCGGCGCCGAAACAGCACATGTCTCAAGTGATCGTTCGAGATGCTAGGAGTTTGAGATGCTGGATGGGTGGAATAGCGGCGGGAGAGCCAGCAGGGCAGCAATCCTCCAACATCCAACAACAATCGAGGCATGAGGCAGAGGCAGATGGCCGGATCGCGAATACTACACCGTCGTACCCTCCGCAGCGTGCCCAAAATCCGCAATCCTTATCCGTAATCTCCAATCCGCGAGATAAGCAATTACCGTACTATCTCGGCCCAACTCAGGTTACAGGAGAGCGGGCGCCGGAAATGCCCGTTCCGTTAACAACTCCTGTAGCTTTGCAGCGTTTGTAGATTGCGTACCGAGTTTCACGGATCTTCAATATCATCATGCAAGGAACACCATGTGTTGTGATCGAGAGAATCGCAAATGGGATCATGGATCATGGAGGAAATCTGATATGCACGATGGGATGGGATGAGAGCTAGGGAGTAATCCGTAATAAGCTGTAGCACTCCCTGTTCCCGACACAATAATAATAAGCCCATTCCCTGCACGATACCACTCTCGTACCATCTCGTATGTACTCGGGAGCTACTCGATCATATACTCGAGCACTCGATGCTACGAGCTATTCCTGTATCCTGTATTTCCTGACGCCCGACGCCACCTACGACGCCACTGCCGGCGCCCTCCGATCCTCGGTGATCAGCGCTCGATCACGGTCCACCAAGCCCTGCACTAAAATGCCTGCAGTGCCAGCCCTGCAGGTCTTGGCTACTGTATTAATTGCTGATGTCATACTCGTCAGCCAAGGCTTTAGGCTGACCAATTGATCATGATCCCATGGGTGCGAAGGATCAACAGTCAGCTTGCAGCTTGTTTCGTTGGTCAACCGTCTTGTCATTGTCACGATGTCACTGACCCAACTCACGCGATGTCCAGCCCGATAAACGAGTGCCGCTCACCGATCGAGATGGCGCAGGCGGATGTGCTGCGAGAAGCTGGAGACGGACGTACAAATCTTTGACACGGAGCGGATCATGCTGGATAAGACTGGACACTAGTAGGTTGGTAGCACATGACTCAAACATTGCGATCCCGACTGACTGTCACGCGATGTAGAACGCTAGACTTTCTGGGATCTGGGAGCACACCCCACCAGCGTCGCATGGTCGCGTCGCGTGTTGTCGAGTCGAATCGATCCATATAGCAAGCTCGCACTCATGTTCAGCCCCGCCACACATCTGTCACAGTCACGAGTTACGCGTTGCGGTGTCGCATGGTGCGTCGCATGGTGCGTTGCATGGTCGGTCGCATGGTCGGTCGTATGGTCATGACGCACAGCTCATCGAGTCGAGTCAAACCTCACGAATTACTCACGCGTGACCTCGCAAGGAACGGGTCGACTCAGGCCGGCATGCACACTTATACCCCAGCCCATTCCGCATCCAAAGCTCATCGCTCTCCAAGTCAACCTACGAGCTACGAGCAAAGGAGCAAGCGAAGCCATGACCGACACGCAACCGCGGAGTCGGCTTCGGACGACATGCCACACATCTCCTAGTACAGATACGTCTCTGTGCCATATGAGCTCTTTGGGGGCATGAAGAAGGTGCCGAGGGAAGAGCACACCGCTGAGACTGCGGACGCAGGGTCGGGCAAGTCGCAAGAGTTGCAAGAGAGGGAGCAGTCGACGTCGGGTACCGCCACCCCACAGTCAGCAGAGCAACGAGAAAGTTTGCATAGGCGCCAAGCGACAGCCAACGACCCGCGACCGGCGGAGACCACGATTACTTGACAAACATCAGTAGGTGATAGCTGTTAGGGCGGTGGCAACGTCGCTAGGTGGCGTCTCAAGGTACTGCCATGACGCGCTGACTGTCGAGTCGAGTTGCCAGATAAGTTCACATCAAGTTACGCCTGTCTACCTCCGTAAATCAGTCGACTCGAGCATGCACACTACTATGTACAGTATATGTATAGTAGTTTACACCCATTGAACTTATGCAGAGCTTTTCCAAACCCCAAAAAGTCCCCAAAGTTGTCTACAAACCACCATGAGCAAAAAAACACCCGGCAGCTCTCAACCCTCTGGGCCACCACAAAACCGTTCGAAAACCAGCGAGTCGCAGATGATCTCCGACTTTATATACGCGGACCCGAATGAGCCGGACTTCTTTGAGGGCATGAAGCTGAAGCCAAAGAAGGGGGAGCAGACGGAGCAGACCGCCGGGTCGAGCACGGTTGCCGTGTCGGACAAGTCCTCGGACCCCGCGGGTACTTCGAACACCGCGGCCACCAACCCCGCGAATACCAGTGGCGATGCGTCGCAGTCGGGGGCTAGCGAGACCGCGCACAACGAAGAGGGGCAGCAACAACAGCACTGAGCGACCCACAACACAACAACAACAAGCGACAGCGAACAGCAGCTTTCCTCGAAATCGATTGAAAATCAACAAGCGCCACTATGTGTATACTGAAGATCCACGTATCCTTTCCGCAACGCGACAGTTTCAAGCCATCACCCGCCGCGCATGCCGCCGCGCGCCGCGGACTCGTGCCGCTCGGGCACGGATCCTAGATTGATCTGCGTGGTCAGCTCTGGGATATGGCCGCGCCGACGGTGTTTTGATATTCTACTGTACATTCGGGCGGTGAGATGTATACTGGATCTGGACGTCGGACACTGGTGAACCGACGGCACATTCGGAGACGGATGTGTGTCAGTCGCCCCGGGTTCCATCGTGTTCCTGACTGATCGCTACTTCTGGGCAAAGACGTACTCCCTGAGCAACGCACGAGCTGGTTGACAAGACTCTGAGTGGCGGTGACGTCGAGTGAGCCCACCAGGTGTGGTTGTGGGTTGCAGGCGTGTGGCATGTCTGTCCTCGTCTCCAGATCAGTTCGCCTCTCGGTTCCTGTAGCCGGATCTCAGGAAGACGGACACACTGCTGTAAACCCTTCCAGATTCCAGATCGACTTCAGCCATTGCAGCGTGGTGCGCATCGCCTCGTCTTCGGCGGAAGATCTAAGCATGAGAGACGATGTCATTCAGCGTACAGTCCGTGGGGGAATTCGAGTCGCGGTCCGGATCTGGATACCGCATTACTCCGCACAAACATTTTCGAAGCCGCCGTGAGCTGATTCTGATGCAGCTGCCGGCGTACGGCGTACGCCGGCATTAACCAACCGTCTGCCCCATTGTAAACCCACAGGACACGGGTTTACCGGTGAACGGACCGACAGCACAGGCCGTGTCTTCATTTCGGGCGGTCCGGAGACTACGAGTGGTCAATGATTAAACCCTCGCAGAGAACGGTCCGACAACCGGCGATGCCGGGCTCCGCATCATGGTTTTCCGGGCATCTCGATAATTCGAGAGATGT
The DNA here is from genome assembly GCA_025531455.1 of Apiotrichum sp. Y4204. NCBI lineage: Eukaryota > Fungi > Basidiomycota > Tremellomycetes > Trichosporonales > Trichosporonaceae > Apiotrichum > Apiotrichum sp. Y4204. The sequence goes on along the minus strand of JAMYHL010000006.1, from coordinate 690,599 downwards.
CCGAGCGACTAATCCGGATTTATTTCATGATGGCTAGGACTTGATGATGATGAGATTAAACCTACGGGCGGAGTGTGGCGGTGATTCTGGAGCGTAACTGATGCGTGTGGACCGCCTCATCCTCTGCCCCAGAATGCGCGGTGCAGTCGAAACGAGGCTCGAGGTGGTGGGGACAGGGCCAGGCTTTGGAATAAGGCCAAGGGCTGGGCAGGCTATTGGAGGCACAAACTCAGAAGCGCTGCCTTGGCAGGTGACAGCGTGCAGCTGGGAAAAGCAACGGCGAGCGTTAAAGGCATGGTTACAGCTGGATCCCGAGCCCGCAGGTGCCGCCAGAATATCGTTTCCCACCGCTCGGCTAGCTAATAGCTGATACAAGCTGTGGCAGGGCCTTGTGCCTCGTGTATCGGCCAACAGGGACGGTGAGATCCGTTACGTTGCCGACCACCGCAATCTCCAGACACCTCTAGCATAAATCTCTGGCTCTGTCCCCCTTCTGTGCGCGCAAAACCGCGGGTTCGGGGCATCGGTGCCTTCTGCGCGCGTGGAGATCTGGTTTATCACCGTTTCCAGAATGGTAAGCTTCCGACTGGAGGGGATGGGGCGGTGGACCCCTCGGTTCGAGAGCTTGCTGACCTTTCCACCGCCTCCGGGCCGGGTGCAGAGCTGATGTACCAGGAATTCCGGGATCAGGAGATGTAGCAGCGAAGTCTTTGGCTCTGGAGTGACGTCGCACAAGGGAGAAACACCGGTCCAGCGATAGCTGTACACTGCCTGACAGTCTCGAACAAGACCTTTCGAAAGCTTGCGCAACATCGTCGCAGGATGCACCGCGACGCGACGCCGTCGCGGCCTATCATCCTCTGCTCGTGTGGCGTAGAGGAGATGACTCGCCGGCGCTGGATGCGACATCGGACAGGTATAAAGACGAGCACATCTTTGCGTCTTTGTCGTCCCCATTAACAACAGCCTCCCCATCTCTTACAGTCCCCTCCGACTTCACCATCCCAACTACATCTCCAGCCCTAGCTCTAATATCCTATCTCCCCTCCCATCTTCCATAATGCGTGCCGCCCTCTTCTCCCTCTTCACGACGCTCGCCTCGGCAGCGGTCATCCCCCAGCTGGAGCCCCGCATGCCTCCGTCGCTGCACACCCTCGAGGTCCCCAAGGAATGCCTCAAGGCCTGCTCGTGGTTTACAGAGTTCCGCCGCGAGTGCCTCCTCGACGGCGGCCTGCGCTCCACCACAGACGAGTGCATGGGCTACTGTCTCTACAACGACGACTTTAACAAGTGCTACGGGTGTATCGCGGACAATGGCAACGCGGCCGCCCGCGAGCTCATTGGCCCCGACCAGGTGTGCAACAAGTACGGCAACGAGGTCTTTGGCGACGCCACGGCCACGACCACGCCCCCGGCCAAGTGCAAGCCCAAGGAGACCGGCTCTCAGGAGACCCCGCAGACTTCCGGTTCGTCCGAGGCTACCTCCACCGTTGTCACCCAGTCCGCCTCGACCGAAAAGCCCGCCGCCGGCGCGACTCTCGCGAACCCCGGCGCATGCACCGACCGCTGCAAGGTCTTCTCCCAGTACAAGGACTGCCTCACCGGCCAGGGCCGCTCCGCCTCGTGCATGAACTCCTGCCAGCGTCTCGACGAGATCAACGAGTGCTACAAGTGCATTTCTGAGTCTGAGGGCGGCGAGGACGTGTCCAGCCAGCTCAACAAGCCCCCCGCCTTCTGCTCCTCGTCCGGACCTACCACCTCCGCCGCGAGCGGTGCTTCCACTGAGAGCACCTCGACCCTCGTGACCCACACTACCGACGCCGCCGCCCAGCCCACTCCCGACGCCCAGGCCATCGCCACCCTTCAGACCCCCGACGAGTGCGCCGCCGAGTGCTCGGCGTTCAAGTCCTACCGGGCTGACTGCTTTGGTAACGGTGCCAAGGGCCACGGGTGCATGGCCCACTGCGGCAAGGAGGAGGAGGTGAACAAGTGCTACGACTGCATCGCTCGTGTCACCAAGAACGACGACGCCCTCAAGTTCAAGGGTCCCATCCAGAACAACCTCTGCCCCAAGGCTTAATTGCCCTATCGCCGGATCCCATCTAGAGAATCTAGACACGAACATTTACCCCTACTGTATTCTCCTCTGCGTTCTCTTGTAATATCATTGACACTCTTTATCTCATACATGAATATTGTTTCCCATGAGGTTTATAGCAGGGCACATTTGTCGAGCGTCATGCGGAGACTGACTGCTTCTGGAGGATTAAACCCAGGCATCGGGGTAGGTTTTGAAGCGGCTCGTCGAATGCCACACTCCGATCTGTTCAACATTTCAAACAACGCGGAGATCATTCCAAGCTCCAATGCACTGGTGCGACCCGCGAGGGTGATCGCGTTGCGCGCGTTGCACAAAAGCAAAACAACGACACTGTTCGAGGCGGAGACACGGAGAGCCACGCAAAGTCCACCACAACGCGGTCATCTTGCCCGACCTCGGCGACTGGACATTGAACGGCAACCCGCTTTTCGGCTTGCTGCGATGCCGGCAAGGGACGATTCTTATCCGGGGGTTTGGTGGCGCGCGAGTGGCGTCGTTCGCCAGCATGGGGCACCATCCCCATCGCCATCTCCATGGAACACTTGAAAATGGCCCAACATATGGCGTCCTGTATCAATTGTCCCACCTCTCCCAACGTCCTAGACACGTCTTACGACAGGCATCGACCCACTACCGGCTCCGGCACGTCCTGCTATATAGCCCAGGATCCCATCCACTGACGCCCCCACAAGGCGCTATCCCAGCACCATCCTTCCCCCCCCCCCCCACCTCCCCATCGCCCCTCGCCATGCCCAAGCGCGCATTCACAAGGGACGAGATCGAGACGCTGCTCGCGTTCGCGGACACGGTCCTTCCGGCCATGACGCCCGAGAAGCTCGTGCGGCTCGCGCCGTCGCTCGCGACGGACGTGGACGCCGAGGCCATCGCGGCGTTTGCAGAGGAGACGCCGTCGTCCGTCCCCGAGTTCCGCCAGCTCATCACCGAGACACTCCCGGCCGCCCTCTCCCCCGACAAGGTCGCCGAGCTTAAGCAGGTTCTCGGGCTGTTCCGGTATGTGGCGAAGGGTGAGGGGTGAAGGTGGGGCTGACTCCCAGTTCGCGCTTTGCGATGATTGCGCTCGCCCAGAGCTGGACGCCGTTCCACCAGCAGCCGCTCAAGGTGCGAGAGCAGATGCTGCTGTCGTGGAAAATGTCCCGCATTCCGACAATCAGGCGCATATACGACTCGCTCACCAAGCTGTGCGTCATGGCGTATCTCCGCTCCTCGACGGCCGTGCGCAGGGCGATGCTCAACACCCCGGTAGAAACGGAACCGTGGGATTCGCTCTGGGACTTTTCCTTTACGACCATTGCGGATGTGCAGAATCAAAAGTTTGACGCCATCATTGTCGGATCTGGCTCGGGCGGCGGCGTCGTCGCCAAGGAGCTTTCCGATGCTGGTTTCAAAGTCCTTGTGCTTGAGAAGGGCCAGCATGAGAGCCTTACGGGTGATGCCCCCAACGAGCACGAGGCGCTCCGCAAGATGTACCTCGGCGGCGCATTCCTGACCACGGATTACGGCGACATGGCCCTCATCGCCGGCTCGACGTTCGGTGGCGGTTCCGCTGTGAACTGGGCTGCCTGCCTGCAGGTACGTGACTGTCTTGTGGATCTCACTCACGTCAGCCCACGGCCTCTGTTCGCAAGGACTGGGCCGAGACGCACAAGTTGCCGTACTTCAAGTCCCAGGAGTTCCAGGCCGACCTCGACGCCGTCTGGCAGTACATGGGCGTGTCGCCGCCGACCTCGCAGAGCATCCAGAACCAGCTCCTGCTCGAGGGCGCCCGCCGCCTGGGATACCAGCATGCTCCCGTGTGGCAGAACAATGGCGGCGCAGCCCACTTGTGTAACCACGACTGCGCGAACGGCTGCCGTTCAGGCGGCAAGAAGGGCGGTCCTCACTCGTGGCTTATTGACGCGGCCCGCAACGGCGTCCAGTTTGTCACCGGCGTCGATGTCCGACGTATCGTCATCTCAGAGGACAAGAAGGCCGAGGGTGTTGTTGTGCGCACCCCAGAGGGCGAGGTGACACTTAACGCTGACCTCGTGTTCGTCTGCGGCGGCTCGATTGAGTCCCCGGCTCTCCTCCTCCGTTCCAAGATCAACAACCCGCGCATCGGCGCCAGCCTCTTCCTCCACCCGACAAACTACGTACACGCCGTCTTCCCGCAGCGCACATACCCTGCCGACGGCCAGATCCTCACTTCCGTGGTCGGCGAGCTGGCGAATCTCCATCCGTCGGGCCACGGCGTCCGCGTCGAGACGGGCATCATGCAACCCGCCGTCAGCATGTCTCTCTTGCAGTGGGCCGGTGGCGCAGAGCACAAGGCCCGCATCGCAAAGCAATCGCACATGGCTGGTCTCATCGCCATTGCCCGCGACAAGTACCCCGGCACCGTGGTGATCGACAAGCGCGGCGAGCCCGTCGTACACTACACTGTCTCGTCGCTCGACAGGCGTTCCGTCGTGCAGGGCACGATCCTCGGAGCCGAGTGCATGAAGGTTATGGGCGCGGAGGAGATTATCGTCGCTGCGCGCGGCGTCAAGCCGTGGAAGAAGGGCGACGACTTTGATGCGTGGTGCAAGGCCGTCGAGGCCTCTCCGCCCGCGCAGTACGGCTCGGCGCACCAGATGGCCTCGAACCGCATGGCGGCTTCCCCCTCGGCTGGCGTATGTGATCCCGACGGCAAGGTGTACGGCGTCAGCAACCTGTACCTCGCAGATGCCTCCGCACTTCCCTCGGCATCCGGCGTCAACCCCATGATCACGACCATGGCCGTCGCGCGCAAGATTGTGCGTGGCGCCATTGACGAGATCCGCAACCCGAGCGAGAATGTCGCTGCCAAGCTCTGAGGGAAAGTGTTGGGAATAGCAAGGTCAGAAGTGGGACGATTATGGTGCTTGTGGATAGGCATACCTTTGTGGTTTATGATGCGACGTGAATTGTATATCCCGTGAAACGCTCGGATGCACACGCGCTGGCGTAGTCGTTGCATTGCGGGTCTATAATGCTCTAACAATCTGGTTTCCGTCACTAGACGTGAGAAGCGTTTCTAAATGGGTATCGGCACGGAGCTCTACGAGGGGATTTTCTGCGCCCCGCGGAATCGGCTGAGGAACGCCCGCCCGATGAAGAGATCCTTATTCTTCATACCGACAACAAAGCCGGGGGCACTGACGAGGCCCCAGAGGGGAATGGGTAGCTGCCCCGCCCCGCCTCTAGTCCCGAGAGTGACGAGCAACGGCGCGAGCTCTGGCGGGGTGTACCCCTTTGGCTGTTGGCCGCGGAGCTCCGCGACAATGACCCCGCCGAGCGCGCTCCCCTCCTCCAGGGCAGCCACACATGTCTTCCACGACTTGACGTCCGCCACGTCCCCGAGCGCATAGTACTCGCCTGCGAGCGGACTCCCAGCTGATCCGGGGACGACGCGGAACCTGTTGTCGACGACGACGTACCCGTTCGAAGTGAGCGCGCCGGCGTCCGCGGCAGCCACGAGCCCCGAGTTGGGCTTGTTCCCGATCGAGACAAAGATGTAGTCTGCGTCAACGTGCTCGCCGCTTGCGAGCGGGATGGACTGCAGGCCGCCGAGGGCACCGCGCTGTCCCTCTCCGAGCTCGGCGCGCGTGTTGAGGCGCACATCGACGCCGCGCTCGCAGAGCTGCTTCATAAGGCTGTCTCCGATCCGCGGGTCAGTTGGCGGGGGAACGTAGGCCGTCGCGGCCGCCGCGCCCGCGACTGGGTGAAGTAGCCCTTCTTCCGTGTGCACGATCGTCACCTTCTTCTCGGGGTATTGTGTCGAGAGCTCGCCGGCCACCTCGATGCCGACAGAACCCCCGCCCACGATCAGGATGCTCGAGGCCGCCGCGAACCCGGCCTGCATGTCGCGCAGCATGGCTTTGAACTCTGCGTCGGTCGCGCCGGGCCGCGGGCGCATCGGCTCGGCCTGCAGGGCCCCGAGGGCGAGAATGCATTTCTGGCGTCAGTGGGAAACAAGCGGTGTATGTACCTCGAAGAACACCTCGTTGCTGCCTTCGAATTCCTTCTCGAGAATGATTGACGACCGCTTCAACTCGACGACGGCGTTTGGCGCAATGACGCGGTGCCGGCTCCCGCGCGGGAAGATGGCGTCGTCGGTGAGCTTGACGGTGAGGTTTTTGTCCTCCCAGCCTGAGGTCAGTTCGTGAGCTTGCAAGCTTGGTCGAGTCGTCGAGTGTCTCAGAGTTGGTCAAATGTGTGCGTCGCGGTGCGCGACACACAGCCGCCGACCAAGCCACGCCCGGCACGGGCAGTCTCAGAACTCACCAGGGACGACACACGCGCGCACGATCCCGGGGATATGAAGCGAAAACTCGCTTCGGTCCACGAGAAGGATACGATATTCGTCCGAGATGCTGCCCGCGAGGTGGTTGACGACGCTGTGTCCCGCAAACGATGCTGCTTGTCAGTGTGCTTCCAAGCTTCCATGCTTCGAGGCTTTTAAGAGACGTACCGCCGACAACGACAATGTTCTTTGTCTCTCTCGTCATGGTGCTGCGTGATGGGAAGAGATGAGTGGCGACGCGATCAATCAGGCAATCAGGGGATATGTACCTACAGTACGTATCGGCGTTTTATCAGGAGCGTAAATTCGGGGACGGCATAAACTTGCCGACAATCGTCATTGCTGCCCAAACCTCCCAAATCCGCCCAAATCCACCATCCATCCCATCTTATCATCACGCCCGACCGATACGTGTGCCCGTGCCCGAGCCGGCGCTACAAGCAGAGTACCATGACTCCTCGTCGGCGCTGCATCGCGACGCGTGCGCGGTCTACTTCCCCGAGGGTCGCTGAGGTTTGATGGACTGGAGCTGGGTACCAACATATCAACAGTGGTCAAGACGTTGGCCGTCGGCCTGGACCCAGGCTCGGGGATGCAGGCACTGCGCGGGTCCGGACAGTACAAGATTCCTGTGGCCCTCTAGCCGGAGCGGTTTCCAACGGAACGGAGATAATGGAGATGTAACGCACGCGATAATCGCATGGACCGTTACATGGAGATGGCGATATGGCGAAAGGATGATGCTGATGCATGTTTGTCTACAACTACCCCCTTGGTGATGAATGTCGACACTTCAGCTATCTGTGAGCAAAGCTGCGGCCATAGGAGCGCTACACGTACTGCATGGAACGACGCATGGTCCCCTCATGGGCTGCCAGTCGTCGCTCTGTAAAGACCTGCGACACAATACCACGTAATCCATACATCATGAAGATCACGGTGCACGGACGGAAAAGATCGACAAACCGGCAGTCCTTGAAGATGTGGCTTATGCCAGCAGATCGTCGTCAATGTTTGTCGCAAACCTCCGAGTGCCACTTTCAAGAGCATACCAGCATCCCATAGCCGTACCGGGAACGCCGACGTCGTAGCTCCAGCCGCTCCGAAATTCTCCGTGTGTGTGTACAGTACACAGGCCGTAATGTCCTCTGATCCTCTGGGGTGTGGGAATGGGTCAACGCCTTACGACAGGGGACGGGCCTGTGGGATGGGATGTGCCGTGAGCTCGGTCAGCGTTTGTGTAAATGACCGGCCGGGCGCATCAAACATGAAACGAGCGCGATGGCAACCCAGCAACCAGGTCAGGATGCCACAAACATGAACACAAAGTCTTTCCGAGAGCAGGTACACATACATGGGAGTACGAAGTGTGGATCAAGTAGACAGTGGCCGGGGGCAGGCGTGCACGGCGGGCACAGCGGCTCCACTGTGGATCAAGGCACTCCAGGCGACTAGTCTCCCGGGCAAACTTCCGCAACGAGCTGGCAGCAAACTCTATCGGGCGGCGTCCTGCGGACCTGTTCATGAGGACGTGAGCTTATGCGAGCCGTCGACTTGAAACCCAAAGCTTGACGGCAGTGAGCCTCGTCCGCTAGGCAGCACAGGGCAGGTGATCTGCTCGCTCCGCTCATTCTCTCGTCATGGATCGCCCGATAGGCTTGTTTTTGTGGTTTTGTTTGGGGCGACAAACAGAGATTACAGATTTACATGAGAGGAGAAGCATGAGAAGGCCAAGGACCTGGATCTCGCGTGACGACCGTTGCGTTTCTTGTTGCTCTTTTTGCTGTCGTTTGTCGTCAAATCTTTTGTCCGCGTCCGGTTTCGGTCCGTTTCTGGTTTCTAGAAGGCTGGAACGAGGAAACGAGGAACGGGCGCTTCGTTACGTTTGTCATACGTTTGGTGTACGTTTCTTTTCTTTTTCTCTGGTTTCTCCTCCTCTTCCATGTTGTTTTTGGTTTCCTCTCCGAGCATTGCGTAAGGATAGCGTGGGCGATAGCGTGGTTGAGGCACAGCCGGCACAGGCCCACCGCTGCCCAGGCCAACAGCCGGGCAGAGAAAAACAAAGCATACAGGCACACAAGTCAGTAATCTGAGCCGCTGTTTGTTGCACGGTCGTCCAGTTCGTCGACCCGCGGCCAGCCGCCACAAGACACGGAACCGAGTGGGATCCGACATGTTTCAATCTGACGCAGCCGAGCAGCAGCTTGTCGTATAGTCTGGGTTCACGACCCGGCATTGGGTTTTCGTGCCGGGGAATGCACTTACGTACTGCCCTCTTTTCCGATTCCCATTCGGGCAATGGCTGGCGCGGAAACACAAAACACAACACCCCGGGGAGAGTCGAGGTGGTGTCGAGCGTAGAGAAAGGATTCTGGCTGCAAGAGTTGAGGATTCGATACCACTCGACACCAAACTCCAACTGCGCTCCTACTCTTTATGGCAGTGTGCCTCGTTCCGTCTCCGCCACTCGGCAACGCTATCGTTGCGCCGAGTGCCATTCTGCAACATGCCCCTTGTGTCCCCTGTGGTCTGACAAACGGCCGCGAGTGGAAAGAATAGGCCGGGTATCCTGGGAACGATGATGAGGGCAGTATCCAGCTCGAAGGCGAGACTGGCTGGAATCAACTGAAAATGACGAGTAGAGTGTCATTTCTTGGCGCCGAATGGGGAAAGCCCGTCGACAAGGAGGACCTGTCTATTGTAGACTGTGCGACGATGGCAAGCAGTGCATGCATTGCACAAATGCCGTATGGCGGTATCTTGAATCACAAGGTCAGGCGAAGACAGCTAACCTCCCACCCCCAACCACAGCGACGCGGACCGGAATATCAGAAGACCATTCTACCCTACCGATAATGTAAACACCTACACTCTTCCGACTCAGGATTCCCCCTCCCTTGCTGACAAGGGAACGAAGCTGAAGCTTCGGGAAGACCGCCGCTCTCGTAATACTCAAACATCCACACATACACGTCTCGCAATCCCGCCGGCACCTGGCACTTGCGCCGCCATCAGCTCCTGGCATCCGGGGAGATTGTGAGCAAGCACGGTGGTATGTGGCGTCCTGTTCCCGTAGGACAGGGGTCGGTTTTGGGTCGTGTTTGGTACGGGGCACAAACATCATCATGCTACATGCTATGATCGAGTACAGAGAGAGATGGGAAACCGGCCCTTCATACCAGCATGGACCGTTCCGCGCTCCCTTAACGTTAGACCTCTGTGCCATCCGTCGATGGAGCCTTCCCGGTTGTTCAGCAATCATCGCACATGTTCCAGCTGGGATGGTCTAAGCCTCCGATCCGCGATTCAGATCGGTACTACCCCAGCCACGTACGTAGCCCCGTCCGCAGCTGTGTCAGGCTGCTCGCGGAACGCAGCCCGCTCAGTACAACCCGCCGAGAAAAGATGCCTCTTCGGGCGGGGCACTTCGACCACTGACGGGATACAGGGTAGGCACGATTGGAACGGCGAGCGACATTGAATGGCTCCTGGCTCATGGCTCATGGCTCATTGGGCACAGGGTGATCGACACCAGCTGACCACCTGATCACGGTCTCGGGAAATGTGATGCTTCCGCCGTTTCTGTAATTCTGTACAATAGGTAGGTTCGAGCACCAGGCTCTGCCCTCCGGCCGCCAGCTGCTGTACTTGTGCTTTGCTATACTCTGGTTCCCCCTCTCCCAAAATCCTCGGGATCGAGTGGTGGCGTCGTTTCACACAACCTAATAAATTCTTCCCTGGCTCGCCACTGATGCCGCTGTTCATGGCGCCCAAGGCGGACGTGGCCGATGGAAACAGAGCTACAGCTTGCGCTATCTTTCACTCTCATCTTTCACTCTCCCTGTAGATGCTGTATAAAAAGCAGGGCCTAATAGCTTTACCCTTTGGTGAGAGGCAGATGATAATTCCGCTAATAAGTTTCCCTTTCATATACACACTGCTCTTTGGTGTTATGTGCGGGATACATATGGGGATGAGGAGGAGGGAGTGCCTGGACGGAGATGAGAGCAGCTGGGACTGTCAGCTGTGGGCGGAATAACCGTGCAGTAGCTGGGCCGTGGTGTTGTCGCGACACTTCTGGCCGGTTACCAACCGTGTCATGTCATTGCCACTTTTCGACTATTTGTATTCACAGCGATATGTCTTGCGGCTGGCTGGTTCTGCTTTGCTTGCTGCTCGAACAGACTCTGCAACCAGGGTTTTAGCGGGCAGTGGAAATGCAGGGGGGAGGGAGGGGGAGGGGACAGACAGACAGACAGGTGTGTGTGATGTAAAAAGGGATCAGCAGGCGCTCAGGATGCGGTCGATCGTCTGGTTGGATCCTGCTCTCGTAATCCACAAAGGGGCGGGCCAGGCCCCGCCCGGGGGCGTGTTCCCAGTGCGCGTTTCTGCCGTCCTGCAGGGGGGTGGGGAGAAATGATGTCGAGAGCTGTCGAGCAGTGGCAGGCGGTGGGCGGGCGGGCGCGAACATACGCACCATATCCTGGCCATCCTCCGAATACGCCACCCTGCAATTCCTGCAAGATATCCTGTGTCCCTGTCCTGTCCCCCCTCCTGTCCTATCCTGCCCATTGCCCTGGGGCAAGCAAGTGGTCCTCTGCCCTCAGCTCTCCGTTCCCATGCCCCTTCTCTGTACGCTCAGCGCGCCCTGGACCGCGGGCTGCCGGTACATTGTCGAATACAGGGCAATGTCTCGTTTTGGCATGTCCGTCCATTCTCCATGATCTCCATCCCTCGCAACCTCATCTCGCAATATCTTTGCGGATGTCGTTAACCTTTTTGAATACGAAAGAAGCAAAAATCGATATGTATGCTGGCTCCTCCTCACCTCAGCCGACCACGACCTTCCAGCTGCCAGATTGCCCTCTGCAGAGACCAACAGTTTTTCCTCCAGATCCACGAGATCTCGGCCATTTGGAGCAGTGCACTGGACAGGTTTTGCACGAAAACTTCGCCAGAGCCAGTCCCATCCGCGACCCAAACTCAGCCGCGAAGCCCGCTTTGACGTATAGTAAGTGTGGGCACGAGTACATGAGTGTGTCTTTCTGTCTGTGCCATTCGTGCTCGGATCTCTTGTTTGTGCATGTGCACACGCCCGCTGCGCCGAGGCAACACCGAGGCATGCGGCTCGCATGCTGCACCTACTTATGTCGCAATCGACAAGTCACTATCTCGTACAGCGGCGGCTCCACCCAGCGCCCATACCGCGACTACGCGTCTGTCACACTCCAATGTCACACCGCGTCGGGGCGCGCTCGACGTGTTCGGACTGTCTCATGTCAATTTGTATCACTCATAAATAGACCTCTGATGCTTTATAAATCTGCATGCTTTTCGTTCGTTGCATGGCGTGGTCGGTTGATGTCATCCGGCATCCATGCACGCCATGTACTCAGCGGCCGGTGGGACAGGCACCTTATTGCCTAGCCGTCTCTCTTCGCGTACCTTTGGTGGTGGTGGTAGTAGTGGTGGTGGATGTTGAAATTGCTACAAGATGCCACCCATAACTCCGCGGGTCCTGGAACGAGATGGAACAAGGGAACTCGGAAGATCATGCAGAGGCAGTTGGGCAGCAGGCAACTGGCCTCGTTCTTTCCGTACCTGTGCCGTAGCCGTAGAGTCGCCAGCCAGTGGCCAGTGGGCGGACGGCCTGAAATTCGGGGGTTGGCAGCCTGGCACATTACGAGAGTTACGAGAGCTACGAGAAGTACGAGAGCGTAGCCCCGTGTCCTGCAGGTGTGTGGGCAACCAAGGCTCAAACACAGAGAAAGTGAGAGCACGAAAGAGGCTGGCTTGGGACCTTTACGGTAATAATCCAGGGCGAGTAGTGCTTGGGGTGGACAGCGGACAGCACTACGCTCTCTGCCAGGCAGCGTGCCTTTTCTTTCTGGTAGCTCACGGGAGGGGGGCCAGGAGGACGAGAAAACGGAGAACGAGAGGACGGGGAGAATGCTGCAACAGTACTGCATAGCAGCAGCAGCTGTACAACACGACAGACAACTGCTGATAGGAACGGTACATGCAGTGCAGAGCAGAGGAGGAGTGTTGTCAGCTCGGCCAGGTAGATGCAGGGTGCCTATCCATCAATGCAGTACGAGCTTGAGAGAGAGAAAGAGAGCGGCTCTGGCCCACGCGCTCCTCTGGTCTGTCTCCCCTCCAAGAGTTCTTCCTACCCTCCTTCCGGTTCCCGGCCCGCACCCCGTGCTCTGTAGCTCTCTCTCTGTTTCTCGTCCTCGTCCTCGTCCCCCTCGCACTCTCTCCCTCCCCTTCGTACTGCTGTGTTTTCTCGTCTCGACGACGGTGCCGCTCACTCCTGCCACTGCCGCCGTTGTTGTACCCACTACCGCGCCTTGTTGAGTTCGGTTTGTTTCGTCTGTCGCCATATCCCTGTTCTTGCTGGTCATACACGGGCTCGCTCGCGCCTCCCTTCCGGCTCTACACCTGTTCCCATCACCACCACCACCATCATCAGCACACCCACCATCTCATCAGGCCGTGCTCATCTGCCCCGGCTCCACCGTGCTTTTACGTTTACACGCCCCGGCGCTCAAACCTACGGCACACGACGCACGAAACAAGCTCAAGCTGGACTCCAGCGACTGCCGACCTGCCCTGGCCGACCCCCCGCGCTCCTCTCTCCGCTCTCCACTCTCCGCTTGCGGGCTCCGCCTTGGCCGCAGCCTGAAAGCCTGATTGAGTCTCAGTCAGGTCCTCCCGCTTCGCTCTCAGTCCAAGGTACTCTGTCCTCAGAGTACTCTGCTCTCCGTCGCTCCCACTCTCGACTCCTTGCACTCTCTCACTCACCTCACTCCCTTCCCGTCTGGCTCTGGCTGGTGGTATCTCTGCCTCACCTTGTCAACCATCTTGTTGCATACACACACTCCCATCACACACATATCCGACAAAGCATCTCTTTGCGCGCACCACCGCCCCCGCCTCCTCAGCATCGCAACAGGCGGCCGTCTGGCTCATCGTAAAGGTCTGCCTAGAGCAAAAACGCGCAACGCCGCCGCCCCGCGAAGCATCTGTGTTGCCCTTTTGCACCTTTGTGCTAAAGAGTGAGCAGTTAGCAGCGCACTCTTTTTTGTCTTGGATCCTGTCTCACAGACCCAGGCAAGACGCCCGGCGCGGCCAAGATATTTGACGGCCGCGACATTGCTACTCTCTCTTCAAAGGGTTCGCGCTTCCCGTCTTCGACGCCAGGGAGTCGAGTGCTCCTCCAGTCCCATCCAGTCTCATCGTATCGCATTCCGTCCCTTCCCATCGCTGCACTCCGCTGCACTCGTGTCGTTACCCGCTCCGTCTCCCCCGACCGCGACATCGACAGCGCCCATCTCCATTCCCATCTCCATCCCATCCCCATCAACACCCCCATCCCCACCCCGCCCCTCGACTTGAACTTGGCTGGTCCGACGCCGTCGATGAGGTCCGCAACGATACCATCAAATGCTCGCTGCTAGCGCTCTGCCGCAACCACCACATTTGCTCGTCGCACCACAGCACCCACTCTTATCACCGCCTGCGCCGCTTGATCACCACGAGCGACCAGCCCTTCGGAAACCGATGGCGCCGGTTCCCGAGGTGGAGGACACCTTGTCGCCAGCGCCGCCCGGGCGTCTAAAGACCTTGTTCTCTCGCAGGTCTCACGGCACCATGGCGGCAGCAGCAGCATCTTCATCGCCATCATCATCCCCACTCCCATCACCAGGTCCGTCATCCCACCCACCAGCCCTGGCTATCACACCCCCTCCTCCACCACCTGCAACAGCCCTGTCGTCCCTGGATCCCTCTCCGCCCTTGGTATCCTCCACGCCGGACCCCCTCACGCCGCCTCCGCAGCTGCAGCAGCCCACCCTCTCGGCCCGCTCGAGGTTGAAAAGCCTCTGGACAGACACGGCACGGCCAGCGTCGCAGGCTGTTCGAGCTCTTGGAAATGGATTCCCAGGCTCAAGCTCGTTGAGAGCGAGCAAACAGCAGTCGGCACCGTTGAGAACGCTGTCAATGCAGCACTCAAAGTCCACCGACATGTTGTCCACGCCCACCTCGTCACTTTCACCATATCCCCAATCGCCATCATCACCCACACTCCCCTCGAATGTTCTTCTCGGAACCTCGCTCTCACCTCATTCCCAGTCCCTATCCCACATCCCCACCCTGCCCCAGCTCAACCTCCCCCCGCCGCCATCCACTCCTCCACCCGTGTCCCCGTCACCACAGGCAACACCGACATTGACGTACCGAACAGAACAGTTGTCCCCGTCTCCAGCCCCGAGTTTGGGCCCCAGCCGGCGATCCTCCCCGCGCGTATCCGTCGTCACTCCTCCGAATCCCCGCGACAGCTCGACTACTCTGCACGGCGGCTCCCACAGTGGAAGCAGCTTGCGGCGCAACCTCGGGCGGTCGCTGCTAAAGGGCAGCTTGTCGAGCCCATCGCTGACGGGCAAGGAGAAGAAGGAGCCGCCGGTGCAGCCGGTTCAGAAAGCAAAGGATGACACAGATACGAGGAAGAAGGGCAGACACTCGCTCGCCGTGTTGTTCCAAGGGAGGAGCCGGGCCATCGTATCAAGAGAACCCACACCTCAGCGCGAGTCGCCCCATTCCAGGTTGTCACCCAGCTCGCCGGGCGAATCACATACACGGGGGTCGCCCTTGTCGTTCACCGGCTTGTCCCCCGCCGAGGCGTCGTCGTCGTCGAGCGTGCACACGCCCCGTGCCGTGAGCAGAACATCGTCCCTGTCTGCCCTGCGGACGGCATCTCGTCAGCCATCAAAGTCGCCCCTCAAGCCGTCGGGTCTCAAGAGCGTCGAGCCCTCCCCTCGAATCGTCGCAACCGATGTGCCGTATACTGGCCCAAGCCACAACATTTACGGCAACCGTGCACAGTCTGCATCGTCGCTGTCACCCGTGTCGCCGCTCGGGATGAGCCTCTCCTCGTCGAGTATACAGCGCTCGCGCACGTCGATCACTGGATCAGGAACCTCGCTCCATGCGTCATCTCACACGTCTCTCTCACTGTCACAGACATCGCTCGTGCTGCCAGAGGGCTCGTCGCGGTCACAACTCCTCCCCAAGGACCACTACCACCTGCGCTTCGCAAGCTCGTACATTATCAATCTCATCACACCGACGCTCCGCACCGTCCACTTTTCCCGCTCGGAACGGAATCGGGATTTGAAGCGCATTACGGAGGAGCGGCTGTCGCTCCTGGCGCGGATGGAACGCACCTGGGGCACGTCGTGGGCGGATGCGGCGTCGGACTTGCTCAACGGATCAGCCTCGACATCGTCTCTCGAGCTCAAGGAGGCAAAGCTGCGAGCGTGCAACATTACAGCCACCGCCAAGGCCCGTGAGCGCAAGGTTTTCGTTTCGGCAATGCGCGACGGTATCCTCTTCTGCTTCCTCTTCAACCGTCTGTTCCCATCCCAGCCGGCGTCGATTCAGCGCGTCAAGGTGCCCAAGGACGATGTGCGCGTCGCGGCCAACATTACGCGATTCCTCACGGCATGTCGCGAGATCGGTGTCGGTGAAGGCGACATGTTCTGCCTTGAGGACCTCGATGATCAGTCGCCTGTGGGCCTCGCCCGCGTCGCCAGGACAATCCTGATCCTCGCCAACATGGCGCCGCCGGTGGCCGCTGCCGCTCCTCGTCCCAGCGCATCTCGAGGCAACCTCCGCACCACCGCGTCTGGGACGTCCTCGCCTGCTGTTGAAGCGGGGCCGTCGGCAGCGCAAGGGTCCGCCTCTGCTCCAGCGTCCGCTCCGGGATCTACCTCTGCTCGCTCTTCAAAGGCTTCCAGCCGTCCAGAGTCCCCCAGGACATATTCCGCAACGGCAATTGCGTCGAGAACGTTACTCGAGCGGCCGTTACGCAGCAGCTCGAGCGATCTGCATGCCCGTCTTCAGCAGGAGTCATCGTCGAGCGCTGCCAGCACGGTGGGAACAGCCAGCTCCTCGAGCATGACAAAGTCTGCCGCAGCAGTGGCCACCGCACCACCAACCGCGGCTGCAGCTGCTGTTGCTGTTGCTGCTGCCGCGTCGACGAGCATCTCTGCCTCCACCACAACTGACTCGAAGCCTGCGCAGCCCTCGCGTCTATCAACTTACTCGGCCACTCCTCCCATGTCTCCTGTACGGTCTGTTGGTATGCCCGCCACCCCTCGCACAAGTGGATCTCAGACACACAGCACACCGCCCACTGCCCGTCCTCAGCGCATCGCGACATCCAAGACGCAGGTCTCGTTTAAAAGCGATAGCAGCTCGCCACATGCGTCGGGCAACGATTGGTGCAGCAGCTTTTCGTCCAACCACTCGACAACGCATCTCTCTCCGCTCCACGAACGGGAGAGGACGCCGAGCTTGGTTTCAAACAGCTCACAGGTGGCCTCGTCGTACTCGCGCTCCAGCATCCGCGGATCTGTCCCGACAATCCTCAACGAAGACCCACTTCTCGAGGACGAGTTTGACCACATTGAAAGCGGAACAACCACCACGTCGTCACTCAATGAAGGGCGTCGTTTGAGCGAGAAGACGCTGCAAGATGCGCGCCGCAAGATTATCGGCACCCTGTTGAGCTCGACCGACGACCTCCATCGCCCATCGCTGGAGGAGGCTCGGGGCTTTGCCCTCTCCCAGTCACTTGCTGCCTTGGAAGGGTCGCGCCCGCCACTGGGCAAGACGCGTTCCGAGACCACTCGGATCCGTCCGATTACGCGTACTGCCCGTTCGCAGAGCGCGGAGAACACTCAGACCGTCGCATCGCCGAAGGAGGGTACTGACCCGTCGCCACGACTCTTGAGCAGCGAACAACTGCCACCTCGTCCGCGCATCCGGCGTCCCTCTGTGAATGGCAAGATTTACGTGCCGAAGCGCACCAGCTCTCCCGCCTCATCGCCCAACCTCTCGAGCGGTCCGACAATGCTCAGTCCCGCGCCTGACCCCGCGCCATATCTGCAAAGTCACGGCCTTACCAAGGAAGATCGTCGCCGGTCCGAAGACTTCCCGAGCCGCGGCGTGGCGAGCAATGGTAACCGCATCATGAACATGCGCAACCATTCCATGATCAACCTCCCCGCCACAAGCCGGCGGACGTCAAGCCTCAGCCAGGGTTCCCTCGACAGCACCGTCACGCCCAGCCTGCAGATTCTGCGCTTCAACACTCCGGGCCAGCCTGCCATCCGTTACCAGCTTGGCAACTGCATTGGTCGTGGCCAGTTTGGCAGCGTTTACCGGTCGCTGAACCTCAGCACTGGACAGATGGTTGCGATCAAGCGAATTCGCCTGTCGGGGATGAAGGAGACTGAGGTCGGCGACGTCATGCGCGAGGTCGAGCTCCTCCAGCGCCTCTCGCACCCTGGCATTGTCAAGTACGAGGGCATGTCGCGTGACGACGCGTTTCTGAACATTGTTCTCGAGTTTGTCGAGAACGGTTCGCTGGGGCAGACTCTGAAGGCGTTTGGACGTTTCAATGAACGTCTTGTGGCATCATACGTCGCCAAGATTCTCGAGGGCCTCGCCTACCTCCACTCCGAGGGCGTCGTCCACTGTGACCTCAAAGCGGCCAACATTCTGTCGACCAAGAATGGTAATATCAAGCTCTCCGACTTTGGTGTGTCTCTCAACATGCGCGCCGTCGAGCACTTTGCAGAGCGCACGAGCATTGGCCGCGGTACGGAGCCTATGAAGACCGCCAACGATGTGGCAGGAACGCCAAACTGGATGGCGCCCGAGGTCATCAAGCTTCAGGGCGCGTCGCCAAAGTCGGACATCTGGTCGCTCGGCTGCACCATTGTCGAGCTTCTCACCGGCAAGCCGCCATATTCGGACGTGCGGAACAGCATGACTGTGTTGTTCCGCATCGTTGAAGACCCGTTGCCTCCCTTGCCAGAGGCGTCGCCCGAGCTCAAGGACTTCCTCACACTCTGCTTTGCGAAGAACCCGGAAGACAGGCCTACTGCTGCCCTTCTGTTCGAGCACGACTGGGTCAAGGCCGGCCACCCCGACCTCATCCAGCGTCCCCAGGACAGTCTGCCGTTCCTGCGCCGCCTTAGTCAAGAGCCGAACCGCATGGACAGCCAACGCATCTTCCAGGTCGGCGGGGCGCGGTCTGCGAGCGCTTCGCTCGTGGATCTCCACGCAACACCTGCTGATCCCGAGGCTGCCGAGACTCGCCGCCGTGCGCAGCTGTCGATGGTGTCACTCCACTCGCACCTGCACCAGTCGCGCGAGGGCCTCGAGTCCACTGCCGCCAAGGCCCATGATCTCGTCAAGACCACCTTTGCCAAATGTAAGCCTTTCGCATCGGGCCTCCCGTCACAGAGTACTAACGAGCAGCCATTACCTGCCACGTCTGCCTCGAGGGCGTCAAGAAGGCTGCATACCTGTGCCAGAACTGTGGGCTCATCACCCATGCCAAGTGCGCGCCGCGGGCCAAGGCCGGATGTGACATCCGTGGCCAGTTGGCCCTTCTCGTCAGCCAGCAGGAATGGGGCGTCTCGGAAGCGTCGTCTCGTGCCAACTCGCCTCAGCCCGAGTCGCCGGTGTTCTCCCTCAGCTCGCGTCTGTTTGGCCGCAACAAGTCGAAAAGCTCGCTTCTCGCTGCCCCGTCGACCACCTCCCTGGTTTCCCCCGATGTGGGCCCTGCCGGCGGTCGTCGGCACTCATCAGGCGCTGCCTCGACGCCGTCACGCCCGCTCCTGGACGCCGTCTCGCCGCCGCACGACGTTGCAGGATCCTACTCCGAGACCAGCGAAGACGGCGCAGGCAGCCTGCCTCGCGGCGACCGGAATACGTCCCTCATTCGTATCGATGAGGACGGTCCAGTTCAACCGCGCCGCGCAAACCGCCATGTTTCTGGCCCTCCCCCTGTCAAGGTGCACGACTCAGCTGCTGATGTGAACGGCCCGCGCCGCAACCACAGCATGATGGGCAACCTTCGCAAGGACAAGCGCAGCAGGGAGGACAAGGCCAAGGACAAGGCCAACAAGCTGGACGAGGAGAACCTTCGCACCGATTGCATCATCCAGTAAAATTAGACACCCAGGTCCCCGTCACACGCGGCATTTCCCAAGTTTCGCATTTCCCACTTCATTCACGCAGGTCGTGTGCTGTTCGTTCGTATCAATCGCATTCAAGTGAGCCTGGACACTCTCCCGGGTTCATCTTTTCAGCATGTTTCCATCGCAGCGTTTCGTCACGAGGCGGCCAATACACGCAATATCCGTCCGACCTCGCATCCCATCGTTTGTGGCCGTTACATTTCGGCTTCTTGGAGGGTCTCTCGACTATGAGGTACCTACCTCGTCGGCAACCGATCGCATCTCGATTCATCAGTCGAGGTATCGTCAGTGTGTCTCGAAGCTAAAAGAAGCCAAAAAGCGCGATGTCCATACTATCGGCTCCCGGCTGGCGACTACCTCATTTGCTTGGCCATCATTTCCACCCACTTTCCACTTCCACTTCCCCATTCCCACACCCACTTTCCACCTTTTCCCAGTTCACCTGCTCCCCCTTGCCTGCCTTGGCCAAAGACCCGGATACTTGTATCCCCCTGTTGTGCATTTAGCTGTAGCATCCCGCATTAGTGTAGCGGGCAAATGCAGTGCCTGCTGCTGAAGAGTGTGTATTAACCTTGACGGTGATCGGGGCAGCTTACGAGAACTGATCTGCATGGGAACGAGATCGAGTGGAATGATGATCGAATGGCCCTGCACGCGCCTCCCTGACAAGGCATTATGGCTATTGTGGATAACGTCAACTCGTTCGAGCATTCCGTGCTGAGAGTCGGAAGTACTGTTCTTGTCTGCTTCCAACACCCTGCATACTGTATGTACAACACGGTGGGCCTGGCGTCTCCAACCTCGCCTGCTCCCGATATCCTACGCGGTCTGCACACCATGCCCATTTGCGCCATTCACACTCGTCACACCATTCACACCCTTGACACCATTCACGCCGTTGACACTCTCTTGGGGGCGGTAGTACGGCGAGCGCCACACGCCACGCTTCTGCGCCAGGATCTGGAGCACGACGGCTTTGGCAAAAATCCGCGAACTCGCAAGGTTGCCGACATTGAAGAGCACGTGGGGGATACCGCACGGGCGCGCGATGCCGTGCATCTCCCCCTCGGGATCCATGCCGAATACCTTTTGCAGCCCCTCCCCCGCGGGGCCGAGCACCTGCGCCGCGCTCTCCTTGTATCCGTCGTAAAAGCCAGTCGCGAAGACTACCCGGTCAAAGCGCGCGCTGCTCCCGTCCGAGAATGTGATACTTCTATCTGCGCCAAACGCGGCAATCTCCCCGCTTTGGATCAAAATCTTGCCGGCTGCGATGAGCGGACACGCGCCCGTGTCAAAGTAGTATCCGCCCCCGCGCTCGGCCGCGACTGCCGTCAGCTCGGTAAAGAAGAATATGTACTCACGGAACGCAAAGCCCGCGCCCTCGGGGCCAGAGTACGTGCGGAACCCCCTTGCTTCGAGGCCGGCCAGGAGGTCCGCGTCCTGGATCTTGAGCCACGCAGTCAGGCGCTGGTGGAAGAGCTTTACGAGTGCGCGCGGCGTGCTCGTCGCAATCCGGTCGGCGACGTCGATCGGCACGACATTGTTGAAGATGCCGCCCTCGAGCACCTTGATCCCGTGCTGCATACTCATGATAAACGTCGGCGAGCGCTGCAGCATCGTGACCTCGACCCCGTTATTCGCGAGATCGGCGGAAATGTCAAAGGCAGAGGTACACGCCCCGACGACGAGCACGCGCTCCCCGCTCCCCCGTAGAGCCTCTCCTCCGGGGTGGGTACTCGAATGGACGATTACGCCGTCCCACGTCTCTTGCCCGGGAAACGGCGGGGGAACGCGGGCCCGGCCCCCGCCAAGACCCGTGGCCATGACGACGTGCGAGACGACAATCTCGCGCTCCTCGCTCCGGCCGTCTGGATGCGTGCGGACGACGACGACGGTCCATTTCCCGCTCTGCCGGTCGAACCGCGTCCGCGCGCCGTCCGTCGTGGAGCGCAGCCACACGCTCACCTCCATGATGTCCGCATAGCTCTCGAGCCAATTGGCGAGCTTGCCCGCCGGCGTGAACAGCGGCCAGTTGCGCGGGAAGGGCAGGAGCGGGAGATGGTTTGTCATCACCGGGTCGTGCAGCGAGAGCGACCTGGGATTCGAATCAGTACAGTATGCCAAGTAAATCCACACTTACGCATAGCGCTTCCGCCAATTATCCCCGATCCGCTCCTCTCTGTCAATGACGAGCGGCTCGAGGCCCCACGTCTTGGCGAGCGCGGCCACCGCAAGGCCATTATGCCCGGCCCCAACGACGAGAATGTCGGGCTGCGACTCTGAAAACTCGCCCTCGAGCGCCCGCCGCGCGTCATACGGCATCGTGTCGTTGTGTCGCCCATACACCCTCTCGTCGCCTAGGCGCTGCGGCACGCCGTGCACGCCCTCGAGCGCCGTGCTCAGCGTCCACGCCCTCCACTCCCCGCTATACACCAGGGCAGCTACTCCCGAACCGGGGCCCACCTCGCCGTTAAACGTGAAGTGTACCCGCAAAAACGCGAGGTCCGGGAACGGCGTGGCGAGCGCCGGCGCCGGGTCGGATACGCGGAAATCCCTCCCGGCTTCGGGGGAGAAGACGTCCTGCCATCAGTGGATATAGCTTGCCGGTACGCACGTTGCCGACTTGGGCGATGTGCTCGCTCTTGAAGGTATGAAACTCGCGGGTGAAGGCGAGCACGTCGCGCCAGTACCCATGTGGGATGAACAGGCTCGCGAACGCGTCGCCGTCCCCCGCGGCGATGGCGGCCTCGACGCGCCCGAGGAACGCCTTCGCGACTGCTGTAGCGTCAAAGTCTGCGGGCGGCGCAAAGGCCGGTAGTGTGGGGAGCTGGTCGGGCGTCGAGTCTGGAAGCACCATGGTTCTGGGAATGCATAGGGATCTGAGAGTTCGGGACACAGTACTTAACAACATCTGGCGGCTGCTAGGTAGCATGTCGTCGATGTCCGGCAGGGTCATGTCCGAGCCGACTGCTGAGACAGTGGACGAACACTTGCAATGCCATTCCGAACTCCACACGCGTTGGTCATGTGCCCAGTCGTGTCGCTTGACGCCTGGTCGGCGTCCATCCAGCCGAGGAACGATGAGATGGCGAAGTACATCAACAAATTGCTCCATCTCCAACAACTCCATGCCCGACTTGGCTCTTCAAAACTTCTTGTCTCTTTGGAGACATATCGCCAATGGTTCAAGACCCGGAAACCTATCGTCATCAAACCACGTGAGATGAATTATCAAGCACTAGTGTGCCAGAAGGGAAACCAACCTAGCCATTGAACGTCCGCGGTTGTCGTGCATTCGGTCACTCTTACAAACTCGCCGTTATCTAAGAGACCGCCTCAAGGTGTCCTGGTACCTTGCCCGGCCCGAGTCGGCAACTCACTGCATCGTGGTTGGACCTGGTTCTCACGACGACCAGGCCCGAGATGTAAGCAACAAGCGCAAACCCAGCGGCGTGCCTCAATACAGACACTCAAGGGCACTCTCGGAGCTCCGCGCAGCACAGCGGCGCACTAGCCCACCCGCGGGC
Organism: Apiotrichum sp. Y4204; assembly: GCA_025531455.1. Lineage (NCBI taxonomy): Eukaryota > Fungi > Basidiomycota > Tremellomycetes > Trichosporonales > Trichosporonaceae > Apiotrichum > Apiotrichum sp. Y4204. Next base: position 667,595 of record JAMYHL010000006.1, on the reverse strand, counting down.
TCGGTTCGGAGAGGGTCCTCGCGGGGTCGGGAGATTTGGGTCTCGGCGCCGGACCTATGACGTCGGCGCGCGACCATGTGGCCACTAGTAGTAATGCTAGTACTTCGTCCCTCGCTCCACTCCGGCCTGTCCAGGACGCCGCACGGGAGTTCTCCCGTCCCGCCCTGCAGGTCTGCAGGATCGCCGTGTCCGTCATGGCCGCCACTCGTCCCCCTCATTCCTTGCCCACACCCCGCTCAGGATCCCATGAATCAGCTAGTGTTAAGAACACGTGCCTCTGCGCCGGTTCTTGCCGGCGGCACGAGGGCACGGTACCAGGGCGCCAGATGAGTTTGGCCTGCCGACCTGCCGACCTGCCGACCTACCGACCTTCCGTTCGATGACGACCCCCAATCTCGATCGCGAGAGACTGCGAGACTAGGAGGGTGGGGCCGCGTTTCGGCCTCGGGCCTCCCGTAACCGGTCGGCGACACGGGTGGAATGCAGCGGAGGTGGGCTTGAGAGCTAGTACTTTGGTTATTGGCAAGGTGACGAACACGGAAATGGAAGCAGCTCACGATATATAAGGTCGGCGGATGAACCCCGGATTTGCGGCACAATACAGAACACAATGACTTCGGAGAAACCACAGACTGAACACTTTGCGGAGACGGGTACGTCGGGTACGCCGTCGGACGTCTCGCACACCTCGCACGCGCGCACGGACGCGTCCAAGGAGTATCTCTCCTCTGGGGAGATGGCGCGCGCGCACGAGATCAGCGCCAAGACGCTGCAGGGCGGAATGCTCGGCATTATGGTCACCTTTGTGGCTGGCACTGGGGTGAGTGTGGTCGGCCGTATGACTGGGAAGAGTGGAAGAGTGAGGCCATGGGGTGCTTTGAATTGATGCTCGCCATGTTGTGAGGCTGGAGAGGCTCGTGATCGGCTGTGATCGGCTGTGGCGCCGCCACACCGTCATCCATTCCTCACTACACTAGTCTTGGCATCATGACCACCTCCCAATCCAATCTACCCCCCTCCCGCGCTCCACTACTAACGCCAGTTCACACTGTTCGGCTACGACCAGGGCGTGCTCTCGGGCGCGCTGACGCTCAAGTCGTTCGCGGAGCAGTTTCCGCAGACGGACACGAGCTGGGGCGGCAACAGCGGAAACCATGCAACGCTGCAGTCCTTCCTCGTTGCGATCTGTGCGTAACCTATTCTCAAAGTTACTGACCCCAGACGAGCTCGGATGCATGGCCGGCGCGCTGTCGAATATATGGGTCGGCGACCGGATCGGGCGCCGGCACACAATCACACTCGGCGGCTTGATCATGATCGTCGGCTCGGTACTCCAGACCGCGGCGGTAGACTATGCGATGATGCTCGTCGCGCGCGTCGTCACTGGCGTCGGTAACGGTCTCCTCACATCCACTGTCCCCGCGTACCAATCTGAATGTGCCAAGCCGCACCGCCGCGGGCAACTCGTCCTCTTCGAGGGCTCGCTCATCACCTTTGGGATCATGATCGCGTACTGGGTCAATGTCGGATGCTACTTTATCGACAGCAGCGCGTCGTGGCGCCTCCCGATCGCGATTCAGATTATTTTTGCAGTGGTCATGATCGGGGCAATGTACGGGTTCCGCCTGCCCGAGTCGCCGCGCTGGCTCGTCGCCAAGGGGAAAAATGCCGAGGCGCTCGCTGTGCTTGCTGCTCTGGACGGCACGGATGTCGAGGACCCGGCAGTCACGCAGACGTTCCGCGGCATTGTCGATGCCGTCAACGCCGAATCGGGCGGGTTCCACCTCTCCCAGATCCTCCACAACGGCCGCAGCCAAAACTTCCGCCGCACCATGCTCGGCATTCTCGCCCAGTGCTTCCAGCAGATTTCGGGCATCAATCTGATCACGTACTGTGGGTGATGAGAACACAGCTGGGCTTCTGCTGACTCTAGACCTTACGTCGGTGCTCGTCAACTCGATGGGCATGGGCCAGGTCATGTCGCGCGTCATTTCAGGTGTCAACGGCACGTGCTACTTTCTCACCTCGCTCGTCGCGCTCGGCATGGTGGAGCGCTTTGGCCGCCGTCCGCTCATGCTGTGGACGTCGCTCCTGCAGGCGGGAACAATGGCGATCCTTGCTGGCCTGTACAACCTCACCAACTCGGGGAACAAGGGCGCGCAGGGCGTGTCCGTCCTCATGCTCTTCCTGTTCAACACCTGGTTCTCGGTCGGATGGCTCGGTATGACATGGTTGTATCCCGCGGAAATCACGCCGCTGCGGATCCGCGCGCCCGCAAACGCCCTCTCCACAGCGGTAAGTACTCTACACATACCATTCTGGCCGTCCTTCAGTCACTGACTCGCAGTCCAACTGGATCTTCAACTTTACAGTCGTAATGGCCACGGGGCCAATGTTCGACTCTATCCGATGGGGCACGTACGCGCTCTTTGCGGGCACAAACGCCGTGATCATCTTCCCTGTCGTTCTCCTCTTCTTCCCCGAGACAAAGGGCCGCTCTCTCGAGCAGATGGACGTCGTCTTTGCGCTCGCCCACCGCGAGCGCCGGTCGCCCGTCAAAGTGTCCCTCGGCCACGTGCCGGATGCGGGGTCGCCCGAGGCCGAGGAGATCCTGGGACGCAGGGGTGGCCAGAGGGAGAAAGAGGCGCGGTATACCGAGGGAAGCAGTGTCTGAGGGGAGTGATGGAGTTGTAGTCTTGCAATGTGGCAGTGCCGCAAGTGTGTCTTGCGTGTTGTCGGCGAGATAGATACAGATCGAGCAGATACAAAACCCCGAAACAATTGTATCAGCTGTACAAATGTATGGATGCCTCTATGATTCTATAAACCATCTTGCGCGGTGGACAGTGACCCCGGGTCTGCAATCCCTCTTTCGTAGACACGCCGACAGCCGACCACCATCGGGCGATGGAGCATACGACGTTCGGAGACGGCGCTAAAGAGATATTCTTAGGTCCAAACTCTTTTAATAAGAAGTAACAGGCACAGCATACGTCTGTAACTGTATCTCGGCTCGACGATGCAAGGCACTGCATCTCCGGCATCGCCGGCATCGCCTCGCGACGAGCGGGCATCATGTGCGCGATACCGTGCCTCATCTGGATGAAGCTCCTCTTATAACGCCTCCGACCCCATCGCCCCGCCCCATCTCGTTCCCCATCTCACCATCTCCTCCCAAACGCATCATGCTCTCAACACGCATCAAGACGCTCGCCGCCCTACATCTCCTCATCTTTGCGCTCACCACCACGCAGTGCATCGCATTTATATTCCGTACCTTGTCCGACGCGCGTGAGTTCCAGCGGCGAACGAGGTGGGGAAGTTGAAGGAATCGCCATCTCCACCTCAAGTTTCCAAGTTCCCAAGTTTCCAAGTTCCCAAGCTCCGCTCTGCTGACAACAGGAAATATCATAACCTGGCACCAAGCCCGCGGCCCAGAATGGTTCTACACAATACTGGTTTACTACAGCTTCGAATACTACCTCTACCGCGGCCTCCGGGCCGTGCACAGACACAAATGGGCGTCGCGGTTCCTCCGCGCAGGCGATGCGTCCTTCATTTTCCTCGTCGTCGCGTGGGGCATCACCTTTGCGCGCTTCGAGGGGATCTTTGAGCGGATCGGTGGTTGGAACATCACCCCGCATGGGATCATGTGAGTTTTGAAATTGATATCTTTTCTCATCACCAGCACGGGGACGCTCCAGCTCGCCCTCGTTCTCGCCGCTTTCATACAGCTGCGCGGGATGCGCCGCGGGGACGCGGACCGGTGCGTGTATGCCGACCGGGCTGAGCGCGAGGAGCGGGCTGCAGAGGGAGTGGACAGGGCGGAGGGCCGGGTGCGGCTTACGGCCGTCCCGCGCGCGCACGAAAAGTCGCCCCTGCTCTCTTAATGTGTACTGTATTGAGAAATCTATGTATCTCCTTGTTGTTCATGCACCCCTACATATGCATCGATATCTCACTTCATCTTGCCAGTGTTGTCTCGGATTGGTGAGTACCTCGTCTCGGAGTTGCGACTCGTCATGTTGCCACTTGGGTGGAGATTGTGGGTCCCTCATCTTCTGCGCCACGCCCAACACCGAATTCCTGCCACACGTTTCTCGGTCAATGAGTGAGTCACCTCGTCAATGCATACAGTGTTACTGAGTGATGGGGTACTCCGTGTTCCGCCTCTGCTCGTGCACCCTGCGGGCCCTCCTGTACCACTCTCCTGTTCTCCCCTCCCACTCTGCTCTTCCTTTCCTCTCCCCTAGTCCCTCGGTGCCCAGTCGCCAAACACGAGGGCGGCAAACGCCTCAAACTCGGGCAGGGCGAGGAGGGTCTCGACGCCGCCGTCAGGAATGCCCTCCCACACGCCGCGCGTCCAGCGGTTGAGCTCGGGGAGGAGGTCGGCGAAGCGGCGCGGGCGGAGGGGCTCGATGAATGCCTGCGCGTGCGGCGTTTCGGGAGTGTACAGCGTGTCGGCGAGGGCGGAGAGCATTGCGGTCACGCCCTTTTCGATGATCAGGCGCGCGTCGGGCGAGGACACGTGCTCGGTCGTCTGGCGGAGGAGGGACACGAGGTATGGGCCGTACTCGTCCGGCGAGAGTGGTAGCGGGCACTCCTCGAACGTCGGGGGGAGGGGCGTGCTGGGGATGACGAGCTGGGTGAAATCGTACAGGCGGACCTTGTCGCCGTCGTCGACCTCGGTCTCGACCGCGGCGCGCAGCTCCTTGACGAGTGCTTCCCATGTCTCGGGGGTGATCTCGCGCTTGAGGCCGAGCGGGGCGAAGACGCGCTCGACGGCGGTCTCGACGCGCGCAGCGATCGTGCGCCACCCCTCGTGCAGCAGCCACCACGAGTACGTGAGGAAGACGCGCTCCGATTCGGCATTGTCCGCCTCGAGCTGCGCCTCGCGCTCGGCGATGACGTCGGGCGACTCTTCGGCAACAAGGTCGACGCCGTAGAACCACTCGCGCACGCTCTTGGGGATGAGCGACGCGCCAGCCGACGCGCTGCGCTCAACATACTCGCCGAGGCCCATCGCTTCAGCGGAAAAGTAGCCAAAGAGGCCGCCGGACGAACGACGGTGTGCAGCCGCTGCGAACTCCTGCTCGCGTGCACGCGCGGCGTTCGACGCCTTAACGTCCGAGAGGTAGCGCGTGCGTGCGAGGATGGTGAGTTGAGACGAGGTGAGGAGGTAGATGAGCGGGACAAGGTAGACGGTGGCGAACGCGCGGGTGAGGTCTGGTGTAAGTGATGTTCATCATGGATCTTGTATCACTCACTCTGGATCTTGAGATCGCGCCAAAGCTCCTTCTTCGAACGGGGGTCGGGAGGCGGGCTCGGCGGGGAGCGGAGCGCGCGGGGCGGGGACGCCTGGAGGGCGGAGAGCTCGGACGACGGGGAGGGGATGGCAGAGGACGTGTCCGTCGGCGGGAGTGAAATAGGCTGCGACGCAGTAGAAGCCGTGAGCTGCTGTCAATACTCGTTTTGCACATTACCCACTATGTCCTCGTCTGTCCGCTCGCTCGGGGCGTTGACAGCGCTGAACTCGCTCGCCCAGCTCTCGGCGGGATGCGGGTCCTCCGAGTTGGTGCTGGTGGAAACGTCAGAGTCGGCGACGGACGCAACGCTCTCGGCAATGGTAGGCACCGAAAGCGTGGTCGCGCCGCTGATCGTGCTCGCCTCGAGATCGGCAATGTCCGTAATTTGCGCCGAGGTAGGATCAGGGTGTTCGAGGAGGAGCGAGTCGGCCGGGGTCGATTCGGTGGTTGTCGTCGTGTTCGTGTCTGCTGGCGAGCCGACGCTCGCGCCCGTGCTGCTCTTGGCCTGGAGTGCCTGCGACGTCTTCTCAACAGGGTACGCGGCGAAGAGTTGCGGCTCGAGTGTTGGAAGCAGCGCGTACAGCGTCAGCGATATCGTGCTCAGCAGCGACATGAAGTGCGCCTTGATTCTGCAATGTCAGTACGATTCGAGTACCAGAGCATGGGTCAGGGCCTGCAGGTGGAGCGTGCAGCGAGAACGGACGGTGTAGACAGGCAAACGCGCAACGCGCGATGCTATCCAGACATCGTGCTCGGGATACCCGGAATCGGTGCACAAAACGCATCTTCGGACAGGAGTGGAGCTGCCGACCTGCCCACCAGGACCAGGTGAGGTGAGCTCCGTCCCTCCCCCGTCCACCTCTCGACATTCCCGCAGTTACGCATCCTCATGTCCTTCCCGCTCTCCATCCCTCCCCAATCTCATCCTACCCCATTCCGGCCTCGCCCCAGTTCCACTCACATCTCCTTCTCCCTCCGATCCTTGAGCGCACGCACGCGCGCATCCCGCATCCGCCCAAACACATAGCCGAAAAAGAGGTACACAGTCGTCGCGGTGCCCGTGAGCATGAGCGCGCGGCGCACGCGGCGCTGCCAGGCAGGTGTCATGGTGAGTGGTGAGTGGTGAGTGGTGAGTGGATGGAGAGGAGGATGGAGGAGGAGGTGGGGTTTTGAGCTGTGAAATGACTGGAGTCTTGTGTCCGGTGGCCGGTGGATTGGGCCGATGAGCCAAGTCTTGCAAGTCCGAGTGGCGGCGGGGGCGGGATTATAACGCTCGTGTGCGTGCGATGCCGTCAACCGGCCGATGGGGCCATTGTCTTTGGACGCGCATGCATAGTACTACTGATGCTATACTCCGTGCTCGTACATTGCATGCATGCTCTTTTTTCCCTAGTATAGTCGGTCGCGCGGAGTTCGGACAGCTCTGCCCGCTATGCCCGCGTTGCTTCCTCACATTTGTATGGCGGATAGGGCCGTCTGGTGGGGCGGCAATGCGTGTAGCCGAGTGGTGGCAAAAAGTTCGACTGCCATCCACGACCCCCACGGCGCTACGGCCGAGCGGCCATCCGTCACCGACGACACCTGATGGGTGGTCCTCAACGCTCAACGCTCCGTGCCCGACGTGTTCAGCGCCCCATGCTTACTACCGATATGTTCACTTCCCTCATCGGCTTATACACAAATACTGCTCACATACTACACTAACACTGTTACTGACCTACTGAACCTACATACAATACCCCCTGGCCGGCTCGGCCGACTCGCTCGCAGAGCAAGCACGCCTAGCCACGCTGCATGTCAACACCGTTGCGCTGCGCCCACGCCCGCTATGCACTTACCTGCGCGACGCCGCGCAACCGCGCCAGCCGCTCGGCAAAGTTGGCCTTGGCCTTGCCTTTGCCCTTGGCGCACTTGCCACCGCCCTTTGTGCACTTGCGTGCATTGCGTTCCTTGGTCTTCCGCTTTGCAGACCGCGACGAGCGGCACCGCTTCGTCTGGTCCCGGTCGTGCAGGCAGTCGGAGATGGACGCGTGCCGTGACTGCGCCTCGGCAGCTGCCTTGTCGCGCGCCTCGTGGAACTTGCGCACGACATTGTCAAGGCCGCGGCGCGCCTTGAGGAGGGTTTGATGGCCGTAGTGCTGCGCTTGGGATAATCCCTCGGCAGCGACCTTGCCCGCCTGCGTGGCCGATAGGTATCCCTGGTCACGAAGACGCACAGACATGCGGCTGGCGACTCGGACGGACTCGTGCATGTATTCTTGAGACGAGGACGCTTTGGAGGCAAAGGTGGAGTACACCGTTTCGGCGAGGTGCTGGAGCAAGCGAACATCCGTCTCAATTTCCGTTCTTATCGTCTCGACTGCTGCGACGGCAATGGCGGCAATGTTCTCCAGAGACCACTCGGCATACTTGGACGCCAGCTGGATGTAACTCCGGAAGGCGTTGCCGTATGGCGCTTGCGTGTCGTTGCACGGCGAAACTTGTGTGGTGATCAGAGACGACGACGGCACAACAGCAACCTCGTTGACAGGTCGCTTCTCGTCATCACGCGACCAGCGGTACTCGCTACGGAACCAGCGATACGCGGTCGAGGTCGCATCGATGGCAGTCTCTCCTGCCGTCGGAGCGGAAGTCTCCAGACACGTTTCTTCCGGAGACGAAGCTACCGATAACGCATTCCGCACGACCTGCAGATCGCCGCCGAGCCAACGCGGAGGCGAGGGCGGTGTTGTTATGGACGCCTCGGGAGCTGCGTCAAGCGGCCCTGGGGGCGCAAAAGTGTTGGCAATAAGGCCAGCAATGTTGATATGGATAGCGGCGGGACCAAGCTGAAGGAAGAGCAAGGCAAATGTAAAGACAGAGACCAAGGCGGTTCTGGAATAAGCTCATGCCTCCGATTGTCACTCACAGTTGCCTTCGTTTAGGTGGGGGAGTACCAGCCGGAAAGGGCTTCGGGGTCGGGGCGGGGTCGGCGGCAGGAAACGACTGGATCGGGGCGCTCTTACTTGTGACACGCTGCGTCTTGCGCCCGGCCGACTCCCAGAGTGGTCCGGAGCCCTGGAGATCGGGATGTTTGATGTCGACGATCGAGGGGACAGGTGTCGAGTCGCTGGTGCCGTGGTCCTTGATAGTAGAGATGCTCGCGCCGGCCGAGTTGGGGTCGGGGAAGATGAACGACCGCTGGAAGCTGTCCAGGGGGGAAGGTGTCTGGTCGACTTCCGACTCCGAGTCAGAGTCGTAATGCTTGTCTGAAACGTTTGGAATCTGACGGAGAGTGGGACCCTCGCTGTCAAACTCGCTTGCCCAGTCGCGGTCGCTATCCGAGGAGGGGTCAAGGTCGCTGACCGCGGCCGAGCCCAAGGCTGAAGCGGATCCAGAAACAGAAGTACCGTAACCCTCGCTGTGGGGCACAGTTAACCACGAGTGCTCGAGGTCCGACGAGCCCAACGACAGTGCGTCGTCGTCCTCATCCTCGTCAGACAGGGGCGGCGATGAAGCCCGGGGGATGGCGGAAGATGCTTGCGGAGCAGGCCCAGGGGAAGGCGGACGGGCGGTACGATGAGCGGTCATTCTGCAGGTCAGTTTATGGTCAGGTCGGAGCGGGTGATGCCAACAAGGGAGAGCTAGGCGGAGAGCTGCTGGGGGAGCTCGGAAAATGATACGAAACGTCTGTGAGGTCCAGAGGAGCATGCTGAAATGCCCAGTCTCGACAATAGTCGGACATGGGGCAGCGGGTGCGGTTGGGACGGGAGCAGACTACGGAAGGGTGGCGATACGCCAGTGGTTTGAAGAGGAGAGTGGAAAGTAAAGAAATAACGCAATGAGAGAAGGAGATAGTCGCGAAGAGGCAGTGATAGACAAGTAGAAGAATGGATAGATGTTAAAGAAGGAGAGAGTGAGAGAGAGAGAGGGTAAGAGCAGACAGAAACACCAGAGAGACACAGTCAGGTCGACGGGATGATGAGAAGCAACTGGTGTTTATCACCCTGGCAGCGGACACACAGGGCATCGAGGGGCAGTTGTTGAAGCGATTACGCCCCGCCGTCCGTCTGTGTACAATGTGCAGGGGCCGAGACTGCGAGAGCGAGACAGAAAACAGCAATGCGCAGAATGCAGCACTGCTGTGCTTGATAGTACAAAGTAACACTCACGCGATGCTCGATCTGTCCGGTGGGCAGAGACACGAGGTGAGATCCTCAGACACTACAGACTCAAGTGTGTGGGGAGGCCAAGGCGATGACTGGCGATAAACGATTGTCACCAGCCTCGAGGCGCGGGATGAGCGACCGCGACCTGATCAATGCCGAGCAGCGACGGCGCGGAGCAGAGTACACAGTAGGCAGCAAACAGTTGTCTGCTGTCACTATCGTCAGTCGCGGCGGAGCGGGGATACGTACCCTCGGGGAAGAGCGGCAGTGGACTTGAAAAGGTAGCCGTATTGAGCAACTCTGGAAGTTGCGTAACGCGAAGAACACGGGCTGAAGCGAGAATGCTACGCCGAGAGACGTGATGCGGGAGATGAGAGGTGACTCGTTCAAGACGGACGCTCTATTCTCTGCTCTCTGACGCTTGTGGGTCCTGTTCCGTCTCACCCGAAGCGCTTACCGAGCGACGGCGGCGGGTGGCAAATGGGCAATCGGGGGTGGCGACGGTGGAGGCGGCGCGGTATGTGCTCTGGAATGGGGTGGACTGGCGTTCCGAGCGAGGGGAGAGGGGTCGTGGCGAGGAGATTGAGAGCGGTGTCGGCGATGATGAGGAGAGCAGAGGACAGCCAAGAAGGGGACGGGAATCGGGGGATGCGAGATGGACGGTGGGGGGATGGGATGCGACGCTGGGACAGTGAGACTGGGGGTCCTGTGACTACCACAACGGTAGCCGTGTGGCACAGGTGGCAACGGCGAGGTGGAGGCAATCTCGGCTCAATCGGAATTCATACTCCTCTGATCACTCTGGAACACCGTGAGCATGGCAGTAAAGGTAGATGTGGTAGCGACAAGAAGAGGATGTATATGCATGCTCGACGAACAGTCTCGTTGCTCTTGTGCTTGCACTTGCATTTGTTGTTGTCGATGGTGGTTGTGGCCACAGTTGCCACCCGCACTCTGTTGCCCACACTCTGATCCTTATCTCCCCCGCTCTCCCCTGCTTTTTACCCTGAGTTCGTCCACCGCCGCGGCTATATGATCAAGATCAAGCTCATCACTATCACTACGACTGCACCAGTTCTGGCGATACCGAGTTCACTCACTCCACATGCTCTGCTCTCCACCCGCACTCCATGCACTCCAGCTCGGCAGATGCGCAGACTGCTCAAAGTGATCGACGGCGACCGAGAACGGCGACCGAGAGTGACATTTAGCCTCCGCCGTCACATGGCCACCACCAGACAGACAGTCGGGTATCCGGAACGAAGCAAGGGGGGTAATAGGAGGGGGTCAATCCTGACCACCGGAAACAACATCCCTCAACGATATGTGCATCCCAAGGCATTGATATGTAGTCCGGAGCAGCGGAGATTGTCGCACGATGCATAGCTAGCTTCAAGCGAATGCACACGAACACCGAGCAGTGCATGCAGCTTGCGAGCATGAATTGCAATTGTTGTAGGTTGCAATGCCCCGGGGCCCCTGCCTTCAACTATTCAAGCTGGCGGATGTGGCCGAATTTTATCCCAGTCCCCGTTGGCTTGGTTGGTTCACGAATCACCGCAAGCGACGCATCTCGAGTGAATGGGTGAATATGGGCATCGTGAAGCACAACACAGCAGGGAGCCAAAGGGACTCTGATAGACAGAGAGAGAAAGCGAAAGAGAAAGAGAAAGAGACAAAGAGATGCAGAGAGCATTGGGAACAAGAGCTGCATTGTGGGGTTTGTAGATTGTGCTGTTTGATCGGAAAGAGTATCGAGTACCCCGGAGCAAAGCTACTCCGACAGCCAGCCAGGCCAGCCTGGCAGTGTGCGGACAACAACGCGCGCCACCTGGATTGCTTTTTTTTTTCTGCATCGAGCTTTCTTTTTTTCGGCCGTGTCGTGCTTGTTGCGGTTGTTGACACTTTTGACTCTGACTCTTATCTGGAACACGACAACAAGATCAAGCTTTGTTGTTCCTCTCTCAACAACAAAACCAAGCACTGTACATCGATTACATCGACGTCGACCCTACACTCCCCGCACTCTTCGCACCACGCTCAGATCCGACCGGCTACTCTGCCGGCAGACGGCAGACGCGTAGAGCAGAGCAAAGGCGGCGACCCGACCCCGCCCGCGAGCAACACGGCAAGCGCGTCCTCCCCCTTCCATCTCGACCATTCACTCATTCCAAACCGTATATCCTTCCACGATGACAGGCGACTCGCAGTCCTCGGACATTGACGTGCTCGCCGCGCCGCTTGTGCTCCCCAACGGCGTGGTCGTCCCAAACCGCCTCGCCAAGGCCGCGATGGAGGAGGGCATCACCGGTGGACTGCCGGGAAAACGGCACCGCAGGCTGTATCGCCGCTGGGGACGGGGCGGTTGGGGGATTGTTCTGACTGGTGAGTGGGTGGTCGGAGAGGGGGCAGGTGCAGAAGAGAGCAGGATGGAACAGTTGGGGGCACGTATCGAGTTCCGGGTCAAGGCCGTGGCTGAACGTGGCTTGTGGCGATGTGATTCTCGAAAACGAGAAGCTTCACCTCGGAGCAAGTCGTGGTGATCACCGTTACCATGGCGACTTCGGAGACTACCTGGCATTCCGAACGGCTTCCTGAGCTCTCTTTGAACTCTCACTTGCACCCCTCGCTGTGTCACAGGCTAACCCTCAGGCAACGTCGCGGTCGACTCCACACAGCCAGCAACTCCCCACGACCTGCGGATAGAGGACTCTCCACACACGACGCCGCTGTACTGTGAGCTGCACGACGCGCTGCTAGCGGACGCGACCGACCCTCCGCCATTAACCCTGGTGCAGCTGAGCCACGCCGGGCTGCAGAGCAGTGCAACATGGTCGTTTGCGCGGGCGCCGTGGGTCCCGGCCGTCGGGCCGGTCGCCGCTCGCCCGAGCGTCGGGCGGGGCCTCCTTGCGTGGGTCATTGAACGCGCATTGTGGCCTACCCAGAGCCGCGCTGTCACCGATCTCGGCGAGTGGCTTGACATTGCGGGGCGTTTCGTTGAGGCTGCGCAGACGATGGAGGAGGCGGGATGGGGCGGCGTGCAGGTCCACTCGGCACATGGATATCTTCTGGCAGAGTATCTGTCGCCATTGGTGAGTGAGAAGAAGGCATAATTTGAATCACAGAGGTTTCTCTCATGCGCTGGAGCTGACGGCAGACAAACCCCAACCCGCATCCTCTCCCCGGCGTGCCTGCCTACGTTCCCCTCCGCCTGCATCTGTTGTGGTTGATCCTGACAGGCATCCACGCAACGACCGAGCCACGCTTCGTCAAGGCGCTCAAGATCAACTGCTCGGACTTTGTGCAGGGCGGCCTGGACGAGGAATCAGCGGCGGACATGATCCGCGAGATTGTGTCGTGGCAGCTTGTGGACATCCTGGAAGTGTCCGGAGGCACGTACTCCAATCCAGGTGAGTGAGCGAAGCGCTGCCATTCTGACGACAGCATTTGCTGCCTCGGCACCGAGCGGGGCGCGCGAGAGCCTCTTTGCACACTTCACCACCTCTCTCATCCCCACTCTCCCGCCGGCACCGCACGGCCCAGCAATCATGCTTACAGGCGGGATGCACGACCGGGCGCTAATCGCCGCCTCGATCCGGAACAGGGCATGCGACCTGGTCGGCGTCGGGCGGCCAGCAGCGCTGATTCCCGACCTGCCTGCACGGGTACTGCTGAACAAGGAGGTGGACGACAGCAAAGCGCGCGTATCCCCACCAACAATCCCTCACGGCGAGCTCGTGCGCTGCGTCCTCGGCGGCCAGAACTCCCCGGGAAGAGTCAACCTCGTCGGCGCAGGCGTGTCCACCATGTGGCACGAGTGGCAGATGGCGCGCATCGGCCGCGGCCAGGAGCCTGATCCGTCTCTTGACTGGGTCACTGGCGCCGCCGCGATGCTCTGGTACGACGTGTGTGGTGGCGGACCGTATGGGTGGTGGAAGCGGTGGACGGGGGAGTGGTGAGTTCGGGAGGGCCGAGCGGAGCTTGGCAGTACATTCACACATGCATGGTAGATGGCAGCGAGGCGCAGGGGTGTGTTGAGCAGCAGTTCTGGAAGTGAGAACTGAGGATAGTGAGCAGAGAGATTCAGCGCGGCATATCGTACATATCATCTGTATCTATGTCTACCTCCTCCCCTTCCGTCTCGGCTTAATCTCTTCTTCCTCCTCTTCCTCCTCCACACCACCAGCAATCTCCAACGCCGTGATCTCCTCCCATTCCCGTGCGGCCGCCCACCGCTCCCCGGCCCTCGCCGAATCCCGCCATGCTTCAAGCGCCGTGCGCGCGTCTTCAAACTCGGTCTCCGGAGAGGTAAGCGTGGATGCCAGTGCGGTGAGGGTGGCAAAGTGCCCCGCGTGCGAGGTAAGAAGCGGCGGGAGTGAGTCGACTAGAAGGTTAATCAGTATCAAGCAAGGAAGGATCTGACAGAATAGCGCACGCACCGAAATCCTCCAGCGTCCACGACAGCCACATAGGTTCGGCGAGCACAAAGTCCCAGCTCTGGGCGCGGCACGCCTCGAAGAAGACGCGTTCCGCCTGCTCGATAAGACCTGCGAGTTTGGCAAGAAGCTTATCCTGCGGTCAGAAACGCCTCGTGCCATTCTCACAAGTTTGGCAAGCACGCCACTCATCTCCTTTACCGCCGCCTCTCGCCGCTCATAGTGCCCGCCCACACCTTCTCCACCCCCCACGAGGAGATTACTGCCCGTCAGCACCACCTCTGCGTATATCCTCACTCCATCTCCGTCGCCTCGTCAATGCACGCCTTGCCCACGCGCACCCCCTCAACCAGGAGGATCTCGTCCCATGTCCCGAGCAAATTCCGCACCTCGGCAAGGACGAGCTTGAGCATCCTGTGATGCGTCGTTTCGCTCGTTCGCGAGGGCGACGCCGGCGCGGGGGACGGCGAGGGCGAGGGCGTACTTCGTCGCTGTGGGGTCGAGAGGGAGGCGAGCCGCGACATTGTGGATAATTGGCTGTTGAGAGGAGCAATGCATCAATCCGTTTCTTTGACAGTTGACATCTGAACGACTCTTGACGGTCGAACGGCGAACGGCGATCGCCACCCAGTGGCCCAGTATTCTGCCAACTTTTCCACGTGGAAATGCTCCCGTCGCCGCCAGGGCCGCCAGGGCCTTACCCGGCATCTCGGCCTGGCCTCTCGGCGACGCCACTCCCGTTTCTGCACGCCTCCCTCGCTCCGTCATCGTCCTCCCTCTTGCTTCTCAACACCTCTTCTATCGAGCTCCACTAGACACACTCACGGTCTCCACTTCTGTTAGACATTTCGGATCGCGGCGGAACGACAGACTCTATAATCCACTTGCCGACAGTCATCGCTTTTCCCTCTATCGACATCTTGCTACCCCCTTCTCTTCTCTCCCTCCCCCTCCCCTTCTCCCACATGCTCCGGCGCATTCCCCAGCTCCGCCCGCGGCTCGCGCACGCCGCCCGGCCGTCGCTGTACCGCCCGCCACCGGGCCGCGTGACCGTCCCAAGCCGGGCGGTGCACGCTCGCCCAATCAGCTTTGGGACGATTCCGCGGATGATGGCGCGCGCGTTCCGCGTGCCGCTGTACGGCGCGGCGATTGGCGCAGGCGGCGTTGGGTATGCCAACTACAAGTTTGAGGGTGAGTTTCCGATTGCGAGTACTACCGAGGCTGACGGGTGCAGAGGTGCGGAACGCGACGTCTGAAGCGCTGGGGAAGGTACAGAGCACGCTTGGGAGCGCGTACGACTCGACAGCGAGCGCGCTCGGGAGCGCGTACGGCACCACGGCCGGCGTGCTCGGGAGTCTTGGCGCGAGCGTGTCGGATACTGTGAGCGGGGCGGCGGGCGAGGCGCAGAGTACCGCCGACGCGTTCCGGCAGGGCACGCGGGAATGGTGGGAGGCGTTCTCGGCGCAGTTCCAGCGGCATGAGGAGGGTGGAGGCGGAGGCGGAGGTGGAGGTGGATCTAGCTCTGGGAGCTCTGGACGGGGAGAGCCGGAGCCGCCGGGTGAAGGGGAAGCGGCGGCCGCTGCGGCGCTTGCGGCGTCGGCGCTTGCGCTCGACGAAAAGGACAAGGACAAGGACGACAAGAGCTCCCCCGAAGGCGAGGACCACCAGCTGCTTCAGCTTACCCGGAAACTGATCGAGATTCGGACAGTGCTGCTGAGCGTGGACCAGAGCGACGCGCTCAAGCTCCCGTCCATTGTGGTTATTGGCTCGCAGTCTTCGGGAAAGAGCTCGGTGCTGGAGGCGATTGTTGGGCACGAGTTCCTCCCCAAGGGCGACAACATGGTCACGCGGCGGCCCATCGAGCTCACTCTCATTCACACGCCGGCAGTCAAGGGCTCCGGCCAGCCGGCAGAGTACGGCGTGTTCCCCGGCATGCAGCACCTCGGCAAGGTCACCTCTTTCCAGACCATCCAGAAGACGCTCACGGACCTCAACCTGGCGGTGCCCCCGGAGATCTGCGTCTCCGACGAGCCCATCCAGCTTCAGATCCACTCGCCCCACGTTCCCGACCTCACTCTCATCGACCTCCCGGGGTACGTCCAGATCTCCTCGCTAGACCAACCGGAATCTCTCAAGGAGAGCATCTCAGCCCTGTGCGACAAGTACATCCGCGAGCCGAACATTATCCTCGCGGTGTGTGCTGCGGACGTTGACCTCGCCAACTCGCCGGCGCTCCGCGCGTCCCGCCGCGTCGACCCGCTCGGCACGCGCACCATTGGCGTTGTCACCAAGATGGACCTCGTCCCGCCGCAGCTCGGCGCACAGATCATCCGCGGCGACAAGTACCCCTTGAATCTCGGCTACGTCGGCGTCGTGTGCAAAGCGCCCAAGGGCGGCGTGTTCCGTTCTCTCCGGCACGAGCCGGGCGGCGCAGTGACCAACGCCGTGCTTAGGCGTGAGGAAGAGTTCTTTGGCGGCGAGAACGCAAAGTACTTTAACCAGAAGGGGCGGGGCGACCAGCGCCTGCTCTACGGTACCGACACACTGCGGCGGCGGCTGATGGACGTGCTCGAGACGAGCATGGCATCCAGCCTGCACAGCATCACGAACGCGGTGCAGCTCGAGCTCGAGGAGGCCAGCTACCAGTTCAAGGTGCAGTACAACGACCGGCGCATCACCTCCGAGTCGTACGTTGCCGAGACCCTCGACGCCCTCAAGGCGCGCTTCAAAGAGTACACTGGGCAGTTTACCAAGCCGGCAATCCGTGCCAAGCTCACGTCCATGCTCGACGACAAGGTCATGGACATTCTCGAGCAGCTGTACTGGAACGACTCGCATGTGAACGAGCTGGGCGAGCTGGCCAATGACAAGAAACTCCCGACCGGCGAGGACCTCGACCCGTACTGGAAGTACAAGCTGGACACTGCGAGCTCGCTACTCACAAAGTCTGGTGTCGGCCGCGACTCGACGGGCATGGTGGCCGACGGGCTGCGCGGACTGATCGACTCGATAGCCACTGGTGAGCCGTTCACGTTCCACCCGGTCGTGTCGGAGCGCATTGTCGACTTTTCGCACGCCATCCTCCGCGAGCGCCTGAGCGTCACCGCCGACCAGGTCGAGAACTGCATCAAGCCGTACAAGTACGAGGTGGAGATGGACGGCCGCGAGTGGGAGATTGGCCGCGAGCGCGCAGACCAAAAGTTTAACGACGAGATTGCAATGTGCGACGGCAAGCTCGCCGAGATCCGCAGCCGCGTCGGCGGCGGGCGCCGGCTCAACGGCCTCGTGAAGCATGTTGCTGAGCTTGAAAAGTGGACGGAGGAGCGCAGGAAGTATGCCGCAGACGACGACGACAAGGCGCCCGTCATTGACGCGTACAAGTACTCGCCCGCGCAGATCATTGATGGTGAGTGGACCTAAGATGTCTCCTTTTCTGACCTCAGGTCGGCATGCGCTGCTCCTCCAGAACCGCCTCACGCTGCTCAAGCTCCGGCAGCAGGCCATCCGCTCGCGGCGCTGCCGCGGGGGCCCGGAACAGGCCGCGTTCTGCCCCGAGACGTTTTTGTCTGTCGTCGCCGAAAAGCTCGCGTACACGAGCACAATGTTTATCAACATCGAGCTGCTCGAGCAGTTCTTCTACCAGGTGGGTGAAAGCGATGTCGGGACCCACTAACTCTTTTCTCAGTTCCCGCGCGAAATTGACTCGCGGATTCTGTACGACCTGGACCGCGCCGAGATTAAAAAGTTTGCCCTCGAAAACCCCAAGATTCGCGCACACCTCGAGCTGCAGGAACGCAAGGACAAGCTCGAGCAGGTGCTGCGCTCGCTGCAGAGCCTCGTCAACCTCCAGAACGAGGGGCACGGGCCCAGCCCCCGCCAGGAGCGCCGCCGGGACGGCGGCCTATTCTCAAAGTTCATGTAGAGCGTACAGAGACAAGTACAGTACATTTCAGCGTGCTATCTATCGTGTCGTTCAGTTTACCCCCACTTGCCCATTGTTTCGCCCTCATTCTCCCCACTATTAGCACCACTTCATTACACCGCTTGAATGTATCCATGTATATCGAGGACACGAGCACACGCTATGGCTCGGGCGGCACCACATCGCGCAGCGTCGTCCCGTCCTGCCGTCAGAAAAGACCCCATTATACCAGAGCTCACAGTCTCAAAGACGGTCCACGTCCCGCTCGGCTATCGTCAGCAATAAGAGTAATCTCCCACTCACCCCAACTCTGCTCTTGAGCACCTCGGCCAGCACCCTTGCGCCCGGCTCGCCCGCGCGCTCCCTCTCCCCCAGGTCGGAAGGGAACGCGCGCGCCGTGTCCTGCAGGAGCACCTCGACATCAACAGTGTACGAAAAGCTGACCCCGAGCGCGGGCTTGGACGTTGTGGAAGAAAACGCCGAGAGCGGGTTAGACGGGAGGGAAGATGCGGGCGAGTTTGTCACCTCAAGTCAGAACTACACGTGTTATCTGCTCACGATGGTCAACAGATTCCTACTGTAGCTCAGCTCGGCCACGGCCCCCATCGCGAGCACCATTGCCGCATGTCCTTCCGTCAGCCGCGTCACGCACAGAGTTCCCCACCCTGCGCAGTGGCGCCCATGAGCGCGTCGCGGAACAGCGCCGCCACATTATCCAGCACGAGCACTGTTGTTGTGCTCTCGCTGCGCACCTCGTCGAGCACGGCAAAAAGCTCGGGATCGAGGCGGAACAGGCTGGATACCGTCAGGCGGTCGAGCACCGAGTCCTGTGATAAGCTATTAAACAACAGTAACGGCTTTCTCACATCCAGCCCGAGCGAGGAAAGGACCGCATGGGCGCGCGGCGCGCTGAATGCCCCCTCGGTATCGACCCAGCGCGCGGTCGCCTCCCTGTCTGCATCGAGCGCGCGCAGCGTCGCGTGCAGAGCGAGCAACTGCCATCAGCAGACGCCTTCCATATGTACTCTCACACTCTTTCCTGTGCCCTTTGCGCCTGCGAGTTCGATCACGCCGTGGGAAGGCAGAAGCGCGTCGAGACCCGGTACGCCGAATATCCCCCGCTCTTCCTCTTCCTCTTTCTTCGCATCCAGTTCTCCGCGGGTAAGCGGGAACCGTGCCGCCGCCGCCGAGACTAGCCCCCCAACTCCTGGGGGCAGATCGCGCGCGAGCAGGAGCTGCTCGGTCGTGCGCACGCCGCGTGATTCTGGGATGAGTCAGTGCGCTGTGCTCTGGGACGTACCGAGTAGGGGGAGGAGGGCGGCAAGGTCTGGTGCCAGGTCGAGGCGCTTGAGCAGCATTATGGATTGTGTGCAGAGAAGAGTGGTCGGCCTCCACTTGTTTTGGGTTTTGGTCATTGTCCATTCCTCCACCTGGAATCCTGGAAACCAACAATCCCTCCCTCCATCTCTGCAACTCTCCTCTCTCCTCTCCCCTCTCTCCTCTCCTCATCTCTCCACTTTACTCTCATGTCCCGACCACAGCAGTACGACGTCTTCCGCCCCGCGGCCCTCCCCTCTGCCTCGCTGGGAAAACGCGATGCGGGGACGACAAAGCGCGATGCCACCTCCGAGCTGGACGCAGTGTATGATGCGTGGAATACCCGGATCGACAAGGAAGTTGGCGCCGTCGCTGGTGGACTGAGCGAGTTGGTCCAGCTTGCGGATGTGAGTCGAGAAAAATAATAATCTCACGTTCTTCCTCCCCCCCTTCTCTCCCTCTCTCCCTCTCCCTCTCCCCGTCTCCCCCTCTCTGACCCCAGATCGGCGACGCCCCAACACCCGGAACCCACACCCTCACAGCCCTCCATCTCCAGCTCAAGACCTCGAGCCTCATCCGCGCCGCCCAAACTCTGCGCGACACGGCCCACGAGCTGCGCCTCGCGCTTGCGCTGGGGGACGATATCGCAGCGGCGGGACGGCGGGATAACGAGGTGGTGGCGGCGCGCGAGGAGGTGGAGGAGCTGCGGAGGGAGGTCGCGGCGGAAATGGGGCGGTTGGCGGCTCGGGAGGAGGTTGAGGAAGGAGAAGGAGAGGGTGAGAAGGAGGGGGCGAAGGAGGGGATGGATGTTGATGATGAAGATGAGGATGAGTTTGAGGAGGTTTAGTCCCAGTTCCCTTCTCGCTCTCTGGCTCCGATCTTGTTCAGTACCTCGCATTTGTATACCGCATGCACGCCTGTAGCCAACCAATCTGAATGCTAGCTGTTGCAGGCGAAACTGGGGCGGCTCTCGCAGACTCACTCCTCCAGCTGTCCGTGTCCATTGTGCAATGTGACATGTGTCACTTGTACCGTGCAGCCTGTCGCCTGGGTGACTTCATCCTTCCATCCAAACCTCGCTCAATCCACTGACTGTGCGGTCCTCTACACTTTTGTCGGCGCTCTTCACGCCCCACTCTTTCTCACACCAATCTCACTCCTCTTCCTCTTCATCCCGTTTTCTCCTAATCTCATTCTCATGACATTGCAGTATGCATGGTACACGCACAAGGCGGCAGGTACAGCGTGCGCGTCGGCAGGCGTACGTCTATGGGCGGCAGGGTATGTGGTATAGGTCGCCACGGGAAGGGAAGAGATTATCAAGGTTTCAAGAAGGGTGGGTGAGTGTGATGCCTACTGTATGCACAAGTCATCATCATTATCCACTCAGTCCTCGCCCTCGTGGAACGGCCAGGCGACAGCGAGACGCGGCGGCGCGCCGTCGACCTTGCCAATGCCCCACTCGGACCACCACTCGTCATACTCCTTCTGCGCGTCCTCGAGCTCGGCGAGCATGCGTATCGCATACGCGTGCAGGCGCCGGGGGTATCCCGGGTCCGGGAGCACCGGCGCAGCGACGCGGAGCGCCATGAGGTCGAGGACGTTGGCGGTCGACGGCGGGAGGAGGGAGGAGCGCTTGGAGAATTGGGCTGACATGTGCGGGGACGTCTGGCCTCGAGGGGAGGGCGGCTGCGAGTGCCGCCGGGACTGGGGAGAGGAGGGGGATGCCACGGGGTCAAATGCGTCAGACCGCGGCGAGGCAGTCGGAAGCTCAAACTCGAACTGGAACGTGGCCCGGGCCTCAGGCTTGCCGGCAGCGTGGCCGCCGTTCGCCGTGGGAGAGGTGGGACGGGCATTCGGCGTGGTGATCTTCGGCGGTGGGGCCTTGCGCTTGTTACCCTGTGAGGACTCGCTGTTGGCGCTCGAGCCGGACGACGACGGGCTGGGCGGGTCCACAGGCATGAGGCTGGGCGCGAGGTGGGTGGAGTTTGGCGGGAGGCCAGTGACGCGTGGCAGTGCCGAGTCCGGGCTGAGGGTGGAGCCCGAGCTGGACGCCGTGCTGGGCGCCGACGGGGCGGTGATGGTCGGCTCGGCAGGTGTACTGCTGCCACCACCGCGTTTCCACGTCTTTGGCATCTTTGTGCTCGCCGCCTTGCCGAGCTTATTGCCCGACATGCCCGACATGGTGCGCTTCCACCACGGCGCCTTGGTGCCGCTGCTCTTCGACTCGTCCTTCTCCTCGGTCGAGCCGCCGAATCCAAACCCGAGGAGCTTTTCCGCCTTGGACGCAGGCTGCGGCGAGTCGGTCACCATGGTGATCGTGCTGCGGCTGCGCGGGAGCGACACGGTTGTCGGAGTGCGGGGAGTGGTCTCCACCTCAATCTCCTCGGTCGCCGCTCCTGGCTCCAACTCGTCATGGCGCTTCTTGATCCGATCCAGACGCGTCTGGAGCAACCGCACCGACTCTATCTCGACGTCATACGACTCGCCATCGTCCTTGGTGGTATGCAGGTGTCCGAGGCGGAAGACCTGTGTGTCAGTGTCCTATACTTCAAGCATCTAAACTACAAGCCACTCTCAGTTCGACTCACCACTAGACGCAAGACATAACTCCGCACAGACTGGGACCAGAACAACAACAGCCGCTCAAACAACCGCTTGTCCAAGAGAATGTCGATACACAGCTCGCGACGGTCCTCGGGGCGCACAGTAAGGATCTCCCAGTGGGTGAACACGAATGCCACAACCTTGACGATCGTGAGCGCGTGCTCGGCCTCGTTGAGGATCGTGCGGACCAGGCCAATGACATAGGGAATGTCGAGCGGCGAGTCGTGTGACGTGGGCTGCACCGGGTCGACAATGCCATCCAGCATGTCAAACAAGCAGAACACGCCCTTGGGCGCGTACAAGCTCGTCTTGGTGATGAGGCTCTTCATCCACAAGTCGATCATCTCGCCCCAGAGCTGCGATCCGTCGACCTCAATCATCTGGCCTTCAGACGGGATCGAGAGGATCGACGAGGCAAACGTCCAGAGCACCTCCACCAGTCGCCGGTTCGCCGTCTCGAGCACCGGCGGCTTCTGGCTACCCCGGAATCCAGCCGACTCGTTTAGATCAAAGTTGTTGTTTGATGACGAGGTGGTAACGGCATTGACACTGCCGAGAATGTACGAATGGCACTTTTTGGCGAATATTGTCGCAAGGTGAGCGTAGCCCGGGGCGCGGAACAGAACATGCGGCGGCACGGGCCTACTCTGCGACTGGTAGTACTCGACGGCCGGCCCGAGATACGACGCCAGCTGGCGGTGGTACGCTCGGTAGAAGGCGGGGAAAAGTTCCGAGTCGTCCGACTGCCAGCGTCGTAGCCAGTTGCCCGGCTGGAAGTGGAAAGCCTCCTTCTCCTCGGCAGTCGCAAACTCGGGTTCCAGCGCGAGGAGGCGGCGGTTGTACGACTGCGCATCGTCCAGGCACAGCGACCGCAGATGAGCAGGGTACCGCGGCTGAGCGTCCTCTGGAATCCCCTTGCCCATAAGATGCGGGCGCGTAAACCTTGCAATAGCCCCACGCGGCGGTTGTAACACGCCCACCAGCTGTCCTCCAACATGCGGAACGCGAAAGAATGCGAATGCCTGGAATTAGCATATGATTGTAATTCCTCAGACTCACCAAGAAACGGCCGCTGAAGAGCAATGTGTTGTGGAACACACCCTTTGCGCCCAGCTTGTCCATCACAAAGGTCATGACGCGCATCATCAGCTGCATGAACGCCTCCTGGTGCGACCGGCAGGGCTCGAGGGCATCGGGCGTGAGCGCTGAACACTCGAGAATCGCGGCCAGGCCCTCGAGACACGCGCCCCGCTCGTTGGCCGGCTGCTCAACGCGCAGCTCGTACAACAACGCGTCGCCCCACTCAAAGCACACCTCGCGCACGTCGTAGTACTGGTTTTCCTCGGCGCGGCTGTAGCACCGCTTGTCGAGCTCGCTGCAGAACAGCAGCAGCTCGTTCCGGATAATCATCGAGCGCTCGGGGCCACCAGCACCTTGCGTAGGGTACCGGAACCTGTCGAGAGAGCGCTCCAGCTCGCGAGTGAGGTCGGCCAGGGAGATGCTCGGATCGGGGGTGATGGGGCTCGCCCTGTGCGAGAGGATGCGGGCAATGTGGCGTGAACGGAATGGAGCTTTGGAGGGTGGGATTTGCTCAGGCTCCTTCTCCTCGGCCGCAGTGGTGGCATCCGGACCTGTCGTGGTGATTGTCGGAGGGACAGTCGCCGAGGTAGCCGCAGCAACGGCCGCAGCTGCCGCAGTGACAGTCGCGGGGACGGTCACAGCAGGAGCTGCTGCTGTCGAGGATACGGACGGAGGCGGCACGGGCGCGGAGGGCAAGGTTTTGGCCGGCTTGCGCTCCGGTGTGCGCGGCTGCTGCTTGGCATCAGTCCTCACAGGTGTCCTGGCGCCTGGCGGCGTCCTTGTACTGGGCGGTGTCCGGGTGGCAGGCGGTGTCCCGATGGGTGGCGGCGTCGGAGTCTTTGACGACGTCTTGGACGAATGCTCGCTCGCCGCCTGTCCTTGGACGACCGGGACCTCAGGATCACCAGTGGGCGCGAGTGAAATGGGAGAGTCAAGAGAGTGCGGCACTCCAGTGGGCTTGATCTGGGTGTCGAGTGCTGGAGGACGCGGGGACGCGTTGGCGATGAACGAGGATTGTGCGTCGTCAGGGGTGTGGGGGGAAGTCGTCGAGTTGGTCTGCGTCGAGCTGCACCCGGACGGGGTGCTCGAGTGGTCGAGTGAATGTGTCGACTCGCCATCGTTCTCGGCAGGTGGCGGTTCAGAGGATGCAGAGCGGCCAGACGCAGGCAGCTTCATTGAACGCGTTGAGCTCGCAGACACAGGCACATCGGGGGATGTCCGTTGGGGCACTGGTGGAACCGTACGCAGTGGCTTGGGCGCCAGGTGCTTTTCCCGCGGCTGCCAGTCGTCCACGGGGGAGAGCTTCATCGGTGAAGCCAGCGCGGGAACCGAGGTTGCCGTCGGCATGAGAAGCTTGGACGCGGTGGACGGTATCCACGATTGGTCAATCTCTCCTGATGCCGGCCTCCGTACATCCACCGATTTGGAACGGCGGCGCTCGGCGCGCTTCGCGCGATCAGAGTCGGTCCTCTTGAGCTTCTTCACCGAGCTGGCACGTTGCGGAGATGATGACCCCGTGCCGAGAAGCCCGGAACCCTTTGACACTGGCGAGGCATTCCTGGGTGTCGAGGGTGAGCTCTTGCCAATTGAGTCAAAGGCGGAAAAGTCAAATCCAAGATCCAGTTCCGGAAGCTGTAACAGGCTGAGCTTCTCTGAGGAACGAACAATAGGCGACCATGACGCCGTGCTCTCTGTGTCATCGGACGGTGATTCAGACGGCGAATCGCTTCTCTGGCTGTCCCTGTGACGCGTATTTGATTTGCCACCCAGTTGGCGCACCGTCGATGCCGAGCTGTCAGATACCGCTGGGCTCACCGCCTTCTCTGGACGCTCCTTCCCATCCGCCATCGGCGTCTCAAAGGCGAGCGATTCGGCAGGGACGCGCGGTGCTGGCCCTGTCCGCAGCTCCTGCATTGATGGCCGCGGTGCTGGCTGCTCCGGGGACGGCTGCACAGGGGACGGCAGAATGGGTGGTAGCTCGCGCTGCGGTGGCGGCTGGCGGGTGGTGCGTGAAGCGGCAGGGGCGGAGGCTGAGATGGGACTGCTGTGCGATGGTGAGGATCGCGACTGCGGCTGGGTGGTAGACTGCATGTGCGATGGAGGCTTGTAGAAGCGCTCGGCGCCCTCTGGTGAGGCAAAGTCGCCAGCGGTGTCTGGCGAGTCGTGTCGCCGCGAGGACATGGATCCCTTGGACGATGTCGCGTAGCTGTACGACGAGTGCGTGGAGTGGACTGACTGGCTCGGGTGGTGGTGGCTACCTGTCGCTGGGCGGAGAATGTCCGACACGCTTGGTCGACTACTGCTGGGAGATGTTGTCGGTGTGGTCGAGTCCTTCTTGCCTCGGAAGAGGTTGCGCAGCGCGCCAGAACTCTTCTTCAACGACAGCACCGGCGCTCGCTTATCGGCAATATGCCCAATGCCCTGCGGCTTCATCGCCCGCTGCTCCTTGTCGCGTTCCATCTTGTTGAGGTTGATAATCTCGGCTGGCGGCCGTGCAAAGTCGGCGGAAGGTCGTGACTTGGACGGCACGGGCGGCGGGGGGGCCGGACGGTGGTTGGGGCTGATGGTGTGCGGGCTGTGGACCGAGTGCCCCGACGACGACTTGGGCATTGTCTTACGACCAGCGGAAGCCGGCGATCCGTGCGTGCCGTCGCGGCGGTCATAATCAGAGGCATGCTGTACGCCGTACGTGTTCTCGCCGAGGGCTGTCGGTGTTCTCCGGCCGCTCTTGTGCTGTTCTGGGCTGCGGTACAAGAGGTCGCTGGGTGTGGGTGTGATGGATCGGCCCTTCTGGGACTGGGGAGGCGTGGCGCCCTCTGAAGGTCGTCGGAGATGAACCTTGAGGGGGTCGGTTGCTGCACGCTGCATGCGATGGAGGTCGGCGGGGTCCTTGAGGGGAACTGCTGGCCCTCTCTCGGGACGACCATGGCCGAGCCGCGCGTGCGATTGTGCTGCAGTCGACATGCGTGTGGGAGAAGAATCAGTACGATCATAACCGTCACCAGCATTATTGTCCAGCCTGTTGGGCCGCTGGTCGTGGCCGGCGTGCCCGTGGCTGGCCCCTCCCATCATGGCAGGGGCAGAAGGCTCAGGGCGGCCCGTGCGGATAGGGGCCGGGGCTTTCTTGCTACGCGCCTTTAAGCCACTCGTGGGGGGGACAAGTGTGTTAAACGTCGAGCTCTGGGGTGAAGGATGCGGCGGGGTAGCCGATGCGGGTGCAGACATTGTGGTAGCGTGCGGAGGGGTCGGGAGTGGACCTTGAACAAATGACGGGGGAGGAGGAGGGTTACTACGCATCATGTCCGCAGTGCGCGGAGTGTCGCCGGTGGGCGGCGTGTTCTGCGCTGCGTTCAGCTGCCAGTCCCCGTCGGCGGCGCCGTGCTCGTGATTACTCGCTGGACGCGGTGCTGCCGTTTTTGTTGGGCTCCGGGGACCCACTGCGCGCTGAGGTATACTGCTCGAGCTCACAGATCGGGCGTGGGCTGCGGAACGGGAGTCGAGGTGATGGGGGTGGAAGGAGGCCTGGGGTTTGGGCAGCTGTCGCCGGGAAGATGTAACTGGGACAGGGGCAGGATTGGTCGATGCGTCTGCAAGAGGTCGTCGTGTGGGCGGTGCTGGTGACGGTGTGCGTGTGCGCGATGCGTCTTTGTCTTGTATTGTCGTCAGACTACCGCTACTGCTGCTAGTCGTGTGGTCTTTGTCCGACCGGTTCGTTAGAGTCGTTGATACAGAATGTGCCGAGCTGGACCGGCTTGTTGATGTAGGTGGCGCACTCAAAGCGGTTGCTGGAGAGGGCGATGCGCGTGATGGGATTGATGGGAGGGGGTGTGCTGATGGGGGAGCGCCGGTCGATGGCTTGCGACGGTGCGGGGGGATGGGGAGGGGATGTGGATTGTGATGCGAATGCTGTTGTTGCTGTTGCTGTTGCTGGTGCGCTGCTGCTGTTGCTGCTGCGAGCGCTGCAAGTGCAGTCGAGTCGGAGGGACCTGTTCGTGGAGAGGATGAAGTTTCCGACGAGATGGAGAACATAGACCCCGTCGGGGAGTGGTATGTGCTGCTTGCTGGTGTCGACGTCGATGATGAGACACGACGCAGGACTGCAGCATAATACGCTTGCTGTTTGGGGCGGAGGCCAGAGAGAGGGAGAGGGCAGTGTGAGCGCGCGTGTAAGAGGGAGCAATAAGGGTCGACCCGGGAACCGAGGGGGAGGGAGTGAGGGGGGGCCGGGAACTGGGGAGGAGGGTGTGATGTGATGTGATGTGACACGAGGAGAGAGAGCTAGACAGAGTTTGGCTACCTGCCTGGCTGGTGGATACAGTAACAAGTGACAGCACAGAGTATACAGGGTCAAGACGAGACACCAGGCAAGGAGCGGAGAGGAGAACAACAGCCGACAGCAGGGAGAGCAGAAAAGACGGGGGGATCGGGGAGAGCCAAAGGAGATGGATGCGAGACACGACTGCGAGAGAGCTGGCTGGCCGCTGCACCACACACCACACCACACCACACCACACCGCCGACAGGACAGGTCCGGGGGATGAGGTTGCGGGACTGAAAAGCCATGCTCGATGACGGCAGCGGGGCGTGTGTATCCTTTCGGCTCCCACAACTCTCCATGCTTCTCCACTCTCTGCTGCTGCTGCTAAACTGTATCTTTATTGTACAGGTTGCAAAGTGCGAAGTGCAAAACCCAAGCAGAAAAGAAGAAAGAAAAACGGCATGCCATGCGGCAATACAGTCTGCTACCCCCTATTGTTGATGTTGTCCTAAAACTCAGACCGCAGAAAACCAAAAACAAAGTGGGACAGAATGCACACACGACCAGGACCAGGCAGTACTCACCTCGTCATTCACCGGACCGAGGACGCCTGCGCCGCCTCCGAGCTCGACGGGAATGGGCGGTAGGATGCGCCGTGACGAACGCGACGCTGGGCGCGCGCTGCCGCTTGTCGTCCGGCGCACGAGGGGCGGCGGGGGTGCGCTGCTTGGGACCGACATGCGCGGGAGACGCGAGCGGGAGGCTGGCCGAGGAAGATGGGGCGAGTCGGCGGGGAGGAACAGCAGCGACGAGATTGAGGAATGCAAGGGCCGGGAGTGATTGAAGGGATACGCTGGTGCGTGTGTTTGCGTTTGCTGTCTGCGTCTGCTCTGTGGCGTTCTGTTCTTGTCCCGTGTCCTGTGTCCTGTGTCCTGGTGGTGTAATGTTACGGTAGAGTAATATTAAGGATAGAGTAGTAGACAGGAAACAACAACACAACAAACCACCAGACGGGCCAAAAGTGGGTCGGCAGGAATGACGCGCGAGTGCGCGAGTGGCCGTGCGTGAGTGCGAGTGTGGTGGCGTTGGTGTCGGTCGCGGTGATGGTGATGGTAAAAGTTGTCGAGGTTGAGGAGCGTCGAGAAGGTGCCGAGATCAAGCGGGCGAGCAATGAGCGCAAAGAGGGAGGGAGGGGCGTGAGGGCGAGAGAGGGAGGACAGGGAGTGCGGTAGGGTGATGCGACCCGAGAGACACAACAGCAACAACAGCCGGCCAGGGATGTTGGGATGGACAGGGGCCGGGTGTGAGGTGATGCCAAGCGGCAAGCGGCAAGTAACAGCGTGCGCAGTGCGCAGTGCGGGTTGCGGGTTGTTGCAGGTATATAGGTTGTTGCCAGGGGTATCACCGTCAGAGCACGAGGGTCCAGTCGCGGAAAATGGCAATGGGAACCGGCGGGAGGGCGGAGAGAGGTGTCGAGATGGTGGTGGTGTTGAGCAGCAATGTGATGGGATTGAGCAGGGAGGGAGATACAGAGTGAGCATACACGACAACAAAGAGCAGTGTGCATCACACACTCGACGATCGATGACCGCATGCACTCACCGTATCTCTACCTTCTACACGCTAGCGCTCCGCCTATCGACCCGTCGAGGTCGAGAAAGCGCGACCAGGACAGCTGAGATTGAGATCCAGGGGAACCGAGAACTGTAATTAGAACGTCCTTTAGGATCCTGGTGAATGCCGCGGCGGGTTGTGTCAATCTCTCCGCCGTGCGGGACTCGGATACAACACTCGGGACTCGGGATTGGGCAATGGGGAGACGAGCGATGGACTGGACGGGGCGCTAGAGGATGATTGAATGGGGGTAGATAGATACTGTAGGTTGCCGAACAAGCTACGAGCTACGAGGTGGAATGGGGCGTCGCGCGTCGCGCGTCGCGTCGTTGGTGGTGTGGAATATTGGAATGCCGGGGAGAAGAAGGCGCTCAACGTGTCGCACTTTCTTTGGATCTTTGGATTCCTGGATCTCTTGTAGACGCGTGTTAGGAATAGGAGCGGAAAGGGACGACGATGAGGAGAAGTCGAGAATGAGGTCGTGGTTGAGGTCGAGGTGACGCGAATGAGAGACTCAAGAAGCAAGTACATGTAAATGACAAGGAGAACGACATGAGGATGTAAAGCAAGAGGAGCACACACTTTATCTCTTCTGACGCTCTGTCTCTCTTCCCCTGAGGTGTTTCCAATGTTCCACCCTCCCATGCTTCTCATTGCGCTCGTGCTCATTGCCTCCGACCTTTGACATGCGCGACATGCTCGACAGCAGCAATCGCACATGCGCCTCGGCCCGTCACTAGTGCTGCCTTGCATCTCACCCGGCTCACCCCGTCACGTCCCACACGTCTCCGAGTGATCTGGGCGAGCTGCCTCTTTGGTTTCTTGTTTCTTCCGAGACCTGAAGCGTCCTGATCCCCTACGGTCCTACGGCTTCTACCTTGACCAGGCCCCGCACAGCGTCAAACTCTGTTGCTAGCTTTCTCTGGCTAATCTGCACGCTGGACGCACGCTGCACCGCACCAGCACTGCAGATGAGCCAGAATCAGCAGCGCAGACCATGCAGAGAGGTAGATGACCGGTGGAGAGATGACGGTCAGAGTGTGCTGCACCGCCTTCTCTGCTCTGCTCCGGGCCACCACCGAGCCACCGAGTGCTCTTATCTTCCTGTAACGACGCTGAAGAAGAAACTCCTCTTCGTCTTGTACCCAGCTGCTCAGCTCTTGATCATGTCGGCCCCAGCAGAGTGGTACAAGGGCAAATGAGGACCAGGAGTGGGGTTGGGGGGAGAATTGCGACGCCTGGCGCGTCGACGCCACCATGATCGACATCCCTGGTTAATACCAGACATGGCAATACCCAGGGCCACGGAGAGGTACCGGGGGCCGACGGCCGGCGCCACCACACGAGGCTATGGACATGATAGCATCTCCATCACCACCACCGATCGATGCTGATGCTGCTCTCGTGGCATATCATTAACCCTATAACTCTAAAGCCAGAGACAATGAGCACCTCACATCTGTGCAGAGAGCGCTGCCGCACATCCGCCACAGGCTCGTCTCGGCATTACACCATCTGTGGCCCCGCAGCCCCACGGCGCCACGTTGCACACCTCCCGATGCCGTGATGATCGACACAGGAGCAGGGCTAGCAGGGGCCTAGTAGGGGCGAGTTCGTGATGATGACGGAGATGTGGGTCTGGGGGGTGCGTTCCAGGTGTCAGCATGGTGTAATGTGAGATCCGGGGCCTGCTGATCTGTTGAGATGCTGCGCCCGCCCAGGTCCTGGGATCCTCGGGTCGTTGGTTCGGCGTCGGCGTCAGTGTGTGATGATCGAGGATTCTCAATTGAGGAGGCTTGTACGGCGTCATTTGGCCCACTACTGGACCTGATTCCAACAATGGATGAGATTGTGAATGACATGAATGACATGAATGACCAAAATCGGCCTCTCGTACTGCAGCATGGACAGAACAGCAATTGGCCGTTTTCCTCTGGTCCTCAGATCTACTCGTCGCACGCGCTACATATGCCTGGCCACCCAGAACGGCCAGAACGGCCAGAACGATGATGGATCTGGCCAGAATCAAATGTTCAGTGCAAGGCCGTGCACGAGTTTGGCTCGGAACGCTCAGCTTGTCCAGCTTTGCAGCTCGCTCATGCGCTCGGCTCCCATGTGTCACGTGTTGGCGCTCACACATAAACCTTGAGCACAACTTCTATCTCTCGACTTGGGCGATTCTCGAAACAGCATCTGGCCATGCGGTCGAGGTGCAGAAATGAGGAGGGTTGTCTGTTTGCATGCATCACCACACCTCGTGGCCGCAAGGCAGATGGCATCGATGGGATGTCGACGGGCCTGCACGACATGCATGCACGGCATTCACGCATCGGTCGCGCGACCACCACCTGCTGCCACATAGCCACTTTGTTTTGGTCCAACTGTTTAAATCCCACCCCCACATAATTCAGAATCCCATATCAACCCCGGCAGCCCCACGCGCGCCATTACTCTTTCGCCACCAAACCCCTTCATTCCTCCGCATCACAATCCACACATCCACCATGGACGGCGACGACGACGACTTCGGGACTGCCTTCGGGCTCGGCACCGTGCTCGCCGAGGTGGGCGTGGACAGCGCGGCGCTGAGCGCGTTCCTCGAGCGCACAGAGGGCGCCGCGTCACGGCAGGCCGCCGCGGCCGTCGACGAGGCCGGCGACAAGTTTATGGACGACGTGAGCGAGGCATCGCTCCCGGACGAGAATGAGGAGGACCGCGAGGCGCGGCGGAGAGAACAGGCGGCGATCCGTGCCGAGGAGGACCGCTGGGCGCGCCGTGCTCGTCTCGAGATGGCGTCAACGGCGGATCCGACCAAAGAGAAGAAACGCCGCCAGAGGGAAGATACGGAACGCGACCTCATCCGCCAGGTGTGGCCGGATTTCGCGCAGGGGTCGCTGCTCCGCATGAGCGAGATCTTTTACGAGACGCCCGCGGATAGGACGAACGCGTACGCCGCGCTGGTGAAGAAGAAGCGGCGGCTGATTGATCGCGCGTTCGTACAGGAGGAACGTGAGTGCCGTGCAGCTGTCCCAAGCGCGGTTAAGCTGCATCTTAAAGTTGTTCTCTGGCGCTTACCGCAGTGTCCATTACGGTTGGCCCGCGCCCGCCGTCCATGTCCATCCTCCTTCCGAACCTCCCGGCGCTCAACGTCAACGACCCCGCGCAGCCGAGCTACCTCCAGCCCATCGGCGCGTACTTTGACCCCGAGTGGATCAAGGAGGCGCGCGATGTGCGACGATCAGCAATGACACGCCCGCCGGACGGATTCGATGCCGCATTTGCCGAGGGAAAGCCCCTCGACCTCGCCGAGTGGGAGAAGGATATCGCGATGTATTCCTTGTGAGTACTCTGCTTGGGATAATGCTGATTTCAGGGACGAGGCTCTTCCCAGGATAAACGGATACGATCCCCTGCGGCTGCGGAACGACCACCTAGACACGGGCGACTGGATGAAGGAGATTGTGTGGGACACGGGCAAGGGCTCGCCTGACCTGATGGAGGACAACGAGGCGGACGAGGGTGAGAGCCCAGAGGAGACGAAGAAGGCGCCGACCGCGCTTGTCGCCACCAAGCTCGACCCGTTCAACCTCTCCAACGACCACCTGTACGAGCACTCACGCGCGTCGCGCTACCGCATCCGTCAGACGTTTGGCGCCATCGAGGTCTTCCACTCGTATCCCGCCAAGGTGCTCCAGATGCCGTTCTACAAGACCACGCTGTCAAAGATCGAGGCCCGCGCCTGGCACCGTCCCGTGCTGCAGTTCCCTTCAAATGTGTGGTTGGGCTTTACGAAGCTGCGGAGTAACCCGAACAGCAGCCAGAAGCGGAATAAGCTCGTTGCCGACCCCTCGGAGCGGTTCAAGACGACAAAGGATCTCAGCTTGACGGAGAAGGGGCCCTACGTCCTTCTCGAGTTTTCGGAAGAGTATCCCCCGATAATGAGCGGATACGGCATGGGCACGACAATCGTCAACTACTACCGCAAAAAGGACGACCGCGACGAAACGGTGCCCAAGCTCGAGCTCGGCCAGCCCTCCATCCTCAACGTCGGTGACGCCGAGCCCTTCCTCCTCGGCTATGTCGACCCGGGCAAGGTTACGCAGGTGATTCACAACAACCTCCTCCGCGCCCCGATTTTCAAGCATCAGCCGGAGCCGACTGACTTCCTTATCATCCGGTGAGTTTGACGCATTCCTTATCCACTAACTCTCAGACAAACAATCAACGGGCACGCGTCATACTACATCCGCGAGATCAAGGACCTGTTTGTTGTTGGCCAGACTGTGCCGAACGAAAGTGAGGTGCCCGGCCCGCACGCACGCAAGAACACGAACACGGCCAAGCTGCGTCTCATGATTGTCGCATGGATCCTCATTAAGAAAAACAAGGACCCCGCAAAGCAGCGCGTCAAGTTGTCCCGCCTGATCAAGTACTTCCCGGACCAGACCGAGCTGCAGATGCGCCAACGTCTCAAGATCAAGGGCAACGTGAGTATCCCATTGATTGCACCCGCTGACGACAGGAATTCCTCGAGTACGACAAGGACGCAGGCTTCCACTCAGGATACTGGAAGCTGAATCCAAACTACAACTTCCCCACTGAGCGCGCGGCCGTGCAGGCAACGCTCACGCCTGAAAACGCGTGTCTCTACGAGGCGATGCAGGTGGGCGCGCAGCACCTCCGCGACGCAGGCTACACGAAGACCGCGGACGGTAACGCCGACGACGAGCTCGGCGAGAACGGCGAGGGCCTTGACATTGAGCAGCAGCTGGCGGTTTGGTCCACGACACTCAATTACAAGAAGGCCGAGGCGCAGAAGGCGTGGCTCCTGATTCACGGCGACGGCGACCCGACGGGCCGCGGCGAGGGCTTCAGCTTCCTCAAGACGAACATGAAGAACTACTTCCTGCGCAAGGGCGAGACCGAGGAGGGACGTCGGCTAGAGGCCGAGGCCAAGGCGGGCGGCGGACCGGTAAAGATTTCGAATGCCGAGCAGAACCGTATCTACGAGGAGGAGAAGCGCAAGGTGTGGGACCTGCAGGCCAAGGCGCTGTCCAGCCATGTGCCTCCAGTGCTCACTGCGGAGGACGACCAGTCGGCGACGCAGGCGCCAGCGCCTCCAGCAGCCGCGCCGCGCCACGGCAAGGCTGAGCCACGGCATTTCTCCCGCGCTGGGAGCCTCGCGGCAACACCTGGCGCATTCGACAGCCCGATGGAGGAGGTTCGCTCGCCGTCGCAGTTTTCCTTTGACGGCGAATCCCAGTGGACCGGTAATGACAGGAGTACACCCAAGGTGCTCCGCATTAACCGCATTGTCAAGGGCAAGCCGACAGTCGAGATTGTGCGCGACCCGGCCGTCATTGCGAGCTACCTGCGGAGGGTGGAGGAGCGCAAGCTCGCGCAGTTCACTGAGGAGCTGGACCACCTCAAACCGACGGGCAACATCGAAGAGGACGACCTGAAGATTCAGGCGCTGCGGCAGGAGGTGCTGCGTCTGAAGAAGAACCAGCAGCGGCGACAGCAGCGCAAAAAGTATGCAGGGAAGGGCGAGCTGCCCGACGTCGGCGAAGGCGAGGGCAAGCGCAAGTGTGGCGCGTGCGGCGCGTACGGCCACACAAAAGCCAACCGCAACTGCCCGAAATTCGCCCAGTCCAACATTGCGCCGAGCCCGACGACCTCGACGCCCATCTCCACGTCCCAGCCCTATGGCATCTATGGCGCGATGGACGCGCCGCCGCAGACTCCCACTGAGAGCGCCGCGCCGGCCCCGATGAAGATCAAGCTCGCGTTTGGGCGGCAGTAGCCCGTGGTTTTGTTCGTTTCGTTTTCGTTTTTCGTTTTTCTCTCCGCCTTTTGTCGCCGCATCCATCTCTTCCAGGCGACACACTACCCAGCATTGTGATACCCCATCCGTACCGTATAAAATGTGACAACGTTGACATAAGAGCTTAAGAGCACAGGTCAGGACTGCGTGCGCACAGCGTGACGGGCGGCGTGGCGCGTGGCGGAAAGCCTAGGGCCTGGGGTCCGAGACGCAGCTCAAACACGCTCGATCAGTACATCAGACTTCGCTGGGCATGCTAAGTACAGGTTTGACACCACACCTCGATTCATTGAACTACGACCCACTGTCGCGACCTACGCAGCAATCTATGGGAATCTACAGAGCAATCAAACTGGCAATCTACGGAACAAAACAGTCTTCAAAATCTTGGTGCACCACTCAAAAAGGCATCAACCAAGCCACTACCTTTCTCGACAATCAACCAGCGCTGGTCACTTCTCATTTCCCTCATCTCCACACAGCACTTCATCTTCTCCACCTCCCTTCTGCCCTTTATCCCCCTCCTCCTTGCCATCCTCCTCATTATCGAAGCACTCGCACTTACACCCGCACTTCTTCTCCCCCCTCGCGGCCGCCAACACGCGTTCCCTCAGCCCCCCGCCCGGGCGCATCTGGCGAAGCACCTCATTGACCGGCATCTGCAGCTACCCCGTCAGCCACAGTCTAACACTTTACACTCACCTCATTCGCGATCAGCTCCCAATTCGCCACCGCCCACCCGGCAGCAAGCACCTCGGCGAGGAGGCGCTCGCGCCGCGCCGGCGTCCACTTCCACGGCGGGACGAGGCGGTCGTGGTCCGTGCGCACGCGTGTGGGAGCGCGCGTCTCGGGTGTCGCGGGGATGATCTGAACAGCTGGAGGGGGAGGCGGCGTGCGCTGTACCTCGCGTTCGTGGACGCGCTGCGGAGCGAGGTCGGGAATCACGGGGCCGTCGTTCCCGTCGTCATCGTTGTTCTCGTCGTCCTCATAGTCTGCCCACGAGTATGACCGTCCTTGCGCTTGGCTGAAGGGGAGGTGCGATGGCCCCGGATGCGCGTACGGCCCATACAGGGGCTGAGGCGAGTTCGACGGGCTACGACTTTGGTTCTGCTGACTCTGATTCTGGTTCTGGGTCCGGCGCACGGGACGCACGAGCTCCACCAGCTCCTGGGATGGCGGCGGAGGCGGGTTCGGGTGCAGCAGGCGGACGACCTCGTCGCGCGACAGCCGCGCGGCGTGGTGCTGCGCCAGCGTCGTGTCGGGGTTGTAGGGGTCGAGGTTGGTGAACAGCGCCGGGCGAGCAAAGCCGGGGCTGATGGGTGCGGAGAAGTTGCGGCCTGAGCGGGGGTTGGGGCTGAGGACGGAATTGAAGTTGAGGTTCGAGCGGGGATGGCGGATAGAGTTGGGGCCCCGGTTGGGACCGGGATTGGTGCCGGGTTCGGGACCGGTGCTGAAGAAGAATGAGTTGCCCGCGACGTTGGCTGCGTTGGCGGCGCGGTACGGGTTCTCCGGGAGGGGATGTACCATTCTCTGGCGCGAGCCCGTGCTGGAAGTTTGGCGCACGCTGCCTGTGCTAGAGGACTGGCGCATGCTTCCGGTGCTGGAAGTCGAGTTCGATCCAGAAACGGAGGTCAAACCGGAGCCGGAGCCGGAGCCCGAACCCGAGCTGTTGGAGCTGTTCCACGAATACGCCTTACCGAGGGGCACACCAGATGCGCTGCGAATGTGGCTCCGCTCGTGCCGTCGCGCACGCCGGGGCTTGGTGGGGAGTGCGCCTGGGGGAGGTGGGGGGTTGGGCGGGGGATTGGGTGGGGGGACCATGGTGAAATGGTATCGCCCTCTGGCTCGTCGTCTTCTTGGTGACTTTGTGGCCTTGGGAGGAGGTTTTTATATCGTGAACCGACTAACACGACTAGCGACTGACGAAAGGACGAAGCGTCTCGATACTGGTACTTGAAACGTCGGCCTTGAGTCTCTATCTGTTTGTCAACCCCACGCGCACGCTGTGTATCCCTCGTCTCTCATCACCTAGTTCTCTGTTTTTGCTTGCCCTCTGAGAGGCGAGGTTGTTAAAGTCTGCATCATAAATACTGTAATCCATCAGCTTTGCACCGCAACGAAACCCCGACCCGCGACGGAGTATTGATTGCATCCCCCCTCGCCCTCCTCGTTCCCCGTGTATCCCCCATCCCCCTCTTCCATCCGCCGGCGCGCTTCCGTCTCCGCCAGAAATTGTTGTTTGCCGATGATAACGGCGTCTCGAGCCCCGTGGCTCCATCACTTATCGTCGCCCCGAATATGGCGCACCGCCTTGTCACGGAACGAGCCCTTGCGTCCGCGCTGCAGCTGATTGTTCACCTGGTTGAGCGTCAGGCCGAACTGGGGTTAGCACGCCTGGAGGGCAGAAAGTGGGGTTTGAAATCAGTTGGAACGAGGGGCTGCTGAGAGTGAAGGAAATGGGGAGGTGTAACTTGTGTGACGGTGATGGCCGCCATACTGATGACAATTCACACTCACCTCAGCAGCGAGCGCACGCCGATCAATGGCCTTGTATCCCGCATCGATAACGCGGTCCATGAACGCCTCGCGCTTGTCCGGCGTCCACTCGCCCGGGGTCTCGTGCTCCGTGTTACGCTTTGCCCGCTTGGCGGGGCTTTCCTCCTTCTTTACAGACTTGGACTTGCGTTTCGCGCCGCGCTTGCCCGGCGCAGTCGCGGTGTCGGTGTCGGTGTCAACGTCGTTTGCGTCACTCTCAGACGGAGTATTCTCGTTTTCGGACACCTCGCTCTTCACCTCGCTGTTGGCCTTGCTTTGAACACTCTCGGAACACGAGTCGCTCTCCTCCTCGGCCTTGACGGTGATGGTGAGGTTCTTCTTGTTGCACATATCGGGAACGGGGAACTGGATTTGTTGAGAGGCAGGATAGTCGAAAATGGAGAGGAACAGAGTGTAGTTCAAGAGAGCAAGATTCAAGTACAGTAAGTCTCGTCATGGGAAGAATGACCCAGGATCGGCGCCCATACACACAATACATCCCATCATCTTCCCAGCTACTTCTCGCCCTTGACCATCCACTCCTCGCCCTTGCCCTTTCCGTCGTCACCCCGCGCAGCAGCGAGCACCTTCTCCCTTATGCTCCCCTTACGGCTCGGCGCGAGCTGATTGACGAGCTGCTGGCGCTTGAGCCCGAGCTGGGGTCAGCCGCGTCTTTCGGAAACGTACGCTGCTCGCTAGCTCGGTCACGTTCACGGCCTTGTACCCCGCCAGGAGGAGGGCGTCGATGAACGCCTCACGCTTCTCGGGCGTCCAGACCCCCGGCGCGTCTTTGATAGTCGGGATATTGGGCTTGGCGTCGTGCTTTGTCTCGGGCTTGGTGTCCTCCGTGCAACTCTCGGTATCGACATCGGGCTTGGATTCTTCATCGCCGGAGAGCTTGCGTTTCTTGCCTGGTGAGAACATGGTGTTTTGTTGGTGAAGACTGGAGTGAATGAGGCGATTAAGAGGACGTCAGTGCAAGTCAGGCGGCAGGTTAGCTTGCATTTGGGGGCGCTGTGGGAACTCGAATGGATGATGAGATGATGGAACCGGTATGTCCGAGATTTGGTATGCTGCTAAGAAAGAACGAGAATGTGTTCAGCTTCTCGGCACCACACACGGGCTAACAGCAGTGACTACAAACCGCCCCGTCAGACTCTACTCGTTTTCCTTCTTTCCCACAACTCACAATGTCCGAGCCCAGCACGCCAGCGACCCCCACCAGCCCAGCCGAGGAACCCGTCGATCCCCTCGAACCCCTTGAACCCCAGCCAAAGCGCAAGCGTGGCCGTCCCAAGGGCTCGAAGACCAAGTCGGCGGCAGAAAAGACCGGCGATACAACACCACGAAAGCGCAAGGCGCGCTCGGCGTCGCCGCCCCCAGGGGATTGGACGCCCGCAAAGCGCGCGGCGTTCATGGACCGCATCATTGCGAACGGATACAAGGCTACAAATCTCGACGAGCTGGCTTCTGAGGTGGGGAAGAGTATAGGGGTAAAGCTGACAGTTTAAGCTCGGGCTCAAGAGGCGCCAGCTCGTCAACCAGCTCGCGCCGGGACGTAAGGGGAGTCTTAGGGATAAGGCGGTCGCGTGCGCGGGCGACGAGGGGAAGAATGAGGCCAAGCGTGAGATGAAGGTCAAAGACGAGGTTGAGGAGTAGGAGTGGAGTTGGTTTTGCAGTAGAACGGCAAAAAATCTCAGACATGTATCTGCCAGATATGTACATACATGAAGCTACTGAAGTCCCCACCGCTGCTTAGGTCTCCTTCTTAACCTCCCCCTTCATTTCCTCCTTCACGTCACCTATGAACAGGCCCTCCACTACGCGCCGGACATTTGCGCGGTTCGCCTTGAGCTGGTTCTGGATCTGCTGGCGCGACACGCCGAGCTCCCATCAGCAAAACAATACTGCAGTTTGTTACCCACCTCTTGGGCGAGGACGGCGGTGTCGATGGCCTGCAGGCCGGCGACGAAGATACGGTTTACGAGGGCGTTGCGCTTTGCGTCGGTCCACGAGTCGCGCGGGGCCATGGTGGTCGCGGGTTTGGACTTTGGTTTGGGCTTGAGTTTCTTTGGGACTGGGGACGGCGAGGCCGACGGGGTGGCAGTTTCGGGGGTGGCACTGCGGTCGCGCTTCGTTGTTTGGTGAGGACTGGACATGGAGAATGTATTGGAATCTTGTCTACTTCATGACCTGCTCGTGACCATATGAAGCACAGGAAAGCAAAGGGCGTTTGCTGGGAAATGCCTGTCGGGGGCGACGTGGGAATGAGCAGACATAATACTGTATCTGTGGCAGAGTGGCTTGGAAGCGGTATGGCATCGGTGTACATTTTGGACTGCACATACAAACTACGACGGACCCTATCCCTCCTTCTCGCCCTCCTTGAACAAGCCCTCAACAACACGCCGGACGTTGGCGCGGTTCGCCTTGAGCTGGTCGCCAACCTGCTGGCGCGACATGCCAATCTTAAATCAGCCAACCCATTTGTGTTCGATGTATTCACCTTCTCCGCAATCACCCCGACGTTGGCGGCCTTGACCCCCTCCGCGAAGACGTACTCGACGAGCGCGGCGCGCTTTGCGTTCGTCCACCCCGCAGAGGACTTTGGTGTCTTTGACGTCTTGGGCTTGGAAGGCGACTTGGGCGCGCGGGGCTTCTTTGGCGTCGTGGGCTCGAACTCAGACTCGGCGTCGGAGGGTGTGGCGCTGCGCTCGCGTTTCATTGTAATTGTGATTGTGCTGAGGCAGAGTGTTAAAGGACGTAAAGATATGTACAGTAGGGACACTTAAACCTCCATGTCCTCACACCCGGTGCTTGCGCATGAATGCCCGCCTGCAGCCCGCCTAGGAGCGGCATGGGGCAGCCTCGAGGCCTCAAGGCCGCCACGGGCGTATCGGAGGGAGGATGGGGGATGGGAAATGCCGGCCGGGGGCGTGATGAGGGCATAACCCATGGTCCATGATTCCTTGAGCAAATTTGACTCAAGAAACGACAGTGGCAAAGGCGCAGGCCGATGTTCACATCATCAAGAGAGAAACACGAGATCAAAGGATCCAAGAATTCAAGGGATGCTAGAGATGATTGATGAATTGTTTCACAATCCACTAGAGCCACTAGCGCGTCTTCTTTCAGATCCAAATGGCTTTCTTCGTTATCGATGATCAGTGATCGCCGCGCACCAATTGACGCCACCGACGCGAGAGAACCAAACACAGCAGGGAGCAAGGTGACGGCTGACCGGATGATCATGGCTGACCGGAAGTGACTGGACGTGCTGATCCCATATTTGGCATGGTTTGATGCGCCTTCCTTCCTTCCTTGCTCCTCTTTCCTTTATCTACCTCTTCTGTTGATATCCTCATCCTCGTTTGTATTTCTCTTTCTCATCATCTTTCTCTCTTTTCCGTCTCCTTCAAACACGGTTCTCCTCGTCGTCACTACCTTCCTTCA
The DNA here is from genome assembly GCA_025531455.1 of Apiotrichum sp. Y4204. Taxonomy (NCBI): domain Eukaryota; kingdom Fungi; phylum Basidiomycota; class Tremellomycetes; order Trichosporonales; family Trichosporonaceae; genus Apiotrichum; species Apiotrichum sp. Y4204. Next base: position 627,095 of record JAMYHL010000006.1, on the reverse strand, counting down.
CTTCATCAACAACCTCATTCTCGTCAACCATCGTCCCATTCCAGCTCCGAGTGTAACCTACAATCCCTCCATAGTTGGGCCATGCTGTGCGCCCTCCCCCCACGCACGAAAGGGTCTTCCTCGGCAGGCCCTTCTTCCTCATGTCCCAGCTCTTACGTTCCCAAAGTCCTCAGTGCGTCTCGCTCTGAGGCGGCGCTCTCGACCCCACTTTCCTCAATCAAGAAACTCAAGCCCAAAGCCAAAAAGAACAAATTCCACGATTCAGTCCCACTCTGCGTTGCCGGAGTACCCCTACAGTGCGACTGCTGCCCCCAGGACGGGCTCTACCATCTCGATATCGAGTATGCCATCAAGACGTACATTCCCCCTTTGCAGCGTCTTCCCCAGAAGCTTGTCCAGACGTGGCGCGCGAGCGAGGCCGCCTGGAACGCTTGCAACTCGCCTGTCTCCTGGGATGACATGCGCTACATGTTCGATCCTCAATGCTGTTATCCCGTGAGGCCCGCCGTTGTTGACGAGTACGTCCGTATCATGGCCCGCCAGTATTCGAAGCGCCACGGTCCCGGGTCCGGTCTTGTCATGGACACGCGGTTCTACGACAAGCTCAGCAGTTTCTGTCACTGCTCCGAGGGCAAGCACAAGATCAAGGAAAACATTGCTCTCGAGACCGCGCTCGCGTTCGCCGGGCATCCAGGCGTGAGTAGCTCAACAACCAATCCTGGCTAGAAGAATTCGGACATTAGCCAGCTGAGCTCACTTGTTGCTAACGCTCCCAGGTTAGGCTTTTCGACCATAAGTTTGTCTTCTTCCCGCTTGAGCTTCACGGCAACTGGATCGGAGTCTTCCTTGATGCCGGGGGGACTAATATTGTCTTTGATCCCGCTGGGTTGAGCCTCACCCACGATTGCATTCATCGCGTGAGTATTAGCATTCCTGCTGGTGACTGACTCGCAGCTCCCCGACCAGCTGGAAGCTGTCCTCAATGAGGAGGTTGCCAAATATCAGCCGGATACTCCAACCATCTTCGACAAGTCACCGTTTGACCTTGTCTATGTGAGTTGAGAGTCTTTCAGCAAACGCTAACCCCCAGCCGACGTATCCGCTTCCTCAAAGCTCCTCCGCTATTGCCGTCCTCTGCGCGCTCGAGTTCTTTACCCATACCGGACTCCCCGAATGCTTCAACACCTCCGCTCTTGTATTCACCTTCCTCTCGGCCATGATGGCTTGCGGCAGTTCGCAGAAGTGGGAGACGACAGTCGAGAATCTGTGCGCCAGGACTCGCAAGAACTTCCAAGCCTACTTTGGCCAGACGGGTCCTAAGCCCAAGGGACCGAAGGGAAAAAAGCCCAAGCAGCTCCGTGCCCGCATCGCCAACAGCAACAAACCCGACGCGAACAAGCTCGTCCTGAGGAGTACGTCCATGCCTCCGAAGCCCATACCCACCGGGGAGCCCGCTGTCGACCGCCTCAATGAGCAAATCGCCAAGTTGGCCACGTCGTGCACGGAAATGAAGATGTCCAAAGTCGAGAACAAAGCCAATGTGGTCACCAACAACATTGAGAAGATGTTCCTGGATCGCGTCGCCTGGACTGTCGCTTTCGGCCATCCGCCCTACTCTCCTGAAGGTTCGGCGGCGCCCTTGACGGCAGCCATCGTCAAGGTCAACAAGGGCATCGAGAAGGCCAAGTCCGAGAAGAGCAATGTCAAACTCGATTAGTCACTGATTCCGAGCGTCCGAGAGTTGTGTTATAGTCACGTTCAGTCCATCCGAGCGAGATGCGTGAGACCCAAGTAGTTGCTTTGTCACAATGCAGTTCATGTCAGTCCAGAATGAGTACCCACCAGTGTTACACGCTACACATTGCATTACGACCAGATCTACAGCCACACGGCTCGGCCAACAGGACAATGACAATGACAACACAACACGGTCACACGCTCCTACGTCCTAGTACACGACCTGGGGCTCGTCGTACACGCCTTTGCGGGACACGCGTGTGCGCAGCTGCTCCCACGCCGCAAGGCCTTGGTCAACCGGTACGAGGAAGCCCTTGACGAACGGTCCGAGGCGCTGCACAAAGGCCTTGTCCTTTTCGTTTTCGATTCCTTCTGGCGAGAACTCGAGCTGCTTGATCCATCGTTTGCTCTCGCGGTCCAACGAGTTGTATGCGCGCACCTTGAAGCCGAAACCTGAAGTCAGAACTGCATTGAGGCTGGCTAACTCACTTCTGTCGTCCCAGGTCTGCATGCAGTTGAAGAGCACCTCCTTGCCGCCGGGAACGCCGCGCTTGATGTTGACACGCAGGATCGATAACCCGGTGAGGTCCTCGTACAGTTTCAACGACGCCTGGTCCTTCTCCGATTCCTCAGATGACGGAGCAGCCGCGGTCACGGCCGCTGCAGGCTCCACACTCGGGCGCTGCTCCCTCTGCAGCTTGCGCGAGTGGGCGACCTCTTGCTCGTACTCGCGCTGAATCCTGGTGACTGAGGTAAGTTGATGGGATCCTTATCGCAACTCACGCTCCTCCTCCTTGGTCTTGAGCGTATTGCGAAGCTTGAACACCTCGTTGTGCAGCTCCTTTGAGCTCTTGCCATCCAGCTTGCCCTCAAGTACTGGCGGTGCCTCGGCAGCGGCGGCCTTGTCCTCAGCCCTCTGCGTTGCTTCCCGCTGCGAAGCTAGTGCCTTCTCGAGCTCGGACACCTTGGCCATCAACTTGTCGTTCAGCGTTGTCTGGTTCGCGATAACATCCGCTTGTGCTAAAAAACGTCAGATATGGAGGCACACGCACACTCACCCTTGGCGACGGCCGCGGTCTGCTCCTTGAACTTCTCGAGCAGCGCCTCCTGCTGGCTCTCGCGCAGCCGTGACAGCTCCTCAAACTGCTTGATGTACGTCTCGCGCTCCTTGACTGCCCGGTCGCGTTCCACGGTAATCTGTATTTGTCAGTTGTAAGACGCACATCATAACTAACAGTTGCCAGACGCCTTCGGAGCGCGTCGTCTCCCTTCTCGTGCTTGCTCGATACCTGCTTCTCTACCCGCGGCTCCTCAAGCTCTGGCTCCGGCTCCGGCTCAGCAGACACTGTTTTCTTCGTCTTGAGCGGCCGCCCCCGCTTGACGGGTGGAGGGTCGAGGTCCTCCATTTCTACCATCAGCACGCTTCCCTCAGTGGTCCGGGGCTTGGGGCTCACCATCAAAGTTGTCCTCGATCTCCTCGACCTCGAGCTTGTCCTTCTTCTTCGGCACGTTCTCCTTGCCCTTCTTTGTCCGCGGTGGCATCGTGGCTTAGGTCGCGTAGTGGGTGTGCGCAAGAAACAAAACGAGCAATGTCGGACGGATATATGGGGATATGGGTAAGTCGTGGTGTCTGCAGTGACAACAACAACAATCTTCCCAGTCCAGGGGGTTTGTTTACATCAACGCACTACAATGTGTCCTGGTAGCGTCGTGGTAGCGTGGTTCAAAAAAAAAAAAAAAAACATCCGCGTCCAAACACACCGCATCCAACCACGTTCTCGTCGTTGCCACATGGCGGCTTTTTCGGAAATATCCGTGGTTGACGTCACCTGCCTCCCTCCACTTCCAAGTCCATCTCCCAATCTCGAGACCGGTAACTCGCCACCACTTCTCCCTTCCTCACCATCACCGACGACGCCGAGCACTGATCTCTCAAGCAATGTCTTCCCGGGATGCCCGCTCCCAGGCAGAAGTCCGGAATACCGCTCCGCGCGAACTGCCCCCTCTTCCAGGGCCCGAACCCATCCAAACTGTGCCCAAGCCCGTCGCCGCTCCGAAACCCGTCAACCGCCCGTCGGCGAGCCGCAATGCGATAATCCACAGCGTCCTCCAGGTGAGCTAGATAGCTGCTTCCAGCCAGAGCTTACTTTAGAGACGCAACCCCGTCCTCCCGCTTATCCGGAATATCGGGCTTGAGATTGGAGACATCGTTGCAGACTACCAGGTCGGCGCTCACAGCGGCGTGCTCTTCCTCAGGTGTGTCGGGAGATTGAGTACGAGCTGAGAGAGTGTCACTGATTACAAGTCTGAAGTATCATCGCCTGCATCCCGAGTACATCTTTGGCCGCATTGAGAAGATGCGCAACATGTACAACCTGCGCATTCTGCTGATCTTGTGTGATGTTGTGAGTCTACATTACCGGAGGAAGGGCTCGCACTAGCTATCGATGCTGTACGATTAGCTAGAACAGTCGCTTGGGTGGTGTTTTCAGCTGAATTTCTACTGACATCCAGGCGGAGCATGAGGAGCCGATTCGGGAGCTGTCCAAGGTCGCGATCGCGAATGATCTGACCACGATCGTTGCTGTCTCGTGAGTACCAAGAGTATGGAGGTGATCGCCAAGTGGCACGGATCTGGGTAGCTTTTGTTGTAATCGCCCAGGAATGCGTACGGCTGACACTGTCCAGCAACGAAGAAGCAGCCCAATATCTCACGGCGTACAAGCTGTACGAGCACAAGTCGGCCGAGACCCTCAAGGAAAGGGTACGCCAGTCGTACCCTGATCAGCTCGAGCACGTTCTTACGAGCGGGAGGAAGGTCAATAAGGCGAATGCTGAGACGCTTGCTGCCACTTTTGGGGTATGTTGCTGCGTGAATCTGCATTGCTGACAGAGCAGTCGTTCGCGAATATGGCGCGACAATCCAGCGCAGTCCTGACAGGCGTCAAGGGTATTGGACCCACCAAGACGCTTTCACTCTTCAGAGCTTTCAACGAGCCGTTTGTGGCCGGCCGCAAGCTGGCTGCTCCTACCGCGGGAGGCACATTGGCGGCAAGAAGCGCAGGCTCCATGAACCCTCCTAGCGAGGTGGTGGACGTCGAAGACGATGTTGTCGACGAAGCTGGAGAAGAGGCTGAGCAAGAATATGGTCTCCCTCCGAATGAGGACGACATCCGCCATTCGCCAGAAATGGTTCCTGAGGGCTCCGCACCTCACAGTCCTGCACAGCAGCGGCCACCGACCCCACGACGACCAGACGATACTGGACCCAGCCGATCTCCGAGCGTTGAGCCCGATGAGGAGCACACGGCAACCAAAGAGGTGTGGAATGACCCCTTGGCAGACGACAGCGAAGAGGACGAGGACGAGCGGCCAGCGAAGCGCCCGCGTGTGTAGTGGATGTATCTCACCTGTACTGATCCATGTTGCACGGCGATTGAAATGAACCACCCGCTATTGACATGCTGATCCGGGCAGTGCGCCTTGTATCCCCATCTGGTCATTGGGCGAATGCCGATCTCTGCTCATCAGTCTTTTCATCAGAGGGGGTAAGACAGCGTTTCGCAGCAGATCACAAGATGGACGGAGGCGTAGATCCGACACCGGAGTCTGAGTCTCGTGACTCAAGCTCTGAATGCTGGGGTGACTACGAGATGCACCGTGGCTGACTAACCGGCGGCGACAGCGGCATTTTAGAATGCTGAGAAGAGAACCTCCCTTTCCTACTCAGGCACGGCGGCTGGCGTCTGCAGAACGACGCAGCGACGTCGAGTGTGATCTATTCCTATATTCCTTGATCTGCAGGTGATCAGGTGAGACACGGTGCTGGCCGATGCTGGATGTGAGACAGGCGAACGTGGATGTGAGACCAGGAGCGAGCCGAACCAAACAAATGCATCAAAGCAAACGACGAGACAGCGAGCCCAAGCCCGAGCATGCAGTTGCCCTTCGGGTTGTGAGGTTGCGGAGTTGCGGGGTTACAGGATCGGAGTCCCCTCGCGTGCCATGTCCCAGTCACTCGTGTCACTCATTCCTCCGACTTAGCGCGGGCTGAAACCTGCTCAACCACGAGCTGTTGTCTCGCTAATCGCGGACAATCGCCTGTTCGCCGGCAAACATGCAAACGGGAAGAACCAGCCGCAAACAGGAAACAGGAACAAGGGGAACAAGCACCCAATGTCCCAACATGCGGAATGCAACTCTCCCTCGCTGACCTCGCAATAGACCCGAGTAATCACCTGCATAATGTGCTTCAAATTCGGGGCAGATGACGCAGCAGCGCGACACAGGTCGCATCCTATCCAGGCTCTGACTGTCTTCTGGCCGTAGGGCATCGTCTTTGCAAAGCCGAATAATCAAGGGCTTTCACCTCTCTCCACCCGCGGGTGCTTCAGAGCTGTGGCGGATTCGCAGACGTTCTTCTGAAAGTTGGTAGGGCGCGGCTGCCTCCGGTGTGTAAGTGAGTAGAGAGTGTGTGGTGTACATACAGTAGCCCTTTGCCCTGTGAGTAGAATCACGGCGTTCTTCAGTTCATGGACACAGATCATACATGGCCCCCACAGTGACCCCTCACGAACTCACAACAGCTGCTGTATGAGTGCTGCCATCAGTGCCAGCATCAGTGATCGGCATCAGAACCCATGCTCGTAAGCCTGGCGGATCCGAGCGCCGCACGTTCCTCTTCGGACATTGCACCTCGGTTCGGGGATTCGGATGAGCGGCACGCAGCAGCCAACAGTCTTTCTTGGTAGGTCACGCATCGCGCATTGGTAATCAGCGGGGTAGTGCCTCCGACCACTTCTCTTATCAGCTGTAAGGCGCTCAGATGTGGAAATGTGAGCTTGTCTCCGATGCGGGGACGTACCAGTCACAGAAAGTGGGAAACCATTTGATGGCTGCCAAGGCGCTCGGAACATACCTGCTGCCCTCTTTCGACCGCAATATCGCAGTTGGAAGCAATCATCACAATGGTATGGTGGCACATGCCAGAGTATTGGAGATCTAGGAGATACAGTAGGAGACCAGATGGCTGCTGGTTATTAGGTCAGGAGGAGGCTGTTGATTAATAATCGGCGTTGACGAGGCATCACCCACATTCCAGAGCTGTGGATATCGGGCGCAGCAGTTGCCCAGTGGCGCGCCTCGTATCTCCTCCAATGAATATTGGCTGCCAAGCCTTTTGCATGCTCGGTGTGGGTAGGTGACCAGCACGGTCCCTCACTACTCCATGCACGACCTTGGGGTACCGAAGCAGACAGTTCGTTGTACAGTAACGAAACTGCTCCCTTTGGCCCCAGTCACCAGCTAGCATTCCACAAACGGCTGACGCTGACCCACTCCAGTGGCACCTTCCGACGTGCGACGTGTTCCGGGCAAAGTGATGGGCGATGAAGCTGACATACAGTACCGGCGGAATGCAAGTCTGCGACAAAGTCACACGACATGTCTCGTCTTGGCAAGGGTCCGTGCGCTTCCCGGACCGGCCTTCCGAGACGCGCGTGATGTTAAGGTAATATACCTGCAGCCTACAGCACCAGATCCTTCTGATCTTCAGAATGTTGCCAGCTGCCAAGTTCCATTCCTCGCCTGACGACGCCCATCACGCCCAGTGTCAATGCTCAGACGTCAGTGGCACGCCGGGTGTGGCACCTCTGGCGCCCAGGCACCGTGGCACTCACCCCGACGACGATAGCGGATTTGTAGTTCTGTGATAGTTTCTTGGGGATTGGGGATTCTTGAGGGGTCAAATTTGGGGGTATTTCTCGCGGTACCGCGGTCTTTGGGGGGTACCAATATCATGCTAATGCCAGTAGGTCTCGATCCGGGCATATTGAGCGTCAGCAGCGCATGTTCATCACAATTCCCATGCCTCCGACGGCGCACAGTCAATCCCACTCGTCACATCCGCATTCCCTCGGCCTTTCACCTTCATTCCTCCTGAATCGGACAATCCCCACCAACATGCATCTTAGTGAGCAGCTAGGCGTGCATAGAACTCAGTACATAGTGTACATCAAACCCCGCCGCTCGTCGTGCCCGCGGCCGATCGGCGTGGGCGGCGGCGGAGACAGGAGGGGATGGCGGAATGGGGGCCTGGCACCGTGGCGCGGACCTGTGGCGGCGCCACGCAATATGTATGGACAGTATGCTGGATGGCAGCCGCCTAGGGCTAGTACGCACTCCATGTGAGAGGCGCAGTGTTTGTCGGCGGTTACATGTACATAGGAGGGTAAGGAGCGAGCCACTCACTCAACACTCGCGGTTTCTTGTCGAGACGGTCTCGTGTGCCTGTCTGCGTACCTTTACCGCCACGGTACGGCGGTTTGGGCGCGTGTCGTAACGAGCGTGTCACTACGGCCACTACGTCGCTATGTACGACGAGCGACAAACGCGAGTGAACGTGGTGACAGTCAGAGTCAGGTCCCCAGTGCCTGGAAGTCCGAGAACGTCCAGTTGTGCCTGTAAGAGGCTGTGGCACTGCCAAGGCACTACCAAGGCACTCCCCGTGGCATTACCAAGTACCGTGGTAGCCAAGAATATCTCTGCGTCTCACCCAAGTAACGTCTTGGACTTGCTTGGACTTGTACGCCCACTCGCAAACTGTGATACATAAGGCAAGCCCATCCTCGTCGTGCGTTAACCCGGTTTCCCGACGTTGCTTTGCCATTTCCGCGGCCTCGCGGCCGCATCTCGGGTCCTCCATGCGGTCCGCATGAAGGGCTCTTCTTGGCCCGTACCGATCTGGGAATACCGACGTTGCCCGAAGGAAATTGCTGGGGTGGTTGCATGGAAGAGACGAATGATACTTCGGCGACCTAGGAGAAGCCAGAATAGCTGATAAAGACTAAGAAGGGAGTGTAGATGTAAGAAAACAACGCCAGAAAAAGAAGAACGATCCAAGCCTCGAGATGTCCACTACGAATACCTACATACTCCGAAGCAGCCGATCAAATACTCCGGTCCGAAGAAGTGTTCCCAGTGGAACCGTGCAGAGCAATTTGTTGTGTTCCAGTTCCCAGGCGCAGAGTTCAGCTCACTCACCACCGGGAAAGCTGTCTCTTAACCGGGTTCTTTACGACTTCTGGCATCGGGCCGACGGTGCGAGAACCACCGCCACCGCCGGCATGATCGGTGGTTATTGCGCCAGCTTTACAGAGCAGTACCACATGCCTTGAGGAACAGGCGGAATTGGGCTTCCGATTGTTGTCAGAGCGGCCAGTATCCCTGATCCTGAAATCGATTCTCAATATGAACACCCTGTCCATTTGCGTGATATTTGAAGCACACTTACCAAAATCCACAACCATGGCAAGTGAATGCTGTGGCCACCAACTTGCAGCTTATTGCAGCCATAGATTGATAGATTTGATGATTTGTACCTATCTCACGATGGTCGGGAGCCTCTCCTGACATATTTCCAACCCTTCAGGTTTGAGGGTGTTTTCGGTCTCCAGTTGAGGCAGTTCAGTTTCTGCAGTAAAGTAGTTCCATGGAACTGGCTGTACATATTCCCATAGCTATTTCCTTGTTAGTCGAATTGGGCGTCTGCAGGACTTGGTCCGACTACCTGGATTGTGGCGGCCTCATGGTCTGCGCGTGCCTGTCGCTGCATCGCCATCCTTTCACTCGACTTCAGCTGCAAACGTGAATTCTTTCCAGTGTCAATGGTTGTACCGGCAGATGTCGCAGATGTCGCCGCTTGCCGTGCAGCTGATTCTCCATTTCTCCTTACATCACCAAGAGGAGGAATTACTCTTTCGAGTCTGAATGCAGCTCAGACTCACTCCGTTGCGGCTGCGAGGAGCTTGCAGTAATGCGGAGACTGCGTTCCGCACCCCCGCTGTCAACCCGACTTATCAAGCAATGCCAAAAAGTACACTTGCAGCATTGGGTTGGGCCGTGCGTAATCTGTAATGTGGTGGAAGACGCGAAGCTGCTGGGGAATGTCAGTGGAAGCCCAAGTTGAAGCCACCTACGCCACGGCCCAGGAGCATGGGCCGCGGAGGGCAAGGATCCGCAAGGCGAGCTATGCCAAGTGCAACCTGTGGTATGCTGGGTGTGGGGGTGCAATGGGCTGTCTTATGCCTGTCTTTCGATGTCTTGAATCTCATGCTCGCCTTGCCTGCTCGTTCGCACTTTGCACTTCGGATCGGGATCTACCCCTCGCCGCCGGCTGGAGACTCGCCCTCCCTCAAGACGCCCAGACGTTTTCGTCAAGGTCCCGGCCCGAGCCCTGGCCCACGTCCGGTGCCGTGCGTGGCGGTGGCCGGTGGCGCCGTGTCGCATGTCGCATGTCCGGATGTCCACTTCGCCCAGAAGAGTAAGAAAGCCCAGAACCAGAGCCGCACCAAACCGGGCAGAAGCATAGAGACCTCCAAGAGGAGCAGGCTGCGGGATGGATGGGGTGTAGAGCTCCCATCCTGGCCCCAAACTTGGCTTGCTTGCCACTTGCCAATACTGTAGCCTTTGATTGCTGGGATGGTCATGGGCACCCCCGCTGGGTCAGTTTCAGCCCGACAGCCCAGTCACCGTGTCCCACCTACCCATGTCCCATATCACCGGTCCACCCACCCAGTGCGAGTCACAAAGTGAGTGGTCCATCTTCAACAGCCAGCGGCATTGGCATGCATCGCAAGTGTGATCCAGGCGCCCGATCGTTCGGCGATGCTTCGCTCCGCCACTCCCTTCTATGGCATTCTGGCTTGGGAAATCCACCGCACCCCCATTGTTCCGCCTGGGCGTCACCCGCTGCGCCAAATTGCCCAGCAGCAGCACGCAGCAGGCAGCTCGTCCCCACGTCAGGTACCTCACCACCCAGGTGCAGGCTGTCAGAGCAGGCGACTAGCAGTGCGTGGCTGGAATGAGATGCTAACTGAGGCGTTTCAAGCGACTGTGCGCTGCCACGCCGCGATGGCGCTAGTGGTCACTCCCCTCTCCACTTTCTCTGTGCGACTCCCCCTCCAATTTCTCTGTGCGCTCTCCCGCCTGTTCTCATGCCAGAAGGGTGAGATTCAGGCACCCAAAGAGGTCGAAATGCACCCTGCGACATGCGATGGATTGCAGTGCGATTACAGAGTCGAGGTGCACCATCTCTTGCGACTCGAGGGGTATTTATGAGCTAAGCTGGACAAGACCCGATCTCTTTGGCCCTCCTCTCCCCAGCTCCTAGCTCCCACCATACCACTTGCTCGCTTACCGTTGAACTCGCCAATCGCTATTCTGTCCTCAAAGTTTCTGTCCACGGAATCTCCTTATCAACACCTCCGACCTCCTAAAGCGCTGCGACGGGCAGGCACCTCCATCTCACCATCTTCCGAGACACTTCCCTCCCCACCCAAACGGCACAGCTAGTCTCTTACATCGGAACACCAATATCCTCACTTCACACTTCCGCTCTTCGGCACACCATTCGAACCCCGAGATCACCCTGCTCCCGGTCCGGAGCACGGTCGATTCCACTCCACATCGCTTCCCACGCCTCCTGCTATATCAATCCTTCCCCTGAATAGAAGCAGAGCACGCCCCCTCTGGACGTGTGATCGGTGTGTCCCCAAAGGGCACCGCAATCCCCATTACCCGATCTTCAACACTTCCCATCGTGCAGATGTTTGAACACGACACCCAGGCGGGCCAGAAGCAGGCCGGCTATCCGGCCCCACTGGATTCCGTATCTAACGGCTTCGGCACCGTAGACTCAGAAACGGAATTCAGAACCGGGAGCCGATCCGTCATGGGTCCTCCGAGCGTCCCGGTGCCCCGGGTCCCGGCGCCCGAGAACAGCCTGGAGCTCAATTTCGACCTCACCTTCTCCCGCAGTCTCGACTTCAATTTTGGCGACTGCCTCGGAACAGACGATATTGACTGGAGCACCGACATGCTCCAGGCCCTTCCACAGCCAGAAGCGGTTCAGGAAACGCCACACACTCCGGCCTCCGAAGGGTCGTCCTCATCCGCCTCGGCCGCGTTTATGAACCCGGTCACTCCGTGTACGCCCTTTGGAAGGGAATACCCTTTCGCCACTCTTTTCGAAGAGGAAATTGGGTGAGTTACTATTTTCTCCCAGCTTCAGTTTCGTGTTAGTGGAAATGGGCCCGAGATGAGTGAGCTTTTGTCCTAAGTTGGAGCATCGATGTCTGTCCTGGCTGGCATGTTGTTGTGGCGGTGGCAAGTGGCGAGTAGCGAATGTGGCACTTTTTAGTGCGCTTTGTATTTCGTCGTCACCCAGTTTTCTGGGCGACCTCTGGTGGTGTTTTTGTTTGTTTGCTTTCATCCTTCTGGTTTTTGTCTCGGAGTTCCTGTTTGTTATTACATTTGTTATGCTCCACAATGTGTGATTTTAATTCTCTTACCTCTCATCTTTTATTTTCGTTGATTACCTCGTCGGGCTTTTTTTTTGTTTTTTTTTTTTTTTTTTTTTTTTTCCCCCTTTGGCGAGTGAAAGCGAAAGGACAATTGGAGAAAATAAAAGAGAGGTAAAAACTTGAGAAAAGTGCGGAAGAGTTGAGAGAGAGAATAAAAGTGGAGAATCAATGAGAGCTGCTGGCCATCCCACCGCTTCGGATTCGCAAATTCCAGCGGGTCCTGCAAGGGCGATGGGAACGGGATTGACGACTGAGGAAGCGGGGCAGCGCAAGTGGAGCCGCCTGCGCCCAACCTGTTGCGTCCCGAGGTTCACAGCTCTTTTTGCAACTTTGGAAACAAAGTGGACATTTCTGACTGCGTACTCTCCTATCTTGCCACACCTGCTTTCTCGGAGAATAATAGGGGCGCAGCATGGAGCGCGGAATGGCACATCAAAGCTCGCGAGGAGAGGCGCGGAAAGAATCATAACTGCACTGATCGGCACCAGGGCCGGAGCTAGAGCTATTGAAGGGTCTGCGGATCTGTTGATCTGCTGCCGATGATAGGGGTAGCTCCGGTTAATGTTGTTCCCTGGGTCACGATCGGCGCCAAGATCGGCAGATGCGCAGATGCTCCGTACAGATCCGAGAAAGGTCCTTGCGCTCCTTGCATCTGATAGCATTGGCAAAGCTACAGCGCTACAGAGAGAAAGGGATCTGGCCGATCTGGTGGCTTTGGGACTCCCATGATGATGTGCGAGTGATTATTGAGAGGTTGATGATTGGTGATGGATGATTGGTGATTTTCCGTGGGTAACGCTGATCCTGCTGATCTGATGATCTTGCTGATGATCATGCTCATCGGATGGGTGCTGATGAATGCTGCTCCCACACCTAACAAAGAGGGCGCAAGGGCGCACTGGGGCGCGGCACAGTCGGCACTTTTAGGACCTCGATGGTGGATGTGAATGTGTTTGGATAAGTGGGGATGACTGTGTGTATCTGCAATTAGGGACAACGAGAGGTTGGCATTGGGGCACGATGCTCTTTGTCCTTTGCTGCGCTGTGCTGTGTGTGTGCTGCTCCACATACTGCATAAAGATCTGGGCAGTGCCCCTCGGGAGCTCCATTCTGCTCTCGATCGAGCCTAGAGCTCTGGGGATCTGGGAAAGCTGGCAACAGGGGAAGGAATGGCGAAGATAGTGGAAAGCTGATGGAGTATCGGGCAAGCGCCGAGCACGCAGTACGCAGCACGCAGCGGGAAGATTTCAGCGAGGAGAGGGGGATGAGACCCGCGAAGATCGGTGGGAACGGCGAAAGAGGGCCCAAAGGAGAAGAATAGCGACCTTGACCACAAAAACGAAAAATCAAAGCAAATGAATAAAAAAGCTGACGGTGATCAGGCCGACTGGGACAATGCTTCGCACAACAAAGATGGGCACGACCACCAGCTCGACGACGACAATGGGCATCCCGGGTATGCCAATGACGACGGGCTGCAGTGCACCAAGCGCAGCGTGGTCATTGTCCTCGTCGCCAGAGGTGGATCTGTCCCCATCAGCGGGTCGCACAGGTGGTGCGCTGGCGAGCCGCGAGAGCGACACGCTTTTGTTCCCATCAGCGAGCAGCGATGAGGACACTCTTGCGGCCATCACGGGCTTTGCTGCTGCTCCTGCAGCTCCTTTTGTCGACGAGCCCCAGCTGATGGGCACTGGCATAGAGGAGGGCGCAGCAGGAGCAGAGACAGACGCCAATTTTGCCTTTAGTTCGCACACACACACGACGACGACACACACAACACCGACACACACAACACCGACCCCGACTCCCTCATCATCCATCATCATCAATCAGGATCTGGCATCAGCATCCCCATCCTCATCACCAGTATCCTCTCTCCTGCCGCCCCTTTCCGCCAGTTTCTGTAGCCCCATCGAGCAGTCGCGCCCCAGCACTGCCATTCACATCAACTCCCACAATCACAACATCCACAACAATCACAACACCCTCCTCACCTCTCCCTCTCAGTCGTATACTTCCTCTCACACTCACACTCACTCTCACTCTCCCACCCACACGCTCTCGTCTGTTTCTCCTTTTAATCCTCATCACACATCACGCCCTCACACTGCTCCCCACATCTCTCCAAACTCTTCTTACACTCCCCATCCCACCAACCAGCTCATCAATCCGCACACAACGGACGCTCCTCAGCCCGTGCCCTCACACACCGAGCTCGCAAACTTGCCCAACGTCACCAGAACCCCTCTCTTCACCATCCCCTCCGCCGCCGTCGCCACTAGCTCTGGCAGCGTACAGCACGGGTTTACTCCCTCATACCCCCCTCCCGTAGTCCAGTCGCAGAGGCCACAGACGTCCTCAGCGGCAACGCAAACTTGGCGGTCCAACCCTCCTCCCAGAGTCACGCCGGCCTTGTCCTTCGTCCCCCCTCCTCCCAGTTTTCCATACACTGTCCGCACAGACAGCGTTTCCGGAGGAGACACCGACGCGCGTCCATTCTCTGAAGTCCCCAATCCCTCCTCTAGTCAATCGACTATTCTAGGATCCCCCGTATCCTCATCCCCGTTTGAGACAGACGACTTCTTTAGCTACACCATCGACAGCAGCGCCCAGCGTCCCTCCACGGCGCACTTTGATACACGAGGGTCCTCCAGTTATCGCCCTCAGACAGCCCCGGCCCCAGTTTTCCAGCGTCGGCGGTCCTCTCTACGCGGATTACGCACATCTCCAGCCATACCCACGTCCTTCGGCGCTCGCCCAGTGACCGCCCCAACCTACTCTGCACACCGGCGGCGAAGCTCTATGGCAGGTTTCAGTATGCAGCAGCAGCCTCCAAGCCGTCCTACCGAGCCCATCCTCAAGATGGGTGAAAAGCCCGCACCCAAGCCTAGCATGTCGTACGCGGCTCTGATTGGCGAAGCTATACTTTTGTCCCCTCCTCCTCATCAGCTCTACGTTTCTGAGATCTCCGAGAGCATCAAGAGTCGTTATGCTTGTGAGTACCTTATCAACGCAGTCTCCCAATTCCTGAGATGGCTATATCATTGTTATGCTCTGGGAACATTACAGTCCCAGGGCTTACTTGGTCTCCGTATGGCGCCACAGACACACAGACAGGCAAAAACCTGACCCGTGTCTCGGAAACACCATCACCTGGGGCACTTACGCGCCTGTGTGGCGGGTGGCGGTCTGTGTCACACTGCACAAGCTTTTGGATCTCTACACAGCCAGAACATCCATCCACTTGAGCGACTACCTCGATGAGGAATATCTTCTCCCTTGCACACAGACAGACATGAGCTTGACAGCTAACTCGTGCGCACAGACTACCGCCAGAATCCGTCAAAGATCTACAACGGCGTCCGCCATCAGACATCCATGTGCGAGGCATTCGTAAAGCTTGAACGTCCTTTCGGTGATCAGTCAGGCGGAGCGCGCAAGTGGGCCATTCGTGACGGATGCCAGGACTGGTTCCGCGGCGGCGGATACCACCCCCAGTTGAAGGGCAAGGGTTCCAAGGGGCGCGGCTATGGAAATGGTACCATTCACCGTCAAGCCAATAACAAGTGCAAGGAGATGGCTGTTGGTCGCTACAAGGTTGGGACGCCTCCCGGTTCTCCTAACGAAAAGTCAGGAGGGCCCTCAGTTGGCATTCCGTGGAACCCGACCACCACCCCCCACCCTTACACCACGGATCCCCCTCCGTTCCTTCGCCCCACCATTTCTGTCCAGTACGACACCGATTTCTCGGGCCCCCAGGTTGAGGAAGCTGCGGCCCCGCAGGCAGCTCTTTCGCAGCCGATCTACAACAGCATTCAGCATCAGTCGGCTCAGGCCCAGAGCACTGGGTACGCGCAGAACTACGGTACTCACAACACTCACTCGCCATCTCACCGCGCGCCCCCGCCTCCGTACAACCAGTACGCGTACAATGTGGCGTACAACGCCCCTGCCAATGCTCCCGTATGGACGCAGGGCCCGTACTTCAGCGGCATAATGGGTCAGGATCAGCAGGCCCACTATGCCAATACTGGTAACACAGTCCTGTGGCGCAACGGTGTCGAGGGGATGAGCAACACTGCCGCTGCAGGCGCGCCCCAGACTTCGAGCCCGACGATGTTTAACGTCCGCCACGCCTCCGAGGATGGCCGCGGTGCCAACCATGCGCAGCCTTCAACGCCCACCCGCAATGAATATCGTCTCTCTACTCAGCAGGACTACTTCGGCTCGTCCCCTCTCTCCGACGATGACCGCGAGTAGCGAGTGAACAAGATCGAAATCCCCGCCCCTATAACGCCGCCAACATGTGTCATATCCGTTATTTAATGGACTTAATCCCAGTTCGTTTACCCATCTCATTTCGCGTTCCGTATTGGGTCGTATCATCAGTCAAGAATCCGAGAGAAGGTTAGAAAGAAAACAGAAAACCCGCAATGCCACTCAGCAAACAAGAGCGGCGCACCGACTTTACTGTCAAGCCTACCCATTGGACACGAGCTACAGATGGCTACGTGTCCTTCGCCATAGACGGCGACCATCCTTCGTCACAGACGGCGATCCCCTTATCTTATCGCATACTCGCTAAGCAAACCCATCTTGCTTGTCGACTTGCCCCTTGCCCCTTATCCCATGCTCCAAGCCCCATGCTTTAAGGTCAAAAGTAATGCAATCTCATTCCAGTTCCGATCCCATTTCCCACCCCCCTTCCCACTCCCACTCGCATCTCCCACCCACCGCTGTAATGCCATCTGAACGCCGACCACTCCCGTACCATGCCGTGTCTTCGTTCGCAATCATCAGTTCATGTGTGTTGCACCAACAGGTATCGCACCGTTATGTTAATATGGGATGTATTCGTGCCTCTACCTTGCAGTGTTGCCGCAGTGTTGCCGGCCATAGTCGTTAGAGGGTCAGGATGGTTAGGCAGAGTTGCCGGCCACAGTCGTTAGAGTGTCAGGATGGTTAGGCAGAGCCATTTCAGCACAGAAGCAAAGTAGCAACAGGTGCATAAAGATGACTGCGACAAGAACGTACTGTAATGCAGGCCAAGTGAAAGAAATGTACTGTGCTGCAATGGGAATCCGTCTGCGGGGTATGCAGTAAAAACACAGTAGGAGAGCGGTGGTTAATACACAAGGTAGCAGATCTCGAGGAGGGCTGGGAAGTCAAGTCAGCTGACGCTACACGACTTAAGCTGGACTCACGGAAACCTATCATGAGACCGGCCCAGAAGACAATGTTGCCAAGCGTGTGGTTACGTTTGATTACGGGCACGCGCGAGAGCGCGATGAGCGGGAGCTGGACCATCTAAGAGTGAGTTTTGCTCTGGCTAACACCGAAACAATTTAGCTGCTGCTCACCTGGAGGAGGAAGAGGTATGGGCGGATCTTCTTGCTCACGACAGCCATGACGAGTTCGTGGCACAGCGCGGAGAGGAAGAATGTGACGAGCGTCGCGGCCCACCGGCTGAGGCGCCAGCCGGTCATGCTCGACGCGTAGACGTGTCGCAGGAGGAAGGTGTAGACGGGCTTGTTCCAGCGGCGCGAGAACTGGTCCCACGAAGTGCTGTTCCACCAGTCCTGGTAGAACTCGCGGTCCGCAAAGAAGGACAGCTCGGCAAAGCCCGCGCACACGCACTCGAAGATGATGTAGAAGATGCTGAGAGTTAGAACAAAAACTCAACATCTAACTCACAGCAAGAAGTTGATCATCATAGGGAGGGCGAGCTGGGTGAATGCCTCGACGATCGATGTGCCCGGCGTAGGGGTGTACGGCATGATGTAGTGCTCGGTGACGGTGTAGATGAGCGAGAAGGTGCCGAAGGTGGCGAGAACCTTTTCGAGAATGTACATGGGGCGGCGGACGGTGGTGCGAGGGTACTCGAGTTCGTACACGAGGGTTGGGAAGAACATGAACTCAACAAAGTTCTTGTAGGTGACGTTCTCGGGCCACACGATCTCGTCCTTGCCGTTGGACCGAAGTTCGTCCTGCATCTGGTCGATGTTGCGCGCGAGGAGTGCGACGCGCGGGTCGGAGCTCCAGCTCAGCTGCGCGGGGTGGCACGGCTCGTGGGGCGAGACCTCGTGAGACGGCTCCAGTGAGGTACCCTTTGGCAGGTCCTTGGCCGGAGGCGGCAGCGCGTCCGTGGCGGGGTGCAGTGACTTTCGGCGGTTGCGCAGATTAGGGTTGACGGCGAGGCGGTTGAGCTTCTCCTCAAACTGCGTCCCCTCATCGCTGGTCACGATCTGCGGGGTTCGGGGCACGCTCGACGGCTCACTAATCTGCGGAGCGGCGGCTTCCTTCGCTTCGAGATCGTCTTGGCGAGAAGTCGCGTCGCGGAGCGCCTGTTCCATACCGCCAGGCAATGTGTCGATGTAATCGCTAAGAGTCTTGCGTTCCTGCTGCAGCCGCGCATAGACAGTCGAGAGCATGCCGTTGTGAGCCATGTACGAGTGCATTTTCATCATGCACGACAGCGCATCTGCGGTGAGTTACAATAAGAAGAAATCAACTCACGGAGAACAAGGAAGCCGGCCTGAACCCAGTACCAGTCACGGGCGTAACCCCATGCGACGGCGACGAAAAGGAAGGTGGTCTGGAAGACGTGTTGTATGATACAGCCGGTCCAGTAGTAGTTGAAATATCCCTTCTCGAGACACTTGACAAAGGGGACGCAGAGCAGCATGGACGACACCATGATGCCGTCGGCAAAGGCGAGGACGGCCGCATCACGGGTGATCAGGCGGCCAAAGTTGGTGGAGAGGATGGTGTGGTTGTACTTCCACGAATCGAGCGAGGTGCGAGCAAAGAGAAGAGCAAGACCTGCAGGAGGACGAGTAGCGCACGTTTGTAAGATCGTCGCGATGGGACAGTGGGAATGCGTAGGCCGTAGATCAGAGTGCAGCGACGATATCAGAAGCGAAAGCGCGTGTCAGCTATCCGAGACATGATAAGGTTCAAAGCGGGTTATTCGCAGTGCCGGCACTCACTGATCCAGAAGAGGGTGAAGAAGCCGCGGAACTGGTCAGTCTGAGACCGCTCATTCTCGCGGTCAAAGCTGCTGAAGCGGGGCACAAAGTTGAGGGCGGAGCGAAGGTCATTGCGCGCTGTGGAGATGTACGGCTTGACACGGATCGGTCCGTTAGGGGTGCTAATGAGATGGTCGTCGTGCGGCTGCGCGTCGCACGAGGCGACAAAGCGCGTGGTCTGCGTCACGGTGGTGGTTGTGACCATGCTAATGTCGTGGTGGTGTGGCGCGATGCCGGCCTCATGCGACTCGGCGTCCGACTGCGAGTGTTCTGTGAGCGACGAGTTCTGCGAGTGTTCTGTGAGCGACGAGTTGAGCGAGTGTGATGAGGAGGGCAGTTGGTTGAGCGGCTCAGCGTCGATGTCGTTCTTGTGGTCAGCTTCGGGGCTCTCAATGAAAACTTCGGCTCGGGTACTGTGGAATTTACCTACCTCGTTGAGCTCTCGATCGGAGGGTGGATCGTCTGGCGAGGCGAGATGGGGTTGTGTGAGGGAGTGGGGATGGGAAGGTGGATCTGCAGCTCTTATCACTGTCAGTATGTATTTATGCAGGTAGACGTATGCGCGCTGGCCGTGGAGTCCCCGGGGTGGCGAACGGACTGGTGAGGCGGACGTGATAATGATCATGCGCGCTCTCGGAGCCGGCCGCCGGTGGCCAAGAGTCGGACCCGGGGGCCGCAGGCCGAGCCAAGGCACAGGCCGCGCGTCATCCATGTAAACTCACCGGGTGGTCATGGTCGCGAGGTGGAGCGGCCGGAGTGGTGTAATGGTAGGTCACGAGGTGGTGGACGGAGCAAAGCTGTGGGGTGTGGGGTGTAGAAAGAGCGGTGGTGGTGACGGAAGTGCCGCGAGAGACGTGCCGCGAGAGAGAAATAAATAAGTCGAGCTGGAATGTAGTCGTCCAGAGGAATGGGTTGGGGGATGGAATAAGAAGAACAGGCGCGAGAGAGAGTGAGAGAGGCGGAGAGAGACAGAGAGGAGCGACGTTGACAGACAGACTGATCTGATCAATCATTGCCATCCACTCCTCTCTCTCTCTCCTCTCATTGTCGGTGCATGTCATCTCCGTCACGCATCACTGCCTGCCTGCCTGCCTGCCACTGACGCACCTCCACTCTCCACTCTCCCCCTCACTCCACTCCACCAACCCCCCTCTTTGGGTTATTCTGCGCTATTTCGCCCTGATAGCCCTGAACTGCGAGCCAGGCGGCCAGATTCTCGTCCACCCAGACCCTCACCCAGTCTCCCTCTCCCACTCACTCACCTCGTGATCACGAGCTCGTGCGTTTGTGACTTCATTCACCACCACCTCCGTATCTCCGGCCATTCCATCACCAGACGCCGAGACACCCCCGGCCGCCGACATCCATTCCCATACCGCATCCGACTGCATCCGACTGCATCACCGAGTACTCCTCACCGGATCACGATCCTTGACTTCGAGCCGGCCGCCGAACCGCGAACCGCGAACCGCAAAACATCCCTCTCGCGCGCACGAAATACCTCTTCTCGCTCCTCGCCCTCACCCCCACCAACTTCTCAGGATGCCGAAGACGTACCTCCTCTCGCGCACGCTCGACCCCCTTCTCGGCGTGTTTACGGGCTTCCTCGCATACTACCTCCACGAGACGAACCCGCGCACCGCGCCGCCGCCGGGACACACGCTCCGCGACCTACTGGCATGGCAGTGGGATGCGAGTGCAGCCAAGCGCGAGGCGCAGGCCGCGGCTACGAGCGCTACTGATGCAGCGGAGATGGAGGCCATGCGCCGCGAGCTGGAGGTTGAGGACGCGGCCGTCGCTGCTGTCGCTGCTGCTACCCCGCCGAAACCTGCTAGCGCGGTGCAGACGGTCGACCGCGCCGTGTGAGCCGGTACTCGAGCGACGAGCGACGAGCGACAGATGGTGCGTTGAGAAGCTTGGGCGAACAGCAAACTCGCCTGGGTTGAAACAAAAAGCAGACAACTTGCCTATACTGACATCCACAGAACGACAGCAGCAAAAACAATGCAATGATCGCATACACACTACCTCTACCTGACACGCACGCCGTTCTGCACACGCGGGCCCCATCTATGTACAATAATACAATCGCGCGAGAGCGGGCAAAGACGAATGGAGGCAGAGGGACAAAAGGAGCAGGATAGTCACGCGAGTTGGATAGTAGTGGGCATTGGAGAGAACGAGGCGGGGCGAACAGGAGTCGAAAGAGCGCGGGGTCGCCAATAGGGAGGAGACCACCAATCGTGGTTTCCCAGAGACAGGAGGGAGATAAGACAGCAGAAGCAGACGGGCACGAGTTGAAAGAGTTGAAAGATAGCGGAGTCCACGGAATGATAAGAGTTAGAGTCAGCACATGTCCAGACCACAGTCTCATTACGCGCGCGCGCGACTCACCCGCGGAACTTCTTGGGAGGGCGCGGGGGCGCGATGAACGTGCTGGGCGCGTCGCCCTGCGAGTAACGGCTGAATGCCCACATGATGTACCTGGCGTGAGCGTTGTCCATGTTGAGGTTTCCAGCTAGGATGTGACGGGAGACTCGGGAGGAAGCTTCGTAGCGCACGGCTACCATCACCAATGCCGTAGCCGATGTCCCCGGCTGACTTCCCCCTCTCTCCAGCTCCTGTCCAGCCCTTCATCCTCACCTCCTGTCCTTGATACCCAGTCCGGCCTGCTCGAGCGCCTTGCTGCCCTTCTGGTAGACATCCGTCAGGGCCTCCCACGACTCGACCTCGGCAAGCTTCTTGTCCGCGCTGCGCCCAATCTTCGCGAGCAGGTCCGCCGGCTGGGGAGTCTCGGCTGTGGGTCAGTGATCGAAGTAGGTGATGAGTTAATCGTGAAGTGAAGTGAAGCGTGCTGGTGTTCGAGAGGCAGTTGGAACAGCACGCACCAGAGGCCCGCAGCGGCTGCTTGACGGCGACGCGCGCAGAGGTGGAAAGTGCGCGCACGGAGCGCGACGACGAGGCGCGGAGGGCGGCGAACATGGTGGCGAGTGATGGTAGCTGGTGTTCAAGCGAAGAGCTCGAGTATCAGTGGGTGAGCAGTATCGGTTGAGCTCGAGGTCGTCGGAAAACGGAAATCTCAGGAAGAGGAGTTGCTGGTGGTGGAGGAAAGCGGGGTGTTGAGATTAGAGCCGGAAGTAAATATCTGTAATACTCACGTGAGGCTCTGATTAGGTCGCGCATTAGGGTGTGCACTTGGGCTTGCTCTGTGATTTTGGTCCCCACAGGCCGGAGGCTCTCACTCTCTTCCTCTGTGTACTTTGTTTTGTGGAGACTGGCTGGCTGGTGGAGTGCTTGCTGGCTGACTGCCTGGCAGTTGAATGGCCATTTTCACACTGTATGGATGCTTGATCGTCCCGGCTGAGGCTGAATGCAACCCACTCTGACAATGCATTATCGCGCGCTGCTCTCTGCTCACTCGACGCTGCCTGTCGTCGTCCGAGATCCCAATGTCATTCTTTGTCATTCGCTCACCATCTTCATTCTTTCTCCCATGTCGTTTCTGCGAAAACCCCCCACTGTGGCTGGGGAGGTGCACCCCAGCACCTACAGCTCTCCCACGCTGATTATTTTTCAGGCCCATTTTTCCTCGATTTACTCCCATTTCTTTCTGACTGTGCTCACCCCACTCTGTCAGCATTCTTGTCTGGCTCCGCGTCTCTGCTCGTTATTCCACCACACCTCACGTCGCGCTCGTAGCCACTCACTCACAGGCCGGCTACTTGGCACACCTGGCACACGCGACTGTTGACACGCATCGCTGCAGACCATCCGATATCCGGCGGCATCTCTTGGCCCGCCCAAGACCTTGGCCTCTCCACGCAACCCCTGCGGCTCCGTGTTCACTTCCGAGCTCCAGTTCGAGCCCTTTGGCTGAGCCACCCAGGCCCAGCGCCTCCATTGGAGGACGACGGGCGCAATGTCTGATCCAGCTCCGAAGCCAGAACCGGCACCGCAGGTCGCAACGCCGGCGGATGCACCCTCTGTGGCCGTCACCCCAGCTCCAATCAAGGATGGCACTCCGGCGGCAACTCCGGCAGGAGACGCGCCCGCAGTCAACGGCGACGATGTCGTAGTCAAGATGGAGGTGGACGACGCACCCCCACCGAAGGAAGCAAAGGAGGCACAGGACGATGGCGAGAAGGAAGGCACTGGCACCGACACCGGCACCGACGCCCTGCCCCCGCCCCCACCGCCGCCCAAGCCGCTGGAGCCCACGCCGGTGCCAAAGGGCGGGACGCTGCGCCGCAAGCGCAAGCTCGAGGCTGCGGGATTCACGCGCGAGGAGCTCGCTGAGGCCGAGTGGCGGCGTAATGTGTGAGTTGCCGCTGAGTGTGTGCGTGTGCGCGTGCTGACAGTGTTTCCTTTGATCTGTCTCCCTCGCTGTCGTCCGCATCGTCTTCCTCATCTGCAACCTCCCCTTTCTCCTGTCTTCTGCATCCAGAATCAACCTCGCGATCGCGACTGACCAGCACGACACGCTCACTCCGTCCCTACCGACAGCATTTACGGGCATCGAGGACGCGGTGAACCGCTTGCTACCGTACCATGTGTGGCAGATTCCAGATGACGACCTCCTGCAACCGCCGACCGAGGAAGAAGGTGGGTTATCAAGGCTTTATCGTTGTCTAACCCGCAGAACTCAAGGAAGCCGGCGTGCTCACGCACCAGCTTCTGACCATTCGTGAACGGTTCGCAAAGGTCCGCCGTCGCGAGGGACAGGTGTGTTTTGATCTGTGCCTGTTGGCCCAGTGCCTCGCTCCATTCGACTAACAGCAGCACGCGTCGGATTTGCCGTCTCTCATCGCGATGATACAACACTCGACAAGCCAGATGCGCGAGGAGCTGCAGTCCGTGCAGGCGAACCTGCGCGTCGTGAAGGGCGAGTGGGATGCGATTGAGGCGGAGCGCAAGCGGATCCGGGACGCCGAGCTTGCGAAGGAACGCGAGGCGCAGCGGCTCATCGATGAGGCAAAGCGGAAGGAGGAGGAGGCCAAGCGGAAGGAAGAAGAGGCGAAGCGGAAGGAAGAGGAGGAGAAGAAGCGCGCCGAGCAGGCGAAGCTGGCTGCCGAGGAGGCAAAGAAGAAGGAAGCAGAGGAAGCTAAGAAGAGGGAAGAGGCGGAAAAGACGCGTCTGGAGGAACTGCGGATTGTCGAGGCTGCCGCGGCAAAGCGCCGTGCGATGGTGGATGCGCAAGTGGCGGCTATGGCGGCAGCGGCAGCAAACGCGGCGCAAGCACCAACACCAGCACCAGCCGCTCCTGCTCCGGCATCAGCAGCAGCGACAACACCAGCTACAGCCCCTGCTCCACCTGTCCGACCACCTGCCCCCAGCACTCCGGCGGCGGTCAGGCCTCCTGTACCGACGGCACCTGCAGCTGCCGGTGTTGCACGGCCGCCAGCACAAACACCAGTGGCAGTCGCTCGGCCTCCCGTTTCCGCTACCGCTATGGCGGCCGTCACCCCGCCAACGGCCCTCGGGCGTCCCCCGCTCTCTCGGCCTCCGGCAGCACCCGTCACACCCGGTCGTCCTCCTGCCACGGTTGCAACACCCTCAGCAGCCGGAACACCTGCTGCTGCCGGCGTCCCTACGCCACCTGCCACTCGTCCGCCTCGCGGGCGCCCTCGCGGCCGTCCCCGCGGCAGCGGCCGTGGCGGTGCCCGGCAGACAGCGACCCCGCACACCACGGCCGGTCCCTCCACGTCAACCCCCGCACGCCCGGGGACGCCCGCCGGAAAGCCCCCTGTTATCCTCACGATCCCAATGACGCTCGTATCGCAGTTTGTCCAGAACCGCCTCATCATCCTCCCTGCAGACCCCGCCGCGCCCAAGGCGCCCGCCACGATCCTGCGCACCACCGAGGATAAGAAGAACGTCGTTCTCTCCCTGTAGGTTGATCCACAGTAGCAACGCTGACAGAAGCGACCTCGGCGCATGTAACCAGCAGCAGGTGCAGAATCTTGCACGTCTCCTGAACGTCAAGCCCGCGGCACAGGCAGCTCAAGCCACAGCGACCGCAGCGACCGCAGCCGCGCGGCCGCCAGCAGTGCCGGCTGCAAGTGGGAGTGCCACGACACAACCCGCAAGGCCACCCGCAGCAGCTGCGAATGGTGCGGCGGGCTCCCCAGCTGCGACAGCTGCTGCCGCCACTCCTGCCGCAGTGCGTCCTCCCGCTGCGGCTGCACCCACCCCGGCACCTGCTCCTGCCGCCCCGGCTGCGCCAGGCGCTGCGGGCACCAGCGCCAACCCCACGACAAAGTAGACGTCCATATCATCATGCATGTGCATACATCAGCCGACGAGGTGATCCGTAAGACGCGAGGGTTATGAAGAATGTCTGTGAGCCACGCGGGCACCATGGCTACACCACACGAGCCGGGCAGGGGAGAGAACAAGAAAATCAGCCCAATCGCTGACCATCCGGCGCCCGGCAGCAGTAGTGTTCCACCAAAAAATTCCGAAAGCTCAGAACCACCAGTTCACCAGAGCGTCAAACTGCATACCGCGCCGATCAGACTACCGCGATAAGCGACGCTGATCGTGTTCCCGCCCTTCCCGGCGATCGCTGTCCTGAACCTGGAAGCTGGGTGCAGGGGCTCTGGCGCTCTCGATCTCTGGATTCGCGTAGATCGGGGATCGGACGCTGGTGGGACGCAGATCTTTTGGAGTGCGAATCGCTGGCTGATTGTCGATCTGTGGCGGATTCCAGGCCGATCAGGTGCAGCGCGAGGACGACACAATCGACGCAAGATAGCAGCTAGCAGACCACAGGATACAGTATACAGTACCACAGAGAGCCGGAGCTTGGCCCTCGCACTCCCGCCCGTCTGTCCCAGGTCTTCATCCCGGATAAGAAAAAATTGCACACCAAAGGCCAAACGCCAGCACCAACGCCGCTTTCCCTGTCGCGTTCGTTATCAGGGCGTGACGTCTCTGGGCGTCGCGACGGCCCTGGGGGAGGGGCGTAAGGCGTAACCGTGCCTTCCGCGAGAGATGGTGAAATACTGCTGCGCTACGTGATGCGGGCCGAGGACGAGCGACCGTGAGGCATAGCTTCTGTAGCTAGCAGGTAGCAAGTGGGACCGGAGGATATCCTGACTCCGGCTCGCGTCGTACTCCCCCCGTCCCTCCAGTCCATCTCCGAGGCTCCGAGTCCGAGACCTCTGCGCCGGCCATTGTCCTGTCTACCTGGCTCCCTAGCGTCACCCGTGCATGCCGCATCCGCACGCTTGATCCTATCATTGCTGTTGGCGTTGGCGTGTTAGTTTTGTTCTCCGCCGTGTGGTGCCTGCTTCTTGACAGGGTCGGGGAGGACAAGAACTGGGTTCGGTGCTGGGTTTTTGTCGCCCAATTTTGTATTTTTTATTTTTATTTTTATTTTTTTCGCCTCTTGGTGGGTTGAATGTCCTCGTCAAGCTCGTCCTGGCCCCCTGTTTTCACCCAAACCCAACCCGGTTGTCCAGTTTGAGGTTCCAAACCATAACACGCACCAAACCGTATTCTCCCCCAACCCATCTCCGTACGCCGTTCTTACTCCGTCGGCCGTCGGAGGCAGATGCACGAGCGTTTGATGAAACGGATGCTGGGTAGCCTTCAGCAGACCGGCTGGCAATGGTGTCCCAGAGCATCAGAGTTGCAATAGTCGTTTGGGTGGTGAATATCCCGCTCCACAGGACCGGTCCCGCCCTGCCGCCACTACATCCCTTGATCCCTGTATATGAATCCCACCCATGGCCACCTACTCAGCCCTGTGTCAACAGTAGGGAGCGAGCTGCAACCTGTCCTATCTTGCACAGAGAAGGAAAAAAGAATCAACGTGCATGAAATGACAGGATGTTGCACCATGTTGCACCATGTTGCATGGCTGGAACAGGCGCGTGATTAGTATCCAAGTGTGTTGATTACAAACGCCCCTAATCACTTTTAGTGCAGGGGGCGGCGGATCATCAGCCTGGCGTAGGGAAGCAGG